>ML783260.1:891012-915727 GCA_009831015.1 Picea engelmannii | reverse complement strand
CGTCTATATATTTGAAATGATACCTTGCTCACATAAGTTTACAAATTGAAAAGATGGAAAAAAATGAAAAATGGAAGTATAAATTGTTGACAAAGAAACATGAATCCACCCAACTGAATTGAGAATAGTGCCATAAGATGAAGTAAAAGCTATAAATATTTTTTTTAGAAAATCCGTGCATTACTACTAATGAAATATAAATTGTCGAGAGAATGACACAAGCATATGATGAAGACATAATACATAAAATAACTTATCCAAACCCTAAAATTGAGTTCAAGTGAAGTCAAGTTATAATGTCACCTTATCAACATCTTAATCACAAGAGATGTCATATTAATCAATTAAATTATGAATGTCATTTTGAACAAAGACAATACTCCATTCCAAATAATCTCGCTTTCTATGCAACTTAGTTTCAAAATCAAAGTCATCCTTGGAATCACAAACAAAGAAGTTTCATCCAAAAACCATGTCAACAAATATTATCAACCTAGGATGGATAAAATTTTCTATAATGTGACAAAATTGCAAAAAACTTTGGATGTATTTTCATTGGATTTCTTCGATTTCTTCATGGCTAAATAATTTCTTGGGGAATTCCTTGTAAGTCATATATAATATGGTATATTTTTATATTGAACATTAATTAATATTATTTTTATAAGTAGATGTTAGGATAAAAAATCTTCATTATGACAACTCCTCTTTAGGGCTATAATAGACCAACACATTCATTATTGTACTCATCACTTTCCTATCAATTTATAATATTAATCCTTCATGGATTGCTCAAATTTATCCCACTGATTATAATATAATGATGGTTCCTCGTCAGTAATAATATTTGCATCATAGAATTACAATTAAGACATGTATAATATTAATAACATAATAAACATCCATAATTAAGCTTTAGAGGTCTTTAAGTACATGATGTATCTCAAATTCTATCTCTGAGTCCTATGTAGTGATTTAGGGCCATATGCATGGCCCATAAGCCAAGAACAAACATATTAATATATTCTCTTACTTTTCATCCCCAAACCATGGCCAAGAGACCCATATCTAATGCAAAAAAAATCCTGAATAGATTTTGATATCTCATTTTTAGATCAAATATTCCTTTTTGGGGGACTATGTGGTGGTTCAGGGTCCTATTCAAAAGACATGAGCCCTAAAAGTGAGGGATAGGGTCTAAATTATCTATTTTTTGGACATGCACCATGGCATGGGACCTAAGACCCATCCTTATATTGAAAACCCTCAAAATGGTGCTCATATTCTAGTTGTAGGCCAACAATTCCCTATGTGGGTCCTATATGGTGGATTATACCTTATTCATGGTCTATGATATCTAGAATCATAGTTTAGCGTGTAATTCCCTATTTTTCATCTCCGCAATCGTTAGGATGGTTAGGGCCCTTGTATTTATCCCTAATGCATAACATCTCAAATTGGAGCCCATATGCCACAAATAGACCAAAGATTCACTTATAAGGAATGTGTGGTGGTTTTGGATCATGCTTACGCTCCATGAGACCTAAAAGAATAATTCATATCCTAATAAGTTATGTTTGACACATTAACCATAGTTAAGGTTCTAAGACCCATTTATAGTGGACAAAAGATGGAAATATTGTTATATCTCACTCATAAATAAAATATCCACTCTAGAGGGGAAAAGTGGTGTCTTGGGGCCCTATGGATGGCCCATGATTACTTAAAGAATATGTTAGGGACTAAGATTTTGATTTATTTTTTTGGACCATATTCTATTCACTAAGATCCATCGTTGGCCCAAATAATCTCCAAATATTGCATTTATCTTTCTCATAGGAAAACAATTCTTTTTGCATGGTATAGGAGGTGGTTTGGAGCCATGTGCTTGACCCATTATCCCTAAATAAACATATTTTACAACATAATACCATATATTTAATCCATATATCATGTTTAGGGTGACAAACTGTCCTTGGTGCACAAAATATTGAAATCTTGCACATATCCCACTGATAAGACAAATATTCACTCTATAAGGGTTTTATGCTAGCCATAGAACAAGTGCATGGCACATAAGATCAAGAAGCCTATATAATTTTTCTTTATTTTTCCTTTGACTATAATTATGGTACTAACATCCAATATTTATATTTGGTGTGCAAAAACTCAAAATAATTCCCATCTCCCATTCACATGCAAACGATTACATCTATGTGGCATGTGTGGTGGTTTAAGGTCTCATGCAAGGTGATGGATTGTATAATCATATATCAGGTCCTAAGATCTCAGTTTTAATCAAAATACCATGTTTAGATTCCCCATACCCATCCCTAGAATGTAGAATGTTGAAATCATGTCTATATCATACTTGAAGGAAAACAATTCACTCCATAGTATCTGGGGTGGTCTAGGGTGTTATGTATATCCCATGAGACCTAAAGCATATTTTAGGAACTATCATATTCATCCTCATCCATTGGACATAATAAATTCCCCAAGATATGTCCTTGGTGCACAAAAGCTCAAACTAGTACTTTTACCCCACTTATATGAAACAATTTCCTTTACATCACATGTAAGGTGCACTAGGGTCTTCTTCATAACCCATGATTGATATAAGCATATTTTAGGGCCCGAGACCATAGTTTCCATCCTTATGCCATGGTCAAAAGCTTGATAACCATCCTTGGATCACATAACCATTTAATGGAAAAATATAACACTTATAGGCCACATATCTCATGTAGCACAACATGTTAGGTAGTATAGGGATTTGTATATGGGCCATGATGCATAAAAAATATATTTTAGGAATTAATACCGTGAATTTGATTCCAAATCCATAACCAAGACTTTGATACCTGCTATATTTTGTTAAACCTCAAAATAGTGCACTCAATATAAATATGGGGCAATGAATAAACTTTTCCCCATTGTGAAGAAAGAAGAAACCCTAGGTGAAATATATTCTAATTTAAAGGATTTGGATCTCAATGCCTCACTAGCTAAAGGAAATACAAAATATCCTCTAGTATTAATATAATAAGATAATGGATTTACTTCAATCCAATCCCCTTGTGATCCAAGAGGTAAGCATATATCTCATATACCCCCTCTACATTTTTTCACCTCCTTAGAACATGATGAGATATTTGGGTCTTGGTTAAATTTGGGAGTGGGGTTTTATGGTGATCAGGAGAAAATGGTTTTTCACGATGTTCTCTATAAGGGATTATGTCTCCAATCCCCACAAACTTCCCTTTCTGAGAAAAAATTGAGTTTATGGGTGAAGGTTTGGAATCATGTAATGTGAAAAGGGTTTCTTCTTGTAAAGGGTCTTCCCTTATCAAGGTAGCTTGGGAAGAGCTTATTAGGCATGGCATAAGGCAAAGGAAGGTTTTTTTGTTAGTATTTTCTAGGGGTTGCTTCAGAGGGTTAGGTCAAAATGGGGGGAAGAGCCATGTAATGTTAAGTAGGGTAAGGGAATCCTTCATTATTATAGGCTAGGAAAAAGGTTTCTATTAATACACCAAATTGTTGACAACTGTGAACTGATTTGGTTCTTAGAGATTTGAATACCCTTAGTGGGGTGGCACCATGATTTTATTTATCCTTAAACTATGGAGGGTTGGCCAACCCTTAAAAAAAATGAATTCAAAAGATTAATATAGACTCACAAACCAGGTTTGTTACTATTGTAGTAAATGATGAGTGAAAGGGGGAGGATTGTTGGTGATCTTGAGAAGATTTTATGGGGATGGGATTTTATGTTTTTGTATGATAAAGGGAAGTTGGGGGGTTTTATGTCTATTTGGAGGAATAAGTATTTTTGTTGTTATGATTGTTTGTCTTTTGATTCAGGGCTAGGGATCTCTCTTCACCCCTAGGTGTTGGAAAAATAGTTGTCGGTCTTGAATATATATGGCTCATATTTTGAAAGAGATAGTTACTAGGATTTTTTTTATAAAGGGGCTTGAAGAGCACGGGGAATATTATCCTTGGTGGGGACCTCAATTTCTCTTTGGTTCATTTGGAAGTCTAGGGTCCTTATAACCAAACCCATTCCTTTTCCTATTTCATTTAATATCTCATTTGTTTAATGTTAATTCTATTTTCCCAAAATATTACACTTATAATGGGGTCTTAAACTTTGTTTTATTGATAATGTTACTAGAAATAATACACATCCTTTTAATTATTTATACTTTATTCTTTATTTTCATGCATGGTAGACTAGTTGGGTTTTATGGATAAAATTCATGAAGTTGTTCCTAGATGTATACTTTTTTTCTTTTAGTAGTGAGAAATATTGCAAAGTGGACATGAACTCCAAGATAAGGTGATCTAGTTAAAGTGTTATATCCATATGACGATATTTTTGCCAATATTGGATGAATTCATTCACCTTCTATAATATATGAAGTGTTATTGAGTCCTAAATATGAAAATATTGATATTATTAAGGTCACAAGTTGCTTCCCTATTCTATATGAAGATAAACTATATGCATGTAAGGATTTGGAAGAAAATAAAGGGAGTTTCACACAATTGCCTTTGAAATATTTGGAAAATATGTTGATGATCTCCTTGAAGTAGTTATCTAGTTAGAGATTATATCCCTTGATGTTGGTGAGATTATGGAGATGAAATTTATGTGCTAGTGGATCCATTTGAAGCTCAATGTACTTGAACTTACACACACACACAAAAATAAAAAGATAAAAAAAATCCCTTGACGTTGTTTGTTTTATGGAGAAAACATTTATGTACTAGTATATCAATTGGAAACTCAACGTACTTGATGTCCCCCACCACCCTCCCCACCCCACACATACTTGTTTAGATTATATGTTTATACTTGATTTTATGTATAGTATTGTTTAATATACGTTTACATGTTTATAATTTAATCTCTTTCTATTTCACATGCATGGCATTTGATTCCATGTATAACATTGTGTAACACATGTTTGTAACTTAATGTCTTTTTAATTCACATAATTCACATATATGGTCCATTTATATCTATAATTTCTTTTATGTTTGTTGGATTGATATTATACCAACATCAATATTGTATAGTGACATTATTAAATTCATGGCATTTAATAATTTATTCACATTGTATAAATATATATTATATAATAATGAATAATGAAAATAAAATGAATACGAAACTATTGAACTAGAAATAAGTATAATGAATATGAAACTACTAAAATAGTAATAGGTATATACAAAAATAATTATATATACTACAATTACTTAGTCATGTTGTAAAGGGACCAGATTATACTATTCTCCTAGTGCTTTATAATCATAATAAGGATACTAGTAAAAGGATCAACAAATAATGGCTAACTAAACTAGTAAATACATACTATAATATAATGAATTAGATCAACCAATTAATGACTAAGAGAGATACTACTAAAATTTATGTGTGTTATAAAAGATTGCAAACATAACATTGTTGGTCATATTCCCCAAAATAGTAATTTATATATACATGTTTTAGTTGTTTTATGTAGTTACAAATTAGCTATTTTGTACTTGTGTACCCTCCCTCTTACAAAGAAACATTATCCTCAAGGATGGACATGAGGAAGTTGGTATCAGATAGTAGCTACTTCACATGTGGCATATTTAGTCTATGTATCCTTCCACGAATCAATACTTCTTGGATAGTGCATTGGTAGAGACAACACTCTCTTTTTTCTAAAATAAACTCTAGCTACAATCAAATGGTACCCTCATCATATAGTTCTAAGAGGATGTTTGACCTCTACAATTTAACCCAACCACTTTCTTCAAGCAAGATACATGAAATATTCAGTGGAACTTAGAGTGGTATGGAACAACCAACTTGTAAGCAACATAGAAAATACATTTGAGTATGGTATAGGGTGCATAAATCTTAGATGTTAACTTGTAGTGGCTCTTCTCCTTGAGTTATGTATTCTTATAATGATATAGACAAATGAACACATGAACCCCTTCTTCAAAGTGGAACTTGAATCGATGTTGATTGGATTATTGTTTCATCCTATTATGGGATAAAACCAAATTTTCCTTAAGTGTACACCATAGGTTATCAATATTGTTTCCATCTCTTAAAATTTATACATTCCTGGTAAGTAGGAGATTACTACTGAGGCCATTTTCCCATAGATTTCCTCATAGGGAGGGAACTTTGGTAGCACCATGATAGGTGGTATTATACTACCATTGTACAAGTGGTATCCACTTATGATCCAAGTGGATATCAGTGGCCACCCACCTATTCCACTAGACAAAGTACAATTTTCCATTTTGGTAGTTGTTCTACACTTGTTTGGGTTCTGAACTTCCAGGGCCATTTTGTGGCCCTAAACGACATTTTTTTGGCATGACAACGCCTATATGTTAAGAAAAGGCATGTCTCGACCAATTGGAATGTGTACTTCTGGGCTATACCTTTCCAACGGGATATCAAGAGCACCAAATGGAGATCGCATGCAAGAGTTACAACCCCAGAAATTTGGCGTACCAACTAACCCCATCAGGGCCCATAAGCCTTTTGGTGTTTCATATATTAGGGTTAGTTTTATGGATGTTTATGGTTTCCTCATTGCTTCTTTATGATAAAAAATCCTTTCAAACTCATATTAATGTGCTCTGGAAAATGCACGCAGCCGTCACATCTCTTCTCAAAGATCAACTATCACCATTCAAGTGAGTTTGTTTCATTCTACATTTTTTTACAGTTCAACATAGTTCATTTATTAATAGAATTCAAGTTTCACTATATCTATATCTTTTTTTATAAATCTATATTTCATTTCATTCCATTTATAAATCTAGATCATTGGTATTAGAGTGATATGCTCTTTATTTGTTTCTTTGTGCATGTCCCTGGCAAGGTCAAGGTATAAGGAGTTGGGGCTCAAACTATTTGAGCCTTTGAAGGATCGTCTGGGCCGACCCCAAAGGTCTCCCATGGTGGAAGAAAAGAGATATGATGGAGCAAGAGATCCTATCAAATTATTTCTCGAGGAATCCCTCGCATGACAAAGGAACGAGGTGATGGATATTTTTTCCCAGATCCTTCGACGACTTCCAACAACTAACACATCTTCATCAAGAAACCAATTTGGAGACACTTCCCCCTTCAAGGTACAAGTTATTTTTGATATTCCTATATTTCAAGGTCAAATATATGTAGATTCTCTAGATAAATGGTTGAATCTCCTCGAAGGTTATTTTTTTTTTCATAATTTTTTCGATAGAGAAAATATCACCTTTGCAGTCCTTAAGGTTTTCCCCCATGTCAAGGATTGGTGGGAAAATTACTATGAGAAAAAATCCATGGAGGCATATACAATATTTTCAGTCGTACCGACATGGGTTTCTTTCAGGAATGCTATTAAAAAACAATATTACTCTATTGGAAGCTATAATGACCAGTATACAAAATGGACCACGTTGTAGTAGGAAAAATACCAAACAATGTCAGAGTTCACAAATGTCTTCAATACCTTGAGCACCAAGCTGCATAACAAAGAATCTGAATGACACATGGTGCTCAAGTACTACGACAGTCTACATCGATAGAACAAAAAAAATAATAGTTTCTAGACATCTGATCACTTGGTGTGGCTTATTGATATGATGTCAAAATTGAGCAGAAATTTAAATAGAAGAAGTGAGAGTTTGGATCTACGAATTCCCCACAGTAAAATAAGGGAAAAGGTAGCCCCAACCCAGATGAAAAAGGAAAGAGAAAGGATGGACCACAATAGGACAACTAGTACAAGTCACAAACAAAGAAGGGTAATGGGAAGATGAAGAAAGACATTGGGAAGTAGTGTGAATTCCATAAAATACCTTGGCATAAAACCAATGAATGTTGCTAAAAGAAGTCAATGGTGGTAGAGATAAAAGCCTCGGAGTTAGATGCATATTTTGAATCATAATCTGAACAAGACAAGAGGAAGTGGATCATTGACGCGAAACCCATTTCCACCATCACTACCACCAAGGTCCAACCAAGTGAACCCGAGGAACTAGAGGAAGGTGATATCCTTTTCCAATCCCATATGTGGGTGAAGGGTGCTCCATTGCACTTCATTACTGATAGAGGAAGTCAAAATAATGTCATCTCAGCAGAGGTCTCGAAGTGGTTGGACCTGCTGACAACACCACATTTGCAGCCTTACACCTTGGGTGGCTTTGCCAAGGGAGAGATATCTACGTCACCCAACAATATCTCCTTCCCTATGACATCAAGCCCTTCAAGGATGAGGTATTGTGTGATATTCCCCCCCTTGAATTTTTTGATGTTCTTTTAGGCCAACCTTACTTGTGGAAGTATCATTTTGTATATGAATCTAAACCTCCCAGTGTTATTATTACTTTGGGAAAACAATTGTACATGATACCAGAGGTAGCTCCGCCTACTTTCATTTCTTTGATATACACTAATCAATGTAGGAATCTCATTTCCCAGACCGAGAAATTTGTTGAAGATATATGGTTACTTGGGAAGAACACTTGCAACATATTCGACATACAAGCTATATGGTTACTTGGAAAAATGATCCTTCGGCATGAACAAGATCCAATACCTAGGCTACATTGTTGATGAGCATGGTGTGCATGTGTATCCAATGAAGATCTAGGTCATTCATGATTGGATAGCCTAGAAAACACTAATTGAGCTTTGGATTTTCTTGGGACTTGCCAATTTCTATCACAGGTTTGTGTTGGGATTTTCCCATATCGCATGGGTCCTCATCCAAGTGGCCAAGGGTGGTGGAAAAACAAATTTTGTGTTGGGAAAATTGCAACAGAGAGTGTTCAATGATCTGAAACATTTCTTTTGATCAGCCCCGATGCTCTCATAACACGATTTGCAACAACCATTTGAGATTGAGACAAATGCCTTAGATTATTCTATGGGCTCAATTCTAACTCAACATGGTCATCTAGTGGCTTATAATATCAAGACACTATCAAATGAAATTTGTAACTACCCCACTTATGACAAATAAATGTATTCCAATGTACAATCCTATCATTAATGGAAGCATTACATTCTTGGGAAGGATACAACCATCCACACTTGTCAAAAGCCTCTGCAATTTATGTAAACACAAGGTAAATTACATAATGACCTCCATCAAAAGTGGTCCACACACTTCCGATAGTTTCATATCAACATCAAACATAAGATAGGGAGCACCAATTGCATCGTTTATTTCCTTAGTCGACCTCCAATTGCAGCATTAACAATGATGTTCCACTCCTGCGGACATTAGGCATGTAGGTGGCCCCAAATATACAAGACAAATCATGAATTCACTACCACTTACTATATGTTGGGCATAGAAAAGCCTGTCATTGAATTTCATCTTCAAGATGGATTGTTTTTCCATCTGGGCCATCTATGTTCTCCTTCAAGAGAGTGGGAGAATCTTATTTGGTAAGATCACTACATTTGGATGGTGTGATACTTTAGCATGGAAACGATAGTGGTAGTGCCATAAAAGTATTTCTATTGGTTGTAACTTTGACAGGAAGTCAGAAAATACATCTGGTTTTGCACTGCCTATGCTATTGCCAAACTAGCCATTAAGAAGCAAGGAATATACATCCCTCTGCCTACTCCTGATCAGCCTTAGGAATCCAATTCTATGGACTACATGTCTGGCCTTCTCTCAACCAAGCATGGAAATGATTTTGTTTTTATGGTGGTTGATCAATTTTCTAAGATGGCCATTCTGACATCCTGTAAGAAGAGTATAGGAACAGAGGCCACCACAAAGATCTTCTTCAAAGGAGCTTGGGAAGATTTTGGGATATAACAAACCATCATCTCAGATCAATACATAAGGTTCCTAAGCACATTTTCGTTGAGCCTTTGGTCACTGTTGGACACCAAGCTCACCAATCCATTTCCTTCCACCCACAAATTGATGGCCAGAGAGAGGTCATCAATAAGATGATCATGCATATCTTGCGTATGTAAAAATCCAAGAATCCACACATATGGGATGAGAATCTCCTCTATGTTCATCACAACTACAACATATCTCTCTATAGCTCGATCGACCACAACCCATTTCAGGTGGAGCTGGGATTTCAACCATTGGGTCCCATTGATGTCTAACTACCCCTTACGAACACACAAGTAGAATCTTCCCATATTTAGTCCGAGGACGAAAAATACACCAATTTTATTGAATGGATTCAAAACATTCACCAACAAGTCCAATTGATATTTTTCATAAATCCAATTCTAAGTAAAAGTAGTTCCATGATCAACACCAAGTGCCACACAAGTTTCAAGTGAGAGACAAGGTTTGGTTGCATTTGCAAAAGGAGCGCCTTACAGGACCTCATCAGAAGCTTCGTCCACTTCTCTATGGTCCTTAAACCATCACTAAGGATGTGGGTGACAATGATTTTGAGCTAAGTATTCCCCCCCTTCCTTGGCTTGCACTGAGTGTTCAATGTGGACCTCCTTCGTCCATACTTTCCACCATTATTGGACACATCAGAGATAGCATAGAAGTTGGCACCTGTAGAAATCAATCCTGATAGTGTGGAACATGCAATCATTGATCAAATTGTTGACACACGGGTTAAGGGAAATCTCTAATAGAGGATCTAAATTTATCGGGTTGTCAAATCAAGGCAACTCCTACACCAAGGCAAGTGGCTCACCTGGGTCCAAGTTCAGTAGAAGTTTCCCCATTTGATGGGGGCACTCAATGAAATGGATACCATTTCTTCCTAAGGGTGGAGGATTGATACAAATGGATATCAACGACCACCCACCTGTTCCAATTGATCAAAGCACTGTTTTCCATTTTGGTATTTTTTCTACACATTTTTGGGTCCTAAACTTCCAGGGCCTTTTTGAGGCCTTAAATAGTATTTTCTGGGTGTAGAAGCACCCAAATGATAGTGAAAGGCATGTTTGGACTGATCACAATGTCTATTTTTTGGCTATACCTTTCCAATGGGCTATTGAGCACGTCAAATGGAGATCGTATGTAAAAGTTACAACCTTGGTAAGTTGACGTATGAACTAACCCCATCGGGGCCCACAAGACTTTTGGTGTTTCATCTCCTAGGATTAGTTTTTTGGATGTTTAGGGTTTCTTCATTGCTTATTTATGATAAAAATATCCTTTCATCTTCATTATAATGCGCTCTAGAGAATGCGCATAGACGTCACATCTTTTCTTAGAAATTAGCTATCACCATTCGAGCGAGTTTGTTTCATTATGCATTTGTTTACAATTATTCACATTTCATTTATTAATATAATTCAAGTTTCATTGTATCTCTTTGTTTTTGTTATAACTCTATATCTCATTTCATTCCATTTATAAATTTGGATCAACTGGATCCATTAGGATTGTTGTTTCGAGAAAAAAAAATGTAAATAAGTTCCCAAATTCTTGTTGACTACTTCTATCTTCCATATATTTGGATGATATACATGCCATGTTGATGTCCACTTTGGTGATTGAAGTAAAAAAAAAAATATGCTAAAAATTGTTAGTGAATGTAGGATTATGATCGATCACAATTATCTTAGTCATGTCATGGAACTTAAACATATTATCTATGAATACTTGTGATACTATGGAAGCATTTAATGGTTTTTGTAAGGAATACAAATGAGCATATTTAGAAAGGTGATCAACAACTAGTCCATGATAACTAATTTGTTGCCCAGTTTACATAAACCTACATTGAAATCCATGGAAATGCCAACCCAAACTATGGAAGGAATTGTTAAAGGTTGTAATTCTCCTTGAGGATTCACCATATCTCCCTTGTGCCTTCAACATGTGTCACATTTTGCCACAAATATGTAGCTTTGTTTCTTCAATCCTTCCCAAAAGAATGAATGCTTAATATTTCCATATGTTTGTTGAAACCCCGAGTGACCGACAATGGGAGAGGAATGAAATTCAAATAAGACTCTTGAATTAAAGGTTGAATTAATAACCAAAAATATATTCTCAAGTAATAGTATAATGCATTATTATACCAATTATAGCTCAAATGGCCATTTGGGTCGACTTGTAGTTGGTGAAGAATTTGCACTATCTTAGTATTTGGTAACTATTCTTGATATACTTCCACTATCCAATATACAATGATAAAGATAGGAAAATATGTAGCCTTCTTCCTCATATATCATAGATATAGCATCAGTAGTTGCATTTTTCTTTCCATCCTTATAGATTATGTCATAATTGTATTCTAACATTTTTGTGACGCACTTGTGCTACTATGGGGAGGACAACTCTATTCTAGGATATATTTCAAACTGTAATGGTCTTTCTTAATACAAAAATGATACCCAATCGGGGAAGGACACCAAAAATCAATTGCATGAAGACCAATCATCATTTTCCTTTTCATTGATTGATTTTCCCAAGTTTAGATCAGATAGTTGTTTATTGGTTAAGGTCAATCGGTGTCCCTCTTGCATTAACACTACCCAAATACCTTTGCTGGAAGAGTCACATTCCAAGACAAAATTCTTATTCAAGTCACACATGGCTAGAGTAGGAGAAGCATAAATAACTATCTTTAAATCTTGAAAAACATGTTCTACAACATCATTCTAGCTGAATCCATTTTTTCTTGAGAAAATTAGTGAGGGGACCTACAATTTTACCATATTTATATGAAAACTTCCTATAGTAACTAGTGAGCCGAAGGAATCCACACAAACTTTTGAAAGTCCTCAAGCAAGGGAAGTCTCTCATTGCCTCAATTTTCTTAGGATCAACACATACTCCCTCCCCACTAACAATGTGCCCCAAATATTATAGTTATGAGGAGCCAAAGACACATTTAGAATGTTTGGGTAATAGGTGGTTATTGTAGAGGATTTTTAACAATTGATCTACATGTGCATCCCAAGTTTTTATGTAGAGAAAGATATCATCAAATAAGGCAATGACAAAAACACACAATATGGGTCAAAATATCTTGTTCATGAGGCTCTAAAAAGTGGAAGGTGTATTGCATAAACCAAAAGGCGTCACCATAAAATCATAATAGCATTCATGTGTGTAGAAATTAGTTTTAAGATATTTTATTCCTTGATTATAAATTGGTCCTAAATTGAAAGAAGATCAATTTTAGTGAGGAATTGTGCTCGTTGTAACTCTCCAAAAGTTTGTCAATGACCAGAATGTGAAATTTAACTTTAAATATCAATTTGTTAAGACCTTAGAAGTTGGGCACATGTTCCAAGGATTATTTTTCAAAAGCCTCGATGATCATTTTGATTTCCTTTTTTGTGCAAAAGGACGACAATATGGAAAAACATTGGGTGGTTGGGTACTTGGGATTAGTGGGATACTATGATCATGCTCACCACATGAGGGTGGTAGTTCATGGGGAAGTTTGAAGACTTATTATTGTTTGTCCAAAACTAAGTGCAAGTTAGGATGAACTAATTGAAAAAATTTCTAAAATACTTGAATAAGATGGAATTGTGCAATAATTCCTAGATGAACCTTCTTCAATATATTTTACATATGGGAACTAACAATATTTGGAGATCCTACTTTGAGACCTTTGAGAGGTAGATATTATTTTCCTTCATGAAACTCATGTATAATTCAAGGAAATTCATGTTGGAGGGACCTATCATTATCAACCATTTGACACCCAAAACAATATTGAAGATACCATTTTCAAAGGAAAACATGCGAGACCTATTATTGTTTGTCCAAAACTAACTGCAAGTCAAGATGAACTGATTGAGAAAAGTCCTCAAATACTTGAATATAATGGAACTATGTAATAATGCTTGGATCAACCTTCTTCAATATATTTTACATAAGGGAACAAATGATTTTTGGAGATCCTAATTTGAGATCTTTAAGAGTACAGATATGATTTTCCTTCATGAAATTCACGTATCATTCAAGGAAAATCATGGTTGAGGGACCTATGACTCTCAACCATTTGACACCCAAAACAAGATCATAAATACCCTTTTCTAAGGAAAATGTGTGAGTTCTCAAGAAATAATCACCTATTTTGAATTTCACACTTTCACATTGACCACCACACCCCATTTGCAGTAATAATTAGGAAGTTGTTAACAAGATGGATACAACATCATGTTTCTTCGACAATGCAAAAATGAATGAAAATTTGGATGCTACCATTTCCTATTAAAACAATAACATTATTATTCTTGATATAGTTGACTAACTTTAATTTCTTTGGAGATGAAATGTACGTCAAGGCATGAAATCCTAAAGTATATTTGGAGTTCTTCACACTGCTAGTTTAGAGTAGGAAAATTCTCCATAAGAGGCATGATTCCCTCCAAAATTTCACATCATCATCATCATAGAAAATTCCTTAGATATGGCCACAAATAAATTATGTTCCTTACATTTGTGCCCTAGGAAATATTTGTTATAATTGTAGTAGAGACACTTGATTGACATTCTACTATTTGAATTCATCTCAAAGTTATGTGTAGCAAATTTACAGTGCTTGGACTAGGCATATGACAGTGCATGATGAGAAAGTGGAGAATCCTGCAACTAGGTAGTGGAATGATTCATTTCAACTTGGTATTTTATTTTCCTCTTGAGACCACCAATAAAACATTTTTTGAAAAAAATCATTAATTAATTTGTATTAATGGTCGAACCCTAAAGGGAATAATTATATCATTCCATTGTTCTTGTTCGATGCATTTTGGTAACCCATTCCACAAAATTAGTATCTATGCCAAAGTGACCAAAATGGGCTTTCACAAACTTCTTCCATTCAATGTATCTTGAAGATGCATTCTTATTCCATTCCAAGCACTTCCAACGTTCCCAATTCAAATCTAGAACTCATATTCTAAGTTTCAATAGGTCATGATCTATAACATTGAGGGAAAAGTAGCATCCCCTTTGATCAACCTGGTTAGTTAGATTCAACCCATCAAACTTATTCAGATTGAAATTAGGTATTCGATAAAACATCTTGAATGAACAGTTGGGAAAGAAATTGTCCCGAGGGGAACCATTTCCCATGAAACCTTCATCATCACCATGTTTACCCTTGTGAAATCTTCTAGTAGGGAAACCTTCTCCATCATCATGCTTACCTTCGAGCTTTTCAATTTTATCAAAACAAAGTGACAATTGGCCATTGATTGTAGTCATGTGAGTTTAAAGTTATTTGATAGCTTGTATTATGTTGTCCATGGATTCCATACTTTGAGTGTGGGTCATGAGACCATTAGGACCACTCAAGGTGTTACCCAAGAGATATCTCAATATGATTAGTGTCGTGAAAGGAGTCTTTTGAGATAGATCCCAAACAACAATACTATCATATTCACTAAAAAAGTATTACTTGAGAGATATACCAATGTGATCAACATTGTGTAAGGAACATTTTCTTTGGAAATGGTATTGGATAGCCCCAACATTTTTCTTTTTAGCCTATATGGAAGTTTTATTCTTGTATTAGTATTATTGTGCTAATGGAATCTTTGAATTCCTGATATTTTGGAATATTGTTTTTTCCCAATCTTTAGGATGTAAGGGCTAGGGTTTGTAGGTTCTTGAGAGCATAGGACTGCCAAGTGCTATAGCTCTCTAATATATTGGAGGGTTTCCTAGAAGAGTAATCAATTGAATCTTTCACAATCCTAACTAAGAAAGTGAGAGCATATCCTTAGCCATACTACTTGATTCCCTAGTGTGTAAAAGTGAGCTCTCTCATTATTGTTCTGTGAGTACTACAATAGAAAGAGGGTCAACAAGTTTATGTAAATATGGTTTTAGGTGTACCTAGGGGGATTCCACTATAACCAAGGGTACATGAAAGATTGAACCATATATAGAGAGAGAGAAAGAGGGAGAAATATTTTTTGGATCATTGAAATATATTTATTTTGCATATTGTATGTGATTATATTTAAATATAATCAAGCACATTTGGTTGACATGAAATCTTGCTATTCCATGCTTGTATATTCCATTGCATTTTATTATTTTCCATGGTGTATGCATTTAATTCATTATAGGCCTTTATGAAAACCCGTCTTTGCATTATTATGGTAAAATGGTCTCTTCATAATTGAAATTTTAATACTTTTCCAGTGGCTCCATGTATGGTGGCTAGGGACACCACAAAGCCCTTGATAACCTTCATGACCTTTATCCTGAAAGGATTTTATAAATGAAATTCAATTGGGGGGTGGTGTGTATATTTAATGTGACGTCAACTCCATTATTTTCATCTCCATTGTAATTCTTTTAACTGTGAAATGTCACAATGAAAATTTCAAACACAGAGTGCCGAAGTCCATGAGAGTAGTAGTACGATGGCTCAAGTTTCTTCGTTGCTTTTGATAAACCAAAGAAAATAAAAAAGGCGAGATCTCTCTTAGGTGAAAGAATATCGTGAAGATCTAAGGTCGGTAACAATGATATGTTTGAGAATTGTGATCACAGTAAATCAATTCACATGGATCAAATTCTTTATCTTGACCAGCCTAAAAGCTCGCGCGACTTGTGCGCAAGTAGCAGAAATTTCCATGTTATTTCTGGTAAATATGATATATAATTTGACCATTTGGGAGGGAATATGTTGCATCGAATAGTTTGACGATTTCAGGGGAATACTTTACAGGTTTCTCTTAAATATGATCGATGGCGACTCAAATTTATAATATCAATCTCCCACCAAAAATATTTGAGTATACTTTAATGCATTTACATTTCAACAAAAAAATATGGTCAAGTATCTTGACTTACAAAAAGCAATTATGATGTCACTGTTGGAATTTGAAAAACAGGAATATCTTTGAATAAAAAAGATATGTCAAACATTAATTACTCTTTTTTCCCATTATTTTAAATTCTCCTTGAAATATTAGTTTTGTGTTTATCATTTTTATAGTTCTTTTAATTTAATTTAAGGAGTATACACCATTTACATGCTATTAAATAAATATATGTAAATTTGGACGGGTAGAAAACCATAAATAAATATATGTAAATTTGGACGGGTAGAAAACCATGTGCATTATAGGTTAATGGAAATTGAAAATTGGGAAAATGACATTTAGAGGAATGATTTGACATATAATTAATATTTTGATACATGTTAAATGGAAAACCATGTACACGATAGGTTGATGGAAATTGAAAATTGGGAAAATGATATTTAGAGGAATAATTTGACATACAACTAATATTTTAATACATGTATTGAAAAATTGAGAAAATGAGATTTATAAGAATAATTTCACATAGATATTTTGATACACTTTAGATTGGTGGTAATGGAAAATTCCTTTAACATAATTTAAAACGATTGTGTTTTCCTTTACTATGTTGCATATGAATGTGGCAATCCTTAAAGGTTCCTTTGGTAAACTAACATATATTGTTCAATTTTTTTTTATTTTTAATACATCTTCCAAATGCATTTTTCGAGATAAAATAATCATGTATTTTTATCAAATATTAGAAGTACCATTTTTTTTTTGTTTTTGTGACATTTTTAATACTCCTTATTACTTCTACTTTAAGTATGTTGGTCACAATATTTGACATATATATGTGACATCTACTTTAAAAAATAATTGTTTATTATATGCTATTTGAGCATTGAGTTAGGTTTATCAAACACGTTCTTTAGACAATAAAAAACCATTTGATGTTTAGATCCCTCTATGAAATCTATGGTCTTTTCCATTTTTTGTTTAGAGACTTTCATGGTTCATTAACTTTTATAGGTTATAAAAACTAAACATTCATTACCCTACTCTTTCTTTAGATACTTTAGTTCAAACAAAAAACTCACAAAAACAAATCTCTTTGCATTTCAGATTCAAAGCTTATCACCTCTTACTTCCAGCCCAATAATGATTCCAATGATTCAATACTTAACACCTCTTACTTTCAACCACTTAATGATTTAAATTAAAAAAAAAAAAAAGTTATTGAAAAGCTATATAACTTAAAGAGAATAACATACTATACCTGCATAGAGTCACTTAACAAAGATAAGATTTCAAACTTTATGCAAATTCTTTCATTACCAAAACAATGTAAAAATATTAGCTTTTACATTTAAGATTATTTGACTAACCACTCTTCTAATCAAAAAACTAAACAATAATTAACTTTGTAAAAAATCAATAAAATATTTAAATTTAAGGTTGATGAATTTCCTTTTTCTGATATTAAGTTTTCCAAATTCTACTTCCATACCATACCTTGGTGACTTCACAACTCCTTTCCAAAAGTTTTGGTTATTTAACACTCTAAATATGCATACTCATCATTTAATTTAAGAAAACCCTCACTTTTTTAATATTATCCAATATATTAAATTACCTTAACCGTTTTGTGATGATTAAACGTCATAATGATTATAATAAATAGAAATAGTGAAGAAGCCCACAATTAGGGGCATATCTCACGCAAGCTTAAAGGAACATTTTATTAATAAAAAAAATCCACCACCTTCACGATCGATGTAACCAGAAAATGAAGGTGCATCGCAATTAGAAGCATGGTGGGCCTGCAGGTTAAGACTTGTGAAATCACGAGGACGACCCATGGACCAACATGATATTGACTTCAACGCGTCCCTCTCCAACATTTAATTATATATAAAATGTAAAGCAACTACGGCGAGGCAAATTTAAAATATAACATGTGGTTGAAAAATTCTTAATTGTCTAGTGAATCAACCCCACCGAGTAAAAATAATATGGAAAGTTTTGATGTGGACATTCAAGTATGTTATTCACTTTGTAAAAAATTTATAGTTTATATAAATTGGAGTAATTTTCACTTGGAAAAAGTATGATATTTCTTCATAATAAAAAGACAAATTAAAATAAAAGGATATTATTGCTAAATTAAAATGGACGGGGTAATGAGGAGACAGATATTATTATTAATTTCATATAACATTAATAAATTACAAATTCTTAATTATAAATGAAAATAACTTTGTTTAAGAGAAAAGATGATATGAAATAATAGATCTTATGATTACGATTGAATATTATGTTTTAAAATATTAATTTAAAATTAGTTTTATGATGAACAATGTGGATAACTTTCTAGGTTGGAGAAATATGGATTATTTGGACAAAGGAAAACCATTTTGAATAGTTTTCATTATCAAAAGAAGATGAGATTGTAAAAATTTACAATAAATTCATAAGTAAAGTCTTATTATTAAACAATGTACTAAATGTGTTCAATCATAAATCATAATATAAGAAATAATAGAGTAAACATTGCAACATTGTAACCATATTTTGCTACCAAGAAATAATGAAATATCATGTCTAAATATCTGAAATGGCATCTTGCTTGTATAAGTTAAAAATTTGATTACTTGAATATTGTTAAATACACGCATAACATTTCCATGTATAGTATGTGCATGAATGGTTATGCTTATGGAAATTTTAATAGGAAAAAAATGTTATATATCGACGACCACCCAAGAATTTATGGAATCATTGTAGGATACATAAATAGTTGTAGGTCCTCATTATTTAGTGCAAATTGTTCCTTTAAGGAACACTCAAATGAAAACGATTTCTTTATGAAAAGAAAGGCATCTGGTTTTTTGTTATGCATGCAATACATAGTTTGTGTCCTTGTGACGAGTTGCTAATAAACTGTAACTTTCGTAGACCACCAATCGCTTGTCAAAAATGAATTCCATTGGGTCTACCTTTAGACGTCCCCCTTGGGGCATAAGAAAAAGATGATCGAGTAATTTATTTTTGATTTTTCAATGGAACTAATGTAAATGTATTGCTTAATTCGACGTTTGTTTTACAAATTGGTTGGTTGCATGTTATAACCATTACATCAAAGAAGGGGACTCCCTATAACATCTACACAAGAAATTTTGTTTATTTTATTTATTGAGTTTGATTAATATTTTTATACTTTTAAATATTAATATAAAAATAATTTAACTTAGTATTCATTTAATCTTAGCAAATTAATTAGTTTCTTCACTAACCAAACCTAATACTTACATTTCCTTATGAGCTGATTTATAAAGTTGGTGGTGGAGAAAAAAATCATAAAGTCTTTTAAAGACAATCGTGTATATTAAAATTCATTATTATTAATGATTTTGTTTTCATATTTACTAATTATAATTATAATACTTTTTTACATTATAGCAATTATAAGTTTAATTATGAACAATTACTATAACTTTATCAATAAAATAAATGAGAAAATAACATTTCATGAGAGCAATTTTTGTTTGTAAACATGTTTAATCAACATATTGTATCTTGATGGACAATAAACAATTCACCTTGAAAAATAATTAAACATTATATGTCATTAATGGTTATAAGTTTTTGCAATTACAATTTAAAGTAAATGATTTCATAAAATTAAAGTCAAACATTATATGGAAACTCTAAATTCTAATTAGTGGTATATCTTATATTTAAATTAGAAAGAGATAAATATTAGCGAACTTATAATATATTTTATAAATCAAACAAACAACAACAACATCAACATGATTTGAAAAAATATAATATACATGCATGCTATATTATTTATAGTGCATCAAAACGATTGAAAGTGCATTGGTGCAATTGTAACATAAAAATGCATCGAGAAACATTTAAGCTGACAAAGTACATATGAACATTTCCACAATTAAAGTTTTGTGGAGGGTTTTCTTTTCAGAGGAAATCACTCTTTTGTGCCTCTCATAGTTTATTGCATGGAATCGATCTCCTGCCACTTCCTCAGTGTGTTGGCTCACATCTTCTCCTCCACGGGCCGCTCAAATTTCTCCAAGATACCGTCCTCCTCATTCCTATAACCATAATATGAATTGGCGTCAATTTTCTTGTAAATTGCATACCTACACCTCATCTTCTTTTCCTTGAGGGGGCTTATTGAATATCTCTTTGAGGATGGGGAGAAATTTTGTAGCCTAGGAGTATCTGTAATCAGGGCCCTTGGAAGATGTAATGTTACAATCTTCCAACAACCAATTGTACAAGTGGGGCTGCGAAATTCCTCCTTGATGTCAAAGAGTTATTCGATAATCCTCCCGAGGCAAAGAAGAAGAGGTATAGGTATGATATTTACAAGCGAATTGACACTAGTTGTTATGGATATAGGGACGATGAGAACGATATATTGGAGAAAGTTGAGCGGTCTATGAAGAAGGAGATGTTGGTAAGAGCATTGAGGTAGTGGTAGAGGATCAAATCTATCTAGAGGGAAGTCACGTTGGCGATCAAGAGTGCAGAATTTGTTTCCATTAAGCTGGTCTTATTCAAGGAAGAGGAACATGTGGTGAAAGAAATGGGAGAGTAAGACAAGGGAACCCAACATTAGAGAGAGTGAGATTTTGTTTCCCATATGCCCGTTTTGAATGAGAAAGAGATCAAGCGCATGGTTGTGGAGAAAAAGAAACATGAGCATTAATAAGTATAAGCATGAGGAACTCATGGACGAGCAGAATGAGGCCAAGGAAATGCTTAGTATTTAGTGATAAGGCATGTTGACAAAACTTATGGATCATCAATTTTTTTTCCAAATGTGCTTCTTAACTTCTATTAAATATACAATATGTACCTTAGGTTATTCTTGAGGTTGACACAATATTATAATTAAGACATCCACTAGGGTCATTTCTTCCTGATCCATGAAAAGGGGCACTAGGAAGCTTTGATCTTAGAGCTTAGGAATCCTAATTATGCCAAGGTAGGGGCCAAGATGACGAACTTGGAAGGGAATGAAGTTGATGTGTCTGATTCCACCAACAAGAACCCTCGTTACAAATACTTTGGGGCTACTAAATTCCTTCCCATCCTCAAAAAGATATTCGATAAGCCCCCTAAAGACGAAGAAGAAGAGGTGTAGATATGTGATTTACAGGGGAATCGACACCAATTCATATTATGGAAACAAGAATGATGATGACAATATCTTGGAGAAAGTCGAGCAACCCATGGAGTAGGAGATTCGAGGTAGAGAAATGAGGAAGTGATAGAAGATCGAGTCCATGTGCTAAATTATGAGAGGCACCGAAGAGTGACCTTTGTTTTTGCCTCCGCAAAGCAAAACCTCCACAAAATTTAATTGTGGAGATTTGCATATGTAGTTTGTGAATTAAATTTTTCTTCTTATTATTATTGATATTGCACTCGTCATCGTCGTCGTATCTAATTCACATAAAAAAATTAGGAAAATATATATAGATAAAAAGAATTTAAATTATAAAACACAAACATAGATATCTAATTTGTATTTATAAAAAAATAAAAGTAATTTATGTTTGCAAACAAAAAGTGAAAAAGTAAACAATGCTATATTACAATATATAAATAGCACCACTGTCAATGCTCTATTGCAGACATAAATCATCGAACAACGATGTGCTAAATTTAATGCATCGGTACATCATTGTTAGTAGAGCACGGATATCTATAGCAGTGCATTGTGTTACATAGCGTACTAGTTACGAGTTGACATACAAACTGCACCGTGATGTTATTTTACATATGAACTATGTAACATAGTGAAATTGATTCTACGGAATGCACCACTTTAATAGAATAATTTTCTATTAAACCAAGTGGTGTGCTTTGTTATGGGTGAAATCATTAGGATGAGTTATACTTTTGCTTGCTTTATGAGAAAAAAAATTGTATTTTCACAAGTTCTTTAACTTTTGGCATACAAAAGTATTTTTTATTTAGAATTTCACTTTACAATAAAAACAAAACTTGTGAAGAATTTTGTTAGCTTTCCAATGACTATTTTTCAAATTTTTTTTATCACGATTTGATATGTCAATTTGAAAATTGTTTAAAAGTATATTCCTTAAACATGAAAGGAATGATAATGAGTTACTTTTTCCTACAACAATGTATCTATTATTAAACTTACGTTTTTAAGAAACGAAATATACTGCAACAATCTACATAGACTCAATTTTATAATGACTATAATTTTGAATCTAAAGGATGAATATTATAATTTCTAGAATTTTTTGAAGTTGACCAAGCTGAAAATGTATATTTCATTTCACCGATGCTGAAAATATTATGTAGTGTTTTTTTTTAATTAAATAAAATTAGATAAAAATAAAGAAAATGAAAACAAATTATAGGAATTGAAAGTAGATTCAATTTTCGAAATGTTGGTGTCATTTTCGAAACCAAATTCTCAGTATTTGCAGGAGTCCACAACCTCTAAAGTTCAGGTAAGCTTGGAGCAATTATTTAGTTTTTGTTTTCAGTCCCAATTTCATGTTTTCGGCCTTATATGAAAATCACTGGTACTCTATGTTCCTTGGAGCACATGACACTTTTCAATGATGCATTGTCTTTTATGATCTATCAGTAACCAGCACGTCTTAAAAGACACACTGCTATGATAATTTTTTAAATAATTGTCCCGATGTGACTCTGTTAACAACACCAGTGGATTGTGGTGAATTTAATGCACTGACGCTCCATTTTTAACTTTGTCTACATTGTTACCGGTGCATTTGTCTTATAATACATAGTAATAATACATCAGTAATAGGGCATCCCATGAAATGAAATGCTATGGTATATCATTATGTATTTTTCTTGATGTCTTGCAGCACACAACACCAATACGTTGCATGTATTTGATGCAACACCGAGCAAAAATTTTGGAACATAAATCTAGACGGTGCATTCGATTAATAAAACACACTGGTGTGTTTATATTAATTGGCACATTGTTTAAGATCTTATCAATTCTTACCATAAGATACATTGCGTTGATAATTTGTGAAAATTCCACCTAGTACTATGCTCTTTATACCACTGGTGCATTTGTTGGACCTATGGGCACTGTTATGTTAAATATTTTTTATCACAACTTAAGTGATGTGATGTGTTATTGCCAACTCACCAGTGCTACCGTGATATTGGAGCACCAAGGTGTTTTTTAGTGGTACTTTGTGAAGCATAAAGCACTGATCATGGGCAGTCTAATGAGATAACCCACTATGCCAAGTCGGTCAATGGTGCGGTTTTGTAAACAAAACCGTTGCGTATGGTTAAAATGGTTTCACTACAACATTAAACTTTACAAAACCGTTGCGTATGGTTAAAATGGTTTCACTATAACATTAAACTTTACGGATCCAATTCTTATCTTGCTCGCGCGACTTGTTCGCGAGTAGTAAAAGTTTCAAGGTTATTTCTATTAAATAATTTGACCATTTCAGAGCAATACGTTACATCAAATTTGAATAATTTGAAGATTTTAATATTGGCAGCTTTCTCTCTTAATTATGACTGCTGGCAACTCAAACATCAATCTCCTAGCAAAAAGCATTCGATTATACTTTACTAAATCTATAATATTTGAGTATACTTTACCCCTGGCAACTCAAACTTATAATATTTGAGTATACTAAATTTACATTTCAATAAACAAATATGGTCAAGTATCTTGATTTACAAAAAGAGTTTATAATGTCACTCTGGGAATTTGGAAAATAATAATATCTTTGAATAAAAAGAAGACAAGTTTTTGACTTTTTGATAACTATCACCGGAAATCTATAATCTCAATTATTGAAATTTATAATTTTCTAAATTTTTGATTGGATGTTGAGCCAAACTCCCAAAAAAAAATATTTAAAAAAAGAATATTTA
>ML783260.1:858986-871930 GCA_009831015.1 Picea engelmannii | reverse complement strand
GTTTTATCGTGAGTTGCAACTCGTCTCTTCAAGCCAATCAGAGACATGTGGCCAATTTGGTCTGAGGGCATAAAATCCAAACCGAGTAGCATAAAGGATTTTTGTAAGCTCCCACAATTCTATTTTTCCCAGGCCCATGCAACTACACTACCCACAAACAGCCAACACATTGTTATTGAAAATCAGCTTCCTCTTAAGAAATTGCACAATGCCTCATTAACCAAAACCCTAGTGCCAGAGATACTCCAACAAATGGTTTTCTAGTGGATTGAATGAAAATAGAGCCCCACCCCCCCAGATGAAACTCGGTGCTCCATATCCAACTCAAGGTTCACCCATCCGAGTCTTGGTTTGAGTTTTATTGTGAGTTGCAACTCGCATCTTCAAGCCATTCAGGGCATGTGGCCAATTTGGTCCAGAGACATAAAATCCAAACTGAGCGGCATAATGAAGTTTAATAAGCTCCCACAAGTCTATTTGGCCTAGGGCCACGCAACTACACTACCCAAAAATGCCCAACACAGTTTTGTTGAAAATCAACCTCCTCTTCAGAAATTACACTATGCCTCATTGAGAAAAACATTGGAATTCTCATGCAATTATTTTTATATAAGATATATGGGATAACAAGTTGTAGAATTGCATGCTTAATGAATCCTTTGATTGTAATTTTTACATATTAAAAAATTACATTTAGTACAAGCATTATTTATGTATTAAACTTGTTCATTTAGTCAAGGCATGACATGGCATGGCATGGCAAGTGAATGGAAGGCAAGGCATGGAAAGTGAAGGCAAGTCATGTCAAGGCATGGCACGACATGACATTGAAAGGCATGGTATGGAAAGGCATGGTATGGAAAGGCATGGCATGGTAAGGCATGGCATGGAAAGACATGGCATGGCATGGCATGGAAAAGGAAAGACATGGAAAGTGAAGGCAAGGCAAGGTATACCATACCATACCATTGCCAATGCATACCATACAATGGAAAGGCAATGCATACCATACCATACTATTGCATACCATACCATATCAAGGCATACCATACCATACCATACCATTGCATACCATTGCCAATGCATACCATATTATACCATGCAATGCAATGGAAAGGCAATGGCAAGGCAATGCATACCATACCATACCATACCATTTCCATTGCCAATGCATACCATACCATACCATTGTCATTTCCATTTCCAATGCCAATGCATACCATACCATACCATTTCCAATGCATACCATACAATGGCAAGGAAATTCATACCATTTCCATTTCCAATGCATACCATTGTCATTTCCAATGCATACCATACCATACCATTGCCAATGAATACCATACAAGGAAATGGCAAGGAAATGAATACCATACCATAACATACAATGCAATGCATACCATACCATACCATACCATGCAAAGAAAGGCAAGGCAAGGTGTCTTGGTTCCCATGGGAGTTAGTGAGGGCACATATGGTCAATATCAGTGACAAATTTCTTATGGGAGGTAGTACATTTTTTCCATTTAAGGTAATTTTTTTGAAAGTTTGCTACTAATATATAGGTAGGTACTGTAACATAAAGGCCATGGGACATTGTTCCCTGCCACAAACCAGGCTGCATAAAACGAAAAAATCTGCATAACGCAGAAGTGGAAGCAACGAAGGGAGGACCATAGTTTATTCAACGATATGTGACCAATCTGGAAAGGGAGGGGCAAAGTTCATTCGATGATATGTGGATTAAGGTGGCATGAATCATTAATGTCCCTCAAAGGATTTCCATTGACATGAGCTTCTCTCTCTCATGTCGGACCGTCCAAATGTTTATGCTAATCTTTTGTCTAACCGAAAGAGCTTACTCTATCACACAGACATGCAACCCATTCATATATGTTGTCTACCAATAATGATAATTAAAAACATGACACATCACTCATCATATATTCCTTCAGACTTGAAACTTTGAGCAGAATCAATCACAAAACGATACTTGACATCTGACTTCACCAATATTTCCATTGTTGTGTTTACCTGCAAGGAAAACTCAATAAATAAAATAAACAATAGTTCTTTTGTAGATGTTATAGGGAGCTTAGTCCCCATCTTTGATGTAATGATTTTAACATGCAACCAACCAATTTGTAAAACAAATGTCGAATTAAGCAATGCATTTACATTAGTTCCATTGAAAATCCAAAAATACAATTACTCAATCATCTTTTTCTTATGCCCCAAGGGGATGTCTAAAGTAGACCTAATGAAAGGAGTTTTTAATGAGCGATTGGTGGTCTACGAAAGTTATAGTTTATTGGCAACTCATCACCAGGAGACAAACTATGTATTGCATGCACAACAAAAAACTAGATGTCATTCTTTTCATAAATAAATCATTGTCATTCAAGTGTTCCTCAAAGGAACAATCTGCACTAAATAATGATGACGTGCAACTATTTATGAATCATGCAATATTCTCATGAGTTAGTGGATGACCGTCGATATATAACAGGTTTTTCCGGTTAAAGTTTCCATAAACATAACCATTCATACACATATTATACATAGAATTGTTATATTGTATTTAACAATATTCAAGTAATCAAAATTTTAACTTATGCGAGCAAGGTGTCATTTCAAATATTTAGACACGATATTTCATTATTTCTTTGTAGCAAAATATTGTTACAATATTGCAATCTTTACTCAAATTATTTTTTATATTGTGATTTCCACTATGTTTATTGACCACATTTGATATATTGTTTAATGATGAGACTTTACTTATGGAATTTATTATAAGTTTGTACAATATTGTCTTCTTTTAATTATGAAAAATATTCAAAATGTTTTTTTCTTTAAAGTATCCAACAAATCCATATGTTTTTCCTTTAAAGTGTCCAACAAATTCATATTTCTCCAACCTAAAAATTTGTCCACATTGTTCATCGTAAAACTAACAAATTAATATTTTAAAACATAATCAGCAATCATAAAATAAAAATCTATTATTTCATATTATCTTTTCTCTTAAACAAACTTTATTCATTTATAATTAGAAATTTGTAATTTATCAATGTTATATGGAATTAGAAAATGATAATATCTTTCTCTTCAATACCCCTTCCATTTTAATTTAGCAATAATCTCCTTTTATTTTAATTTGCCTTTTTTATTATGGAGAAATATCATACTTGGATGTCCACATCAAAACTTTCCATATTACTTTTACTTTGTGGAGATTACTTTTACTTAGTGGGGTTGATTCACTAGACAATTAAGAATTTTTCAACCACATGTTATATTTTAAATTTGCCTCGCCGTAGTTGCTTTACATTTTATATATAATTAAATGTTGGAGAGAGACGCGTTGAAGTCAATATCATGTTGGTCCATGGGTCGTCCTCGTGATTTCACAAGTCTTAACCTGAAGGGCCCACCATACTTCTAATTGCGATGCACCTTCATTTTCTGGTTACATCGATCGTGAAGGTGGTGGATTTTTTTTATTAATAAAATGTTCCTTTAAGCTTGCGTGAGATATGCCCTTGAGTGTTCTATCGTTGTTCTCCCCATCATGGGGCTGCTTCACTATTTCTATTTATTATATTCACTATTTCTATTTATTATAATTATTATGACGTTTAATTATCACAAAGTGGTGAAGGTTCAAATCTATAGGGGTAGGGTATGTATAAATTCATAGATTTTATTAGTCAAATTGTTGAATTGAGGGGGTCCCTTGTTCCATAAACAAGAGAGTCTCATACACCAATTAGGTGTGACTTAGTAGTGACGTTAAAAATGAATTATTATTATTATTATTATTATTATTATATTAAATAATATTAAAAAAATGAAAGATTTCTTAAATTAAATTATGATATACATATTTTGAGTGTTAAATAACCAAAACTTTTGGAAAAGATTTGGGAAGTCACCATATTATTTTAAGGAATGAAAGTAGAATTTGGAAAACCTAATATCAAAAAAGGAAATTCATCTAACCCTAATCTTAAATAGTTTATTGATTTCTTAAGAAAGTTAACTATTGTTTTTTAAATATTTTATTGATTTATTAAGAAAGTCAATTATTATTGTATGGGCTTTTGATTAGAAGAATTGTTAGTCAAATAACCTTAAATGTAAAAGCTAGTATTTGTACATTGTTTAGAGATGACATTGTTTTAGTAATGAAAGAATTTCCACAAAGTTGAAAATTATTTCATGTTAATTTATTCTATACTTTAGAGGTATTCTTGACATTGTGTAGAAAATATCTTAGGTTATCCTCCTTAAGCTATATGGATTTTCAATAACTTATAATTTATTTTTAATTTAAATCATTAAGTGGTTGAAAGTAAGAGGTGTTAAGTATTGAATTATTGGAATCATCAAAAGGTTAGAAGTAAGAGGTGATAAGCTTTGAATTAAAAATGCAAGGAGCTTTGTCTTTGTTAGATTTTTCTTGGAAGTAAAGCATCTAAGGAAAGAGTAGGGTAATAAATGTTTAGTCTTGGTAACCTATACACGTTATCATTGAACCATGAATGTTTCTAAACAAAAAATGGAAAAGACCATAAATTTCATAGAGGGATCTAAACATCAAATGGTCTTCTAATTTCCAAGGAAAGTGTTTGATAAACCTGACTCAGTGCTCAAATATCATATGATAAACAATTCTTTTTTAAAGTAGATGTCACATATATATGTCAAATATTGTGACCGACATACTTAAAGTAGAAGTAACAAGGACAGCGAGGTTGCTCATACTGCCTCCTAAGAATTTGTGTCGGAGGCAGTATGAGTATCCTTAGTCAACGTAAAGGCTTCGTAATACACCCCACAGCCTGAGTACTACACCCCACTGCTGGAAACCTCGAAATAAGTGAAGGCAGTAATAACACTATAAAGTTATCAACCAATGAAATATAAGAAAACTAAGTTTTTTTACACATTAAAAAATAAAATTTTAAATTTCTTATGTTACACATTAGGTTCTTTACAAAATTTTTAAAGTCAAACCAAATTAATAGAGTAGTCAAAGCTAACTCATTGCTATGTATACTGTCGGAGGTAGTAAAATAAGGAGTATAAAAAAAGTCACAAAAAACAAAAAAAAATGGTACTTCTAATATTTGGTAAAAATACATGATTATTTTATCTGGAAAAATGCATTTGGAAGGTGTATTAAAAATAAATAAAAAATTGAACACTATATGATAGTTTACCAAAGGAACCCTTATGGATTGCCACATTCATATGTAGCTCACTAAAGGAAAACACAATAGTTTTAAATTATGTTAAATTCTTTAAAAATAGTCCACTAAGGTTTCTCCTCTTTATATTACATTAGCACTTGTCACACTAAAAGCTCCCCACCAAACCTTACTTGCAAAAAGACATTGAAAAAAAAAATGACCCATTGTTTCTTCATTATTTTTACACGGGAAGCTCCTAGATGGACCATGTTCGTTCCTCTTTTGTGTAAGGCCCGTGCATACAGAGCCTCATAAAACATAAATATAATTACAAAAATTCTATCTTATTTACTTCTATCTTAATCACTTCTTTATTTACCAGCATAATAATTATGTTCCAGCAAAATAATTGACAATTTTAACAGTATAATGATGAACAAAATTTTTTTTAACAATATAATGATGAACAAAAACAACAATATAGTATAATAATGAACATAATGAAATGTAATTACCTCAACCTGATGTTGAACTGAAGCTCAACCTAATGTTGAACTAAAGATGGACTGAAGTTGATGAATCCTACCCAAACTGATTAACCTTCCAGCCAGCTAGGAACAACCTCTCTGGCTCCCTAGCCCTAGGATTCCTTACGGTTTCCTAGCCCCCGAGCCAAAAATTCTCAGCAACACGTGCCCCTATGAGAGACCTCAAGTAAGTTGTAAGAAAATAGATGCATAACAGATGCAACCCCAAATTGCTTCCTCCCTTCCTCTTCCCTCTCCAAATTTCTCACCTTCTCCTAAATTGAAAATATTACTCAACCCAAAAAGATCCCCCTTCCCGAGTTCTCTCCCCTACTTTATCTTCCTTCTCCTCCCTTATCCAACTACCTTCCCCTCATTAATCACTCAACCACCTTATCCCCCCCCTATAAATTGGTCCATCTACCAATAACAAATATATTATAAAATAAGTCTTCAAAAAAATCTATTTTAATAATTTATTAAACTAATATTTATTAATCATGATAATTAAAGAATTGATTATGGTTGTTACATACACCCACCCTTCAAGAAACTTCATCCTGAAGTTAGGGTAATTTACAAAACAAGGGAAATGACACAAGATTCATACATTCATATCCAATAAACAACATTATCAGTAAGTAAGCAAAAGAAAACTCATACATACTAGTGTACATGTGCAATAAATGCATGTGTAGCTAGCACATACAAGGCGCGTGCATGTACTAATGACAATAATGATCACACCTATAGAAATTCTTGTATGCGTCCAATCCAATCAACAAGACTATTCATTTTATAAAAGAAAATAAACCAATTAAATGTTTGCAAAATCCCTTAATTAGAATAATGTAGCTCAACAACGTTCATTTAGACAATTGTAGTTCAGTTAAGTAATTATGAATATACATATATACATATTTTATTTTCAGAAGGGAAAACAATAAACTCCACTTTAAGGCGAATCCCCATACCCTCTCAACTATTTCTATTCATCCTTCCTCCCTAAATTACTTCCATCTTCCATCCCTATCCTTCCTCTGCTAGACTATCTTGGAGCGTCAACTATATTGACCTAACTCCAAATAGAACCCGTAAGCGGAAGTGTCACTATCTTGACCAAGATTCCCCAGTTGGCAACTGACAGTCATCATCACACGTCTAGGGGAGCGTGAGCTAACACCGTCCTCCCATGACTCTAGGTTTTAGAGGATACATAGTGGGAAATGCCTCCACCCCTCCTAAAAGGACTAGGGTCCACACCCTACAATGGAATATATAGTGGCACTATGTTGCTGGGAATTTTGTCATCGTATATTCATTTTTAGGCAGTCTCACCACCTGAAAAACCTGCACTGGTCCACATATCATAGAAATGCATTCTAACCAACATAATTTCACATACAAAGATTCATACCATATTGTTTCTCAGTTGGTGGTCATGACATGCACTTTATTACCATTATCCTTTGGCTATTTCATAGCCCATTGACCTGCAGTTTAGTCTATAACACAAACTCATACATATCTATGCATTATCATCATGTAAATGTATTCGACCATAATCTCAATTCGGTATCCACGTACCAACAACTTTAAATGTCAAAATTTTCAAGTTAGAAATAGATCGCATAATATCCCCATAATTCAATTAACGTTAACCGTTCATAGAATTTTCATTCACATAATAGATTGCATAATATCCATCATCATTCAAATAACATTAAACATTCATAGAATTTACATTCACATAATAGATCGCATCATATCCATCATCATTCAAATAACATTAAGCATTCATAGAATTTACATTCACATAATATATCACATCATATCCATCATCATTCAAATAGCGTTAAACATTCATAGAACTTACATTCACATAATAGATCGCATCATATCCATCATCATTCAAATAACGTTTAAACATTCATATAGGTTCATACGTCTTAAAATTTCAAGTGTATCATTAATAGTTTCACAGTGAATAGAAAATAAAGGTGATTAGGCCTCAGGTAATCCTAGTTGTCTAAGTCAAAAGGTGGCGTTACATACACCCAACCTTCGAGAAACATATCCTCGAGGTGGTAAAAAAAGTGAGGGATAATCTCGTCGTAATGTCTCAACATCTTCCCAAGTAGCAGATCCTGGACTATACTTATATCATTGGACCTTAACTTGGTATACTAGATGGTTCATGAGTTGTCGAACTCTACGGTCCAATATGTGTAATGGTCCTATCGTGAGGGTTCCCGCATCCGATACCTGCAATTCATTTCAATTTAGTTTATGTGATTCATCAGCAACATAATGACGTAGAACAAATACATGAAAAACATTATGAGTTTTATGCAAGTGGGGTGGCAGTACGAGACGATAGGCAACGGGTCCAATTTTCTCTTGGATTTTGAACGGTCCTATAAATCGAGGTGAAAAAATTTTCCCCTTCCCAAACCCAATGATACTCTTATTGGGTCTGATATGACTCAAAACTTGATCTCCCACTTTATAACTTCGGTCAGTCATATGTGCATCAACATAGCTTTTCTGTCTATCCTCTGCTTCCTTTAGTCTCTGCCTAATCTGTATCACATGTTGCTCCATCTCTTGAATCAATTCTAGCCCAACTGTCACGCGGTCTTCTAATCTTTCCCTACTCAACGGTGTTCTTCATGGCCTTCCATACAGAGCTTCGTAGGGTGGCATTCCGATGGAGCTATGAAAACTGTTATTGTAGGCAAACTCTACCAAAGGTAGGTACTTCTCCCAATGGGTTTGATTATCCATAACATACATCCTAAGCATGTCTTTTATAACCTTATTTACTCTCTTGGTTTTCCCATCTGTTTCAGGGTGATAAGTTGTGCTTAAGTTCAACTAAGTCCCCAACGCTAACTGCAAACTTGTCCAAAACCTTTAAGTGAATCTGGAGTCCCTATCTAAAATGATCTTCTTGGGTATCCTGTGCAAAAATATGACCTCACTTACAAACATGCGTGCCACATCAGTGACATTGTAAGTGTCTCTAACCAGAATAAAATCAACACTCTTGGTTAACTTATCAACTATCACAAGATTGGCATTGTTTCTATGCGATGTGAGCGGAAACCCCACAACAAAATCCATAGAAATGACTTCCCACTTAGACATAGGAACCTCATGAGGTTGTAGGAGACATGCTGGGTGATGGTGGTCGGCTTTCACTTGTTGACACTCTAGGAACTTGGTGATGAAATGGACTAAATCGCACTTCATGCCTACCCAGAAGAAAAACTTCTTCATGTCTGCGTACATTTTATTCACACTCGATGTGCAAAATAAAGTTCTCTATGGGCTTCCTTTAGTATGATGCTTCGAATATCCCCACCTTCGGGGATGTACATCCTTCCTCGATATCTTAATAGTCCATCTGCTTCTAGGTTATATCCTTCATACTTTAAATCTAATTGCCTCCCACTCTAGAGGGTTGAAGTAACCTTTAAATACCAACTATCTCCAAAGAGTTGCATCAACATGTGCTCCCTCATATTAACTTTTAAGGGTACCAAGGAGAAGACACATGGTCTCCTACTCAAGGCGTCTACGACCACATTCTCCTTTCCCTTGATGTACAAAATTCCAAAATCGTACTCACTCATAAACTCACTCCATCGCCTCTGCCTGGCATTAAGATCCCTTTGAGTGAAGAGATGTTTTAAACTTTCATGGTCCGTTTTGAGCTCAAAGTTTCACACCACTAGATAGTGCCTCCAAACTTTCAGAGCTAGCATTACAACTGCCAACTCTAAATCATGATTGGTGTAAATCTCCTCGTGTTGCTTCAACTTCCTTGACACATATGCTATCACTCCTCCATCCTGCATTAGAATGACCCCCAACCCTTGCTTCAAGGCATCCATGCAGACTGTGAAGTCCTTTTCCATATCTGACACTCGTAGAATTGGTGCACTAGTTAGTAACTTCTTAAGCTCGATGAATGCACTATCACATTCTTCTGTCCATTCATACCTGTCCCCCTTGCGCTGAAAAGTGGTGATGGGTTTCGCTATTTTAGAGAACCCTTCCAAAAATATCCGATAATAACCTGCTAGCCCCATGAAGCTTCTTACCTCATGAGCATTTTTCAGCACTGGCCATTTCATAATGACCTTTACATTTCCTGGGTCCACAGAGATTCCTTCACTAAAATTTTTTGGAAATGATATGACCTAAATAGTGAATTTATTTATGGAAGAAGGAACACTTCAAAAACTTCCCATACAATTTGTTCTCTCTAAGGAAGGACAACACCACTCGCAAGTGTTCCTCATGTTCTCTTTCGTTCTTGGAATAGATGAGGATATCATCTAGAAAGACTTGTACAAAGCGGTATAAGTACTTCTAGAATACACCATTCATGAGGCTCATGAATATTGCTAGCGCATTGGTCAAACCGAAAGGTACTACAACAAACTCATAATGCCCAAACTGAGTTCGAAAGGCATTTTTAGGAATATCACCTTCCTTAATCCTTAACTGGTGATACCTTGATCGCAAATCATATTTTGAGAATATTGCTACTCCTTTCATCTGATCAAAGAGATCATCTATTCGTGGAATTGGGTACCTATTTTTCACTATACCACGGTTCAAGTCCCTGTAATCTATACACAATCGTAAGAAACCATCCTTCTTCTTCACAAAAATTATTGGTGGACCCCAAGGTGAGATATTGGGCCTTATTAGCCCTAATTCTAGTAGTTCTTTCAACTGCATTTGCAACTCACAAAGTTCTAGAACTATCATCCTATACAGATTCTTAGAAATTGGTTATGCACTAGGTTTTATCTCAATAGTAAAATCAATTTCCCTCTCAAGAGGTAACCTTGGAAACTCTTTCGGAAAAACATTCTTAAACTCCGAAAATACTGGGTACTGATCCAAGGAGGGTCATTTCCTTTCATTCACTGCTTCCACTACATATAGTTGACACCCTTACCTCATGCACCGTTTAACCTTCATAGTCAAGATAAAGCGTAGATACACCTTCCTTCTATACCGTGGATCTCTATTGGCCTTCCTTCATCGTCAACACACAACACCCTTTTCGGGAAACAATCTACCATGGCTCGATGGGCTTCTAACCAATCCATTCCAATGATTAGGTCATATGTCCCCAGAGTAGTGACGTATACCTTCAACCTAGTAGTACACACTCTCAGGTCTACTAGACAATTATCAACTCTAGGTCCTACTACTTGTTTTTCCCCCGAAGCCATCTCGACTTATTTAAAGTCATCATGCTCATAGGCTGCCAACCCACACTTTTCTAATGAAAATGGTGAAATGAAACTATCTATAGCACCATAATCAAATAAAATTTTAACATTGAAATGATTTAGCATACCTGATGACTCCACCACTGTGGATTGATGTTCTTCTTGGCAATTATTAACCATTGCATAAATCTAGTGGCTACTACTTGCTCTTCCCATCGAGGCCTTTCCTTCTCTATGCACAAATCCTACTTGCAACTCTAGGCAATCATGTTGGTAATGGGGTCCTCCACATCCCCAACATGTAACACGAGATGGAACCTGCGCACTGCTCTGTGATGGTCTTTGAAATCAGTTCCTTCCCCTAGAGCCCCTGCCCCTACTTCCTGCTCCCTGAGAAGGTTGTGGACCTTTCTGCATCGTTGGTGATGAGTGGGATGATTCACTTGTTGCCATTGAAATATCTGTAGCAACTGTCCTAGGTGTGACTCTATTACCATAAGGAGGCGGCCTAGAGCTCCCTCCCCTAGAAACAGTCCTAGGGGCCTTCCCCATGAATCCAAGATGTTGTGGAAAGGTTGATCTCATACCTTCGTTTAAGCTCATATGTTCCTCTTCATAACATGCATTTTCAACTGCTTCCACTATGGACGACAGTTTCCACATCCGTACCATGGCACTTATCTTAGGTTTTAACCCATAGACAAAGCGTTATGCCTGTCGTTGATCATTATTCATGTACAAAACATGTTTTACCAACTCCATGAACCTGATCTCGTACTCTTACATGGTCTCGTTTCCCTATACTAGAGCATGAAATGCCCCCACCTGTTGTTCCTCGTAGTAAGCCGACAAATATTTCCTTTGGAACCTTTCCTCAAAAAGTTCCTATGAGACAGTGTCTGGGGTAAGGTGCAAATGCCTTTCCAGGTTACCCCACCAGTTCAAGGCACTGTCCCTCAACTGAAAGATTGTTATTTTCGCCTTGAGGTGGAAGCATAGTATCTTAAGGTGAAACATTGTGTCATTCCTTCCAACCATGCTTCAACACATTTACTGGCACGACCCCCGACAAACTCTAGGAGTTTGATGTTCTACAGTTCTCTAGTGATGTCCCCAAGTGGAGGCCCTCCCTCTGAATCCCTTGACGCTTCGGGGTTACCCACTCCATATTTTGGGGGTTCTACTTCGACATCTATTGGTTGAAGCCCCTTTAAGGTCTCATTAATTGCCTCCAAAGAGCGTAAAATGAGAGCTAATTCAGGCGATGGTGGTGGTGGCGCCGGCATTGGCGGTCCTTGCGATGATGCCCCTCGGCCTCGATTTCCTCGAGTCCTAACCATCTGGAACAATTGAATCTGCATCAAACCAAATGCTTCTCAGGGAAGAGTCTAAGGCAATTCACATTTGCGCTACTTATACTTGTAAAGACAGGGTTAGGTGCAAGTTTTTTTTACTTGTCTGTAAACAGACGTTACTTTCTTTAGGGTAAGTGTCTAAAGGTCGAGGTCGAAAGCTTCTAAGCTTGGTAACTTCATTCATGAATCCTAGCAAATCTCTCACCTTGTTAGCGCTACACTGTAACCTTCAATTACTCTAACTTGTGTGTATAATCAAGCATCAAACCAATCCTTGTAACAATATGCACCACTCATATTAATCGCTCTTATAACATTAATTATAATACACTTAGTCTCGTCATTCATAAAGTTATTAATCCCTAAAATTAATTTACATATCTCAATTCTCCTTAACCAAATAATCGACATTAATTAATTAATTAATCTTCCATTAACTATAATTATGACTCTTATAAGTTCAATCTTTATAAAAGAAAAGAAAACCCCTTTCATTAACTAGAACCCACTAGGTATATTTTAAATAATTTATTAATCCTATTAAAAAATATATTATATTTATCATTATTATTATTATTTTAAATAATTAATATATAAATTATATAT
>ML783260.1:802643-815392 GCA_009831015.1 Picea engelmannii | reverse complement strand
GGGGGGGGGGGGGGGGGGGGGGAACCATGAGGGTTTCCACACTTGCGTCAAAGTGCCCTTTGAAGAGGGGGTTCAAGTGTTCCTTTTTCTATATCATTATAAGAATACATTTAGCTCAAGAAGAAGAGCCACTATAAGTTAACATCTAAGATTTATGGACCCTATAGCATACTCAAATGTATTGTCCATGTTGCTTACAAGTTGGTTGTTCTCTCCCACTCTAAGATCCATTGAATATTTCATGTATCTTGATTGAAGAAAGTAGTTGGGTTGAATTGTAGAGATCAAACCATCTTCTTAGAACTATATGATGAGGGTAGCATTTGATTGTAGCTAGAGGTTATTTTAGAAAAAAAGAGAGTGTTGTCTCTACCAACACACTATCTAAGAAGTATTTATCCGTGGAAGGATACATAGCCTAAAGATGTTGCATGGAAAGTAGCTACTATCCTATACCAACTTCCTCATCTCCATCCTTGAGGATAATGTTTCTTTGTAAGAGGGAGGGTACACAAGTACAAAATAGTTGATTTGTAACTATATAAAACAACTAAAACATGAATATATAAATTACTATTTTGGGGGATATGATCAATAGACTCTCTTAGTCATTAATTGGTTGATCTAATTCATTAGCTTATAGTATATTTACTAGTTTAGTCAACCATTATTTGTTGATCCTTTTACTAGTATTCTTATTTGGTTATAAAGCACTTGGCAAATAGTATTATCCCATCCCTTTACAACATGACTAAGTAATTGTAATATATGTAATTATTGTTGTATATACCTATTATTATTTTAGTAGTTTCACATTCATTATACTTATATATAGTTCAGTAGTTTCATATTCATTTTATTTTCATTATTCATTATTATATAATATATATTTATACAATGTAAATAAATTATTAAATTCCATGAATTTATATAATGTCATTATACAATATTTATGTTGGTCTAATATCAATCCAACAAATATAAAAAAATTATATATATAAATGTCATATATGTGAATTATGTGAATAAAAAAGAGATTTAAGTTAGAAACATGTAAAAATTTATTACACAATATTATAAATGGAATCAAATGTCATACATGTGAACTGGAAAGAGAAGAGATTAAAGTATAAACATGTAAACTCATATTAAAAATTACTATACATAAAATCAAGTACAAACATATAATCTAAACAAGTATGTGTTTGGGGGAGATGTCAAGTACATTGAGTTTCCAATCGATATACTAGTACATAAATGTTGTCTCCATAAACTCAACAACATCAAGGGATCTCTCTCTCTCTCTCTCTCTCTCTCTCTCTCTCTCTCTATATATATATATATATATATATATATATATGTTTGTATGTGTGTATGTAGAAGGTCAAATACATTGAATTTCCAATTGATCCACTAGCACATAAATTTTGTCTCCATAAACTCACCAACATCAAGGGCTCTAGTATCCAACTAGATAGTACTTGAAGATCATCAACATCATTTCCAAATATTTCAAAGTCCATTGTATGAAACTCCCTTTCTTTTCTTTCAAATGCTTGCATGCATCTAGTTTATCTTTATATAGAACAAGGCTACTAGGTAGCATATACCTGTGGAATATAATAATGAAAGTATTGTTTAAGGAGATAGGAAGAGGAGTAGGCATGAAATGATTAGATGGAAGAAATATTTATTAAATTTACATTGGGGGAAGTGAAGGCAGCAATAAGACTTCAAAGTTTTTGGCCAATAAGATTTTAGATAAATGAGATTTAAAATTTAAAATTAATCATTATTTTTTAAAACTTTAGATAAAGGGGTGTATATTTTATGGTCAACCATGAACTAATAGAAAGTCAAACCTAACTCAACACTATATACCATGCCTATGGGCAGGTATAATAAAGATGAAAGACGAATTTTCGGCAGGTATAATAAAAATGAAAGACGAACTATTTTCTTTTCCTCTCGTGTCACTGTCGGAATATTATAATAAGTAACACGTGGAAGCTTATTTGTGGAGTTTATGTTATGTCATTTCTTCAATTTCTTTAATGAACTTATGGAGTAAGTTAACTAGGGAGCAATTTTCCCTCTTTTCAGATAAAAAATGGATTATCTTTATGTCATCTAAATATTGTAACAATCAATTTTCTTTTATTAAATTATTTAATAAAATTTAGTCACAGTAAAAATATAAAAAATTTGATAAAAACTCAAAATAATAAAAACATAAAAAAAAAACGCATAGTTAAAGTTTTTTTAAAAGTCAAAATTATTGTAAAATTATGCGAAATAATTTAAGGCTCACATATTTTCTCACGCGTTTTCTACGAAAAGAAAATGGGGTTAAACGAGGACAAAAGGCCCGCTACAATAATTTAATACTGACATGATTTTTCACGCGTTTTCTGCAAGCTGGAAGCTTTATGCTACGAAGACAGAATTGGCCCAGACGAGGACAAAAGACCAGTTCACGTGCCTCTCTCGAAATTGAGGAGATAATTTATATATTTTCTCGCGCGTTTTCTGCAAGCTGGAAGCTTAGCTTTATGTTTGTGTACGAAGAAGAATGGGCCATAAATTTTAATAATTAAAAACAAGTTACAAAGATTAAATTTACATGGGGAAGTGAAATATTTATTAAATTTATATTGGGGGAAGTGAAGGCAGCAATAAGATTTTAAAACTTTTGGTCAATAAGATTTTAGATAAATGAGATTTAAAATTTAAAATTAATCATTATTTTTTAAAACTTTAGATGAAGGGGTGTATATTTTATGGTCAACCATGAACTAATAGAAAGTCAAACCTAACTCAACACTATATACCATGTAGACAGGTATAATAAAGAAACAACTTGTGATCTTAATAATATTGACACTACCATCTTTAGCACTCAATACCACTTCATAGATTACATAAAGTGAACGAATTCATCCAATATTGGAAACAATACCGTCATATGGATCTAACACTTTAACTTGATCACCTTATCTTGGAGTTCATGTCATCTCTACAATATTGCGCACTACTAAAACAGAAAAGGTACATACATCTAGGAGCAAATTCATGAATTTTATCCATAAAACCCAACTAGTCTACCATGCATGATCGTAAAGAATAAAGTCTAAATAATTAAAAGGATGTGTATTATTTCTAGTAACGTTATCAATAAAACAAAGTTTAAGACCCCATCATACGTCTAATATTTTGGGAAAATAGAATTAACATTAAACAACTGAAATATTAAATGAAACGGGAAAATGAATGGGTTTGGTTAGAAGGAACCTAGACTTCCAAATGACTCAAAGAGAAATTCAAGTCCCCACCAAGGATAATATTCTCCATCTTCTTCAAGGCCCCTTAAAAAAATAATCCTAGTAACTATCTCTTTCGAAATATGAACCATGTATATTCAATACTGACAACTATTTTCCCAACTCCTAAGGGTGAAGAGAGAGCCCTAGCCCTGAATCAAAAGACCAATAATCATAACAACAAAAATACCTACTTATCTAACCAGACATAACACCCCCCAACTTCCCTTTGTCATCCAAAAACATAAAATCCCATCCCCCTAAAAGCATCTCATGATCCCCAATAATCCTACCCCCTTCACTCATCATTTTCCACAATTGTCACAAACCTGGTTTGTGAGTCTATTAATCTTTTGAATGCATTTTTTTTAAGGGTTGGCCAACCCTCGATAGTTTAAGGGTAAACAAAATCATGGGGCCACCACACTAAGGGTATTCATAGCTCTAAGAACCAAATCAATTCACAGTTGTCAACCATTTGGTATATTAGTAGTAACCTTTTCCTAGGATATAGTAGTGAAGGGTTCCCTTCCCCTACTTAAAATTACATGGCCCTTCCTACCATTTTGACCTAACCCTCCAAAGCAACCTTTAGACAAGCCTAACAAAAAAAACCATCCTCGGCCTCATGTCTTTCCTAAGAAGCCCTTCCCAAGCTACCTTGATAAGGGAAGACCCTTTACAAGAAGAAACCCTTTGCACATTACATGATTCCAAACATTCACCCATAAACTCATGTTTTTCTCAGAAAGGGAAATTTGTGGGGATTGGAGACAGAAGCCCTTACATAGAACATCCTGAAAAACCCTTTTCTCCCAATCACCATAAAACCCCACTCCCAAATTTAGCCAAGACTCAAATATCTCATCATGTTCTAAGGAGGTGGAAAAGTTTAAAGGGGGTAGATGAGATATATGCTTACCTATTGGATAACAAGGGGATTGGATTGAAAGAAATCCACCAACTTCTGATCTTAAGACTAGAGAAGATTTTGTATGTCCTTCAACTAGTGAGGCATTGAGATCCAAATCCTTTAAAGTAGAATATATTTCACCTAGGGTTTCTTCTTTCTCCCGATGGGGAAAGTTTATTCATTGCCCCATCTTTAGATTGAGTGTTATTTTCCAATCTCGCAACCTCAAGTAGACAATCACACTCCTCTTTTGCATGTTGACTTTCCTAGTCCTTTCTCATCTAAACTTTTCACTTAAAGGGAAAACTACAATCAACAACTATATGTCAATAACTGTGACAATGGTTGTAATTGAAAGGGGCACTAAAGGAATCCAAGATTTTCATAAAGGAGAAACTCCCCTTCTACAACTTTATATTTTGCTCCAAATTGTCCCTCAAGTCCATCTTAACTAGGATGTGTGCTAATGCCATTAATCTTGTTTTATTAAAGGACATGTCAACCTCAATGAAGGTTCTAATAGAGTTATCAATCTCCTTGAACACCTCTTTAGACCAAAAATCCAAAGGAATTCTAAGTGATTTTACCCATATGAGAACCATATCCATCTTGTCCCTCCTCATGTCAAAGAAGGGGGTTCAAGGCTTCAAAGAAAAAGGAGAGGAGTCTCAGTGCCAAGAGCACGTCGATACATTTGCTATATCACCAAAGGATTAAAGAATAAACTTCGGCCACCCTTTTGAGAGAAAAAACTGCACAGGTTCATACCTAGCAGTGGACCCCAAGCCTTTGAAACCTAATCCTCCAAGCTCTTATCATTCATTCTATGACCTGGAAATGACCCACCAACATCAAATCACCCATTTCTACTACCTCATTTAACATCACATGCTCTCCCAAGACTAGATTTACTAGCTTGAAGTTTTCTTCTTTGAAGTGTTCCCTCTTGAGGCTAAGGCTCCTCCTATTGGACCCTTCCTCTTGTCTTTTATCATATGACAATAGACTCTTACCCTTGAGTTCAACCTCCTTTATCTCCACACCGACGACTCCAAGACCAACTCCTCCTCGTTCACTCATTGAAAGAGGAGCCAATAAACCCTAGCCACATCTTAAACCCCAAGACAGTACCCAACATCAAAATTACATAGTTAATTTCTAAGGAGCTCTCTAGTGCAAAAAGAGTATTCACTACATCCTCTATGCAAAAACCAAGTGCTTATACAAAAATATTTAAAGTAAAAGATTTGACCAATCTCCAATCCATATTTTCCTCTCTTACCACACTACTTCAGAGTTTACCATGTCCACTTTTTCCTCCAATCCTAAGGTTATTTGGTGTGGGAACTAAAAGATACAAATGAAAATCCATACCACAGAGATGATTAAGAAGCTCACATGCACAAGGAAAGGACCATACTTAAACCCCCTCAAGAGATTCCTGTGAATGGTCTACTACAACTTGCAGCGTCATGCCCTTTCTAAATTTGTTCATATATCTACATCTTCCAGCATCATGTCTTTTCTAAATTCATTCATATACACTAAAACATACAGTAAATTTTAATTTTAACCCATTTGTATCAAATGTGTGAAAATATAAGTGAATTTTTTAAAACTTTTATATATATATAACTATAGAGTGAATTTTCTCTTTCATGACCAACATGATCCACTTGACAAAAGTGCAAGATCCATTGCTATTATAATTCATTTAAACACTCATGTACACACGCATTCATTATAACACTAATAATATTATCTCCTCATATCCCATGGTTATGAAATGGAGATAACCTTGTTAGCTAACAAGATCTGGCTTTCATGTGAAGAGCAGCTGGTACAATCAAAGCTTAGTTTTTGGATATGACATAAGATTAACACCATATTCACCAAGCATACGCTTATATGCGTTCGTATTCCAATTTCTATTGCAGATATAATTTCTTGATTACTGGATAAGATCTTACAATTTATTTCTACAGGAAAGACATGAACATCATTAATCTTATTCTAAACTMCATACTAAAGCTCTGAGTGGACACGACCAGACCGAGACCTTTCCCCTGTGCTGACAATGGGCTCGATAACTTCTTCAAAKGATGAAGAAGTTGGATTCGGAACGGAGCATTTGCTACGGATCTCTCCCTCGCTTCCCGTTAGAACGTCCAATTGCCCCATTTGAACCATTCCCAGAACAAACTTTTTGAAGAACACGGTCTTCTTGGATGCAAAGCTATCAACGATGTCCCCACTATCGGTGGAGTCCGTGTACAGACTCTGGTCGGACGTGAAGAGCGCTTGGTTTCTCTGCACATTCACGTAGTAACTGTTGTCGAAAGCGTTTGGAGTAAGCACATCCAAGTTGGCGGTGTTGACGGTGTTATTAACGGCCGGGCATATTGAATAAAGATTGCTTGCAAAACTGTTTTCTAGAGTTGGATCCACAATTGCTTCTCCTGTGCTGGTGTTATACAATCGGTTATCAAAGGAGTTGCAGTGAGCAACGCCAATTGTGTGTCCACCTGAAACAGTTCATGCCCAGAAAGGAGTTTTATGTCAAAGGCATTCAGAGCAAATTCAATGAAGGAATGTGATTTCTATAATGAGCTATTTTATCTTTCAAAAAACTAATAGATTATTTTCATTATTTAGAGAGTGAAATGGGCATCAGACCTGAAAGAGCTACCATATCGGTCAAGCTGAATCCTTTAGGGCCAAAAATGCTCATCAGCTGTGTCAGATTTGAAGTTGGAGTCGGTATATTGGCAAGAACTACTGATTCACTAGCGAAGTCTAGGCTGTCTCTGCGTCCAAGCGGTACTGGATATTTTGGGCCTCCTGCCTTCAAAATGGTAATTTAGGTTAATTCTCCTGCAAATTTCCATCAAGAGCAACAGACCCACAAATTTTAATGGCACGAAAGTAGGGTACTACCAACCTTGGCCACGGAGTCACGAGCAGCCAAAGCCAAAACGTCGGCACACGTTACAACCCCGCTGCAGCTGGCTTCTACAGCGGTTTTAATTTCGTCGATGATCTGCAAGGCCCTGGCTCTCAGTGATAGGTTTGGTTGAGCCTCCTGCTCACTGGGGTTGCTTGCCGATCCTGTCAGCAACACGGATCCATCGCAACCCTTTCGAGATACAATAAAGAATGTTAGATTATTTTGGTGGGTGTAGAGCTTTTTCTGTATGTATTAAAAAAAGGTTCAAATCTGAGCACATATTTGGTTTCAAAGCTTAACCCATATTCGACCAGGTGAATAATAATAAAATACTTTATTCTTTCTAAAAACATTAACACAGTAAACATAAATGAAAACTACAGAGAAACACAGAAAGTAACAAACATCTCCCATCTCCCTACCCAGCCACAAAACAGTCGTGGAAATGATAATTAAGATATACATGATACCTGCACAAAACAGTCGTGGAAATGAAGTCGCAACAAGCCTGCGGTTTGAGTGATATCTTGGTCCAGCGCCTGCTCAAGTGTCGATTTCACTATGTCCTCCAAATCAGGGCAGGTCTCCTTGTAAAATGTCCAGGAAAGCCCATCCACAGGCGTTGGCAGATCTTCTACATGGACATGTAATCCACTGGTAGAGATTATGAACGCAGATACAAATACAAAGACACACGCAATAGAGCTAAAGACCCTGTATTTCTTCATCGCATCCTTTTGCAACTCTGATATTAAAAACCTGGAATACATATTCACAAATAAATTCAAGACTAATGGCATCTGCAATACATATATATTCACAGTTATATAGCTTGAGTGGGTCTAATGGTTAAGAACATGTGTTTCCTCCTAAAAATCACAAGTTAGGGATAAGATAAGATAGAGTTAAGATAGAGTAGAGTAGGTATAGAATTTACCAATCAAATCGTTATCCTACAATATCCTAGCAATAATAATATATAAACTGTTGGATATGAAATCTGAATTGTTTTCAGATGAGACAACCTATAATCCAACGGCCTATATACTAGCACAGCCACTCAAAATGACTAAGAATATGCCAGCATCTTCAATAAATAGCCATTAGATTAGGGTTTAAAGTTAAATAAGATTAAAAGATTATTAATTGTGTCCATTGTCAATAGGTGTACGCCTTTCCGCATAAAAATAACAAATAGACCCTATTACGAACAGCTGCATCATTCAATGCTTCAATGCTACTTGTTTTGCGTTCCAAACTATTGGAATCCTATCACAAGAAAATGGACGGTGACATAGACTTTATGATTTCGTGTATTGGAGTCCTATTTACGAAAGACAGAACAGTACGGAAGCGTGACAGGAAAATGGATAGACTTTTTGATTTCGTGAATGACAGAGTTACAAGCTGCCTTGCCTTCTGCTTCGTCACCGGTCGTCGGTTTGAACAAGTTTCGCAGAAGAAACGTAGACATATAGGCGCACATGGGCGGCCTAAAAACTCGGAAATTTCAAAATGACTTATCAACACCACCGCCCAAGTCTATGAGATTATTTTTTCAAAAAACAAAACATATAATTAATTTTCCGAGAAAAAAAAAAATCTATGGGCGGGTTAAAATCTCAGGAAATTTCGAAATAACTTCTCAAGACCGCCGGCCTTAGTCTATGAGATTATTTTTCCAAGAATTATTTTTCCATGTAAAAAAGTCTTTATATTAATATATTAATAGTTTAAACTAGAAATCAAATTCACATTCACTATATATTGATACTAAAAACAACACCCCCTTATTGTAGTGATAAAAAACATTTTCATCATAAAATCTAAAATAGTTTGAAACATAAATTCACATTTTCTTAGTTCTTATACAAGTTCACAATAACAATTAAAAAAAACAAACCACCCATCAAATAACAACTCTTTGCATAATTGCTTGAGGGCTACTATATTTAACTTGTTTTTCAATCAACACAAGTTTTTAAATTTCACAATAACAATTAAAAAAAACAAACCACCCATCAAATAACAACTCTTTGCATAATTGCTTGAGGGCTACTATATTTAACTTGTTTTTCAATCAACACAAGTTTTTAAATTGTCAAGGTTTCTTTTGAAAGAGTCTCTTCTTTGTGATTGAACTCCCTCTAAATATGGATAAAAAAAAATTCATCAAAATCTCCTTTTAGCACCTAAATTCTATCCATGATAGGCCTTAATAGCTTTTAGCAAGATCCAAAGTGCTTAAAGTTCTGAGCTATTGTTGATGCCCCATATTTCAGATAAAAATGAAGTGCCCTTTTGAGAAAGAGAATGTTTCCCACTATAGATGAATGACATGTTAAATTATTCATGAATAAACAACAAATTTAACCCCCTGAATGGGACCATTCAAGAAAACATAACATTCGATAAAATATCTACACAAGAGAAATAACATAGAAAATATAACATGAAACTTATCTTGAAATAAAAGAACCAATTGGCTACATACAAGGGGACATTCCACCCAACCATAAGATCGTTATTCATTTTCTATGGAAATCAAGCCAACCACCTCCGAGGTGAGGCTATGAGTCCACAGAGAAGTTTCTCTCTCTTGTCCATTGTTCACACACTTAGTAGCTCAATTTTGAGCTTTCTACTCCAACATAAATTTCATTCCTCCCAGGCCTTCCCATTTCCCTCGAGGGCTCCAATGCACACGGTTGGTCAAGAAATCTCTCGACTAGGGACTCCGAGAATCCTCATTTATTCCAAGAGTTCTCACAACAGCCTTCACAAGGCTCTTGATCCATTTCCTCAACAAAAAATGTAATTACAAGCATACAACCCCATTCTCAACATTAGTTGACAATTTTATCGTGTTGTTGCATGCACCTAGCCTAAATTTCCAGCATCAAACTCATCCCAACAAGTTGTCTTTCCATGGCTTGTGCTCTTTCCCAACCCCCAACTCTTCTCTTGCTACTCAAAAACAACATGTAAAAGTTGTCCCTTTGTCCTACTCAAATTTCCTTCTTCTCCCATGATTTCTTGACTTTCACTCTTCCCAAAATATTTTATACTCAACCCATGCTTCCATTACTAGATGAGTTGAATGCCTCACCCAACCTCTTACATGAATTCAATTATTGAGTGTATAATCAGTGAAAGTAGAATTACATGGTAATAACGCATTAAGTTAGGAAAATGACATGGGTTTTCCCTTGGACCCCCTTTAGACAACTCTCTTGTAGAATCATATCCCCCAACGTTATCATCCCTCTTGTATTGCAGCCATCGAGGTGTTTTTATTAATAATTTAATTATACAATTCACGTAAGTCAACCTTTGACCATATTGATAAATACATGCTCTCTGGCCCGAAACACACTGTCAGCCTAAATTGCATTTGCACAATTACATTATAATTTACAAGGATTAAAACTGGGGTTATTACATAGGGACCCGAGGGATCCTTGGACATGATTGTTTTAGGGGCTTCCTTTCTTCACCAAAGGATATTCTGATCTGATGAGTGTAGAGTCTTCCCATTTTTCCTTCAATCCTTCAATGATCATCCTATTTCTTGATAGCTAGATTCCCCTAATAAAATTACATGGAGGAGACTTAAAAGTACAAACATTTCTAACAAGGTTAATCTATCCCAATGATTTTGTAGATTTAAATGTTGAAACATTTCCTTCCAAACAACTTTGGTAAATGAACAATGGACAAAAAGGTGATCCATTGATTCACTATCATTCTTGCACAAGTAACACCAACGAGGCTCAATCCAACGTCTTTTTTGTACATTATACCATGTTAAGATTTTGTTTTCCAAGGCAAGTTAAGTGAAGATCTTGAATTTTAAAGGACATGGTAACTTCCATGTTACCCTCCACCGCCACTACCTTCCATCTCCCACATTCTCACTAATTTAAGTTATTTAACCTAGCTTCATTGTAACTATACTTATTGTTGTATTCTTAAACCAACTTAGTTCATCATCATGTTCTGAAAGGAATGGAACAATGTTTAAATGGGTTGATATATTTTGTCTATTCCACTTCCATCCCATCATGCAATCCCAAATCTACAACAAATCCCAAATCTACAACAGATTTTGAAACTTGTAACCCTGCTCCATGAATGTCGCTAAAGCTTCTGCTAAAGTTGTGATGTCTATGTTATGAAGGTGCATCATGAGAGGTTTGGAAATCCTATACTTATTCCCACATATAATCCATGGGTACACGCATATTTTCACCTTAGTAGGCTTTCCAATTTTCCAAGAAACCCATAATCCTAAAATATCATAAGCTTTAACGAAACCTTTCCGCACATTAGATGTTATGCAGTTACCATCATTGATTTTACTTGTGTTACTTTTTTTATAAGTCCTTTGGTGTCCTTAATAGTGGATCAAGGATAAAACCTTCCTACAATAATCCTAGGCTCTCTTGTCACTCTTGGCTAGGTGGTAGAAAAAAAAATATAAGGATAGGCTTCATGAATTTTATGGCATATTTAAATATATTTCTCTCTTTTTTAAGTATTCTAAAATGCCCATGATTTTAATTTTCTTGTAATTCAATAAAATGATTATCAATATGTCTCAAGGACAATAGAAAACAAAGTGAGCATTAATGTTTGTAATAAAGTACTTACAATCTCTCTAACATGGTTAGTCTGGAAAAAAATGACAAGGTTTTGATTATATGATTATTGTTAGGTGACTTGCTAATTTCAATAAAAATGGATGAATGTTGTTATCTGTATATTATTAAAATACTAACTATTGAAATCCACATCTCAAACTGTATTTTTCATATTATTAAAATACTAACTATAGAAATTCACATCTCAAACTGTATTTTTCATAATTTGGGTGAGAGAGAGAGTTTTAACATAATATTAATAATGTTGGCCAACATTTCAACCAAAGTGGACAATTAATTTCACTACAACCAGAACATGAAGACATTTTTTAATTTCCATGTGTACTTGTTTTATTCTACAACCTTTCACTTTAGAATATATATAGGGTAATACATAGAGAAGAGTAGAGGTTTTCTTACACTATAACTAATGAAGTCAAGAGACCAATATATTCAACTAATGATCCTCTCATATTCATTCTAAAAAAAATTCTAGCAAAAGAAGATTAATATCATAAGCTCTTATGATTTCACATATAAGAGTCCTCAATTTTCAAATTTGGTGATTAACTATAAAGAAAACAAAACAAAGAATTAAACTGAAATTTGGGTGAGTGCAGAAAGCTGGTGGATGATAAAGTGGAAATGGGGTGAGAAGGAATCCGTGCATGTTTCTAGGAACGCACACACATTCTTGATTTGACAGGTCCAACAAACCCCGAACCTCCACACAACAAGTCATGCAGGCACGTTCCCAAGAATGCATGTGCATTCTCAAGAGCACGCGCGCGTTCCTGAGAAACACATGCACATTCCTAAAAAAATTGAAATAAAAATAACATGTGTGCACTTTAGGAACGCGCATGCATTCCTAAAGCGTGTGCGCATTCCTATTAACATGAAATATTCTCTAACCCCCCCCCCCC
>ML783260.1:776059-790838 GCA_009831015.1 Picea engelmannii | reverse complement strand
CACCCTCATAAAAAGTTTTTCTATTAATGCCGCTCCCCCCCACCCACATATGTGGGTGATATGTGGGTGGGGGAGGGCATTAATAGAAAAACTTAATAAAGTTTTTCTATCAATGCCCCCGCCCCCCCCCATGGGGCATAAATTAGAGAAAATGTATACATTTTCTCTAATTTATGCCCCACCCCCACCCTCATAAACATTTTCTCTAATTTATGCCCTACCCCCACCCTCATATATGCAATTGAAAATTATATTACTAAGATATCATATTTATAATACCTCTATCTAGAACGAAGACGTGAGTTAAAATAAATTTAGCTAGAATCACACCCCAAAAATTGACAAGGGCAACAAAAGTTTTTTGTACGCTTCCCCAACACTACATAAAAATACAGTTCACATTACAAATTGATTTACAAAGGCCTTGAGATATGGTTAGGTTTGGAAATATCCTTGGATTGTTGTGAAATGGGCCCATAATTTGGCTTAAATAAACACCTTAAATGCTAGATAATGTTACAATATTTATATGGTTATTATATTAAATAACTATATCAATTTTAACTGAAAATTTTATATTTATTTATTAATATTAATATTAAAGTTAAAAAATTATTTAATAATATTATTTAATATCAAATTTATATTAAAAAATTTATTCAATCTTTAAATACAAAGATATATTAAGATTAATTATAGAATTATACACTTTGTATAAAAAATATACCCACTAGTTATTTTTAATCAAACATATAAATAAATGTTTTTCTAGAAATGCTAGATAATGTTGAGAGTACATTATAATTTGGAATTACATTAAAGGATAATTATAAAACAACACACTTAGTAAAAAAAAATAAACTTACTAGTTATTTATTGATCAAATATAAATTAAATGGTGTTTTCGATTATTTTATGACGATTGACAAACTTCAAGCTCTAATATAATGAGCCAGGGTGCTTTGAATCACTTTTTAGCTACATGCATCATTATCAAACAAATTTACAATTTCATAAATTGAAATATAACAATATTTTATATATAGATATACCTTTGAAAAATCCACCTCAACCTTAAACATACTCGAAAACAATCCAAAAAACACCCCTATAGTATAAACTTAATATTAATTTCCAAACATGGCTAATTACAACCCTAATGTCTTTCTTTTAAAAAGAAAATCCCTGGGATTTGCATTTAACAATTTCTTGTCAAGTAAATTATTCAAAATACATCATACTAGAAACCCTGGAAGGGAGTAACTTTTTCTTATCTAAAGTATTTAAATTGCATAACTATTATAGCAAAGCATGAGAATTGAAACTAATGACATGTTTGATCGAACATGACTAGACCTGAGAACCACTTCGTTGAAAGTTAAATAGCATCTCTGCCTAAAAAAATCCACTATAAGGTGAGCCTATCACAAACAAATAACTCAATATGCAAACACGTTCATCCATTTAAAAAGATGAAAATTAATGATATAGATAAATTTATTTTTTCAGAAAGCAAAATTTTAGTGACTGAAAGTGCTTTAGATACCAACCCAGTGTAAATGAAATATCTTTCAAACAAAGTGTCAGAAGAAAAATTAATCATCAATATCTACTTGTATGAGGGATTAGTTGGGAAAATGTGAGCATACTTTGAAACGAATGAAATACAGGTTCCCAAATAGTAGGTAGTAGGTTGAGTAAGTGACCATATAGTCTTACTATAAACGCTAAATCAGACATACATAAAACTCAAGCCTACAAACTTCTCTCACATGATGTATAAGTGCTTGTTGATCGAATAAAAAAATATTTACGAAGTACTCCACCAAGTGCACAAGCTACTTATATTATGAAATGCCTGAAGTTTTCGGCTTTTGTTTATGGACCGAGTGTTGAAACCCTAAACAAGTTATTCATCGAACTATTGCATAGGTTAAAAGCGAGCATCTCTGAACCACGAAATGATGGAGATTATGAAAGAACATAATTAGAAAGGTCATTCGATGGGGATTCTGAAGCAAAGAAATTAGCATCCTAGTTGGTGAGTAGTATCATACTTCTCTCCATAGATCTCAGTGAATTTATCGATACCAACGACAATTTTCTGGTCACCCTTACGAGATTATTTCTAATTGAAACGAGAAACTTAAAATAAGCCATATTGGATACTAATAATTTTGAGGAATTAGAGAGAGGTACACAACAAATAATTTGGAGACTCGCCAGTTCTCGCGATTAGAAACAAAAAAACAAGGCTATGTTAGAGCGCTTTCCCCTGAAAGATTCTACTTCTCAGAAGTTTCTGGCATGTATGGTTAGCGAAAATCAACTTGAAGCAACAGAAGATCTGGCTACTTTGCTTGGCCAAAATATGCTTAACTTTCTGGTAGAGCGATGTAGCAATAAGAAAAATGTAAATATTCGCAGGTGCAAGGTGGCAAATATAATAGTAGATAACCATAAACTGGATTTTCCAGATGTTTGTATTCAGTTTAATGAATTATCATTGATAGACAATGTAGAGAAAGGGAATTTAAGTTGTGGGTTGGTAAGGACTCCAAGCTTGTTGAACGGATGCGTAAACGGGCAAGTGAAATCGATTAAGTGAAAAAGGAAAAGTGAATAATCGTACAATCGTAGATTATTTCTCTGTCTGCTTAAACTAGGACAATATTCACATATCAGTGAGTTAATGGATGTTCAGAGTTTTTAACTACAACCAAACATCCAATACACCAAGCATCTTTATGAACATATTACTATGTACCAAATCTTATGCAAGTGCATATCCTATGAAATATTCCGACGAAGCATAGATAGGTGAGACTTGTGAACCCACCAACATCATAACTATGGATATTGGTTGCGGCATAGGAAGCAGGGAAACTTGTTTTGGTCACCTCATCCAACAATCCGAGCAAATTGCAGCCGAGAAAGATTAGATCCATCATCTACTATTAAATATGAGAGCGATGGACTCAATACTAGTGGAAAAATACTCCCATGTGCCGACTATTCTCTCCATATATGTCCTCAAACCAGGGTTATGAAAAATATAACCATACATGACATAGAATAAAAGGAAACCAAATCCCCAAATGCACATAAATACTCATTATACATGGTTATGGAAACATAAATAAACATGACATAAAATACTCATTGTATAGGGTTAAAATACTCATTGTACAAGGTTATGGAAATATAACCAGACATGACATAACAGGAAAACATCTTCAAGATGTAACTAGCATTTATACGAGAGCATACACTAGAAATTGCAGGGGGCTAGCTATATAAACTATTTAAAAATACCATAAATAAAACTTAGTAATAATGGATCGAGTGGGTCATTAACCACCAATTTTTGATCCGCAGGATCTTTTGAATGATTATGGTTGAGTTTTAAACTTGCATGTATAAATTAACCATTTGAGAATTTTAATGAAAGAATGAGGAAAAAAAAAGATTATTTCAGTCAAATACACATATGCAGATCTGAAAAGAATAATGAACAACAAACCATAAGAACGCAACTTGATAACGGAGTTCGGCACAATGTTTGCCTACGTCTCCGGGCCTTTTTCCTGTGGGGGAGGCTTCTTTATTTCTGCTCAAGTGCTCAAAATTACATCTTAGCAATGCCAAATGGCTACAAGACTGATCTGGTCTTGTTGTCCCAGATCTCAAGAACCCTGCAAAAGAAACGACATGAAAAACTGATGCTCCAAGCTCCCAGAAACGATCCGACAACGTTTTCACCTCAAAGGCTTCCCTGCATCAAACTGACTTTGGCTTGGCTTTCCTCCAGCATCACTCTGCTCTGAATGAATGTCTTTGGCCTCAAACAAGCCTGGTTTATATAGCCTTGGAGTTGGTTTCACATCCCCAACTTCCTCCAAGAATCTGGCCTCCAAAAATGCCCAATATCCCCCCAAAATGGAGCAAATCTGCTTAATATAGGCATAATAACCATCAAAAAAACCAAAACTCTTAATAAAAACCCACTAATAATAAAGTTTTGGCCCGCAGCCCCCAAATCCAGGGCACGGCCCCCTTTACTCGGTCGTATGGATCAACCATGTGGCCGAGCGCTCACGCTCTGGCCCCTGTTTATTGGCTCCCGGTTCAAAAGCATAACAATAGGCCCACGGTCACGGGCTAATTGTTAACAAACCCCGCGCAATAGGTGGTAACTGCCCGATTCTATGGCGAGTAATAGAACCGCGCCCCAAAATAGGGCTAAGCCCCCCCCGGGATCTCGTGGCTATGGTTTCATGGCGTAGGTTCTGCGCCGAGTTAAATCCCGCGCTCTCGGTTTTCTATTGAGCGGTCACATGTAATATATATATATTGCACCGAGGGCTGGGGCTTAGCCCCAACCCTTTTTCCCGCCATATAAACATTTGTGTAAACTTAAATACATTATTCCCCGAATAGTTCACAAGCACCACCACGGGGGCGGGCGGTTAGCCCAGCCCCGCCGGTCCTCTGTCCATCGGGAGGTTACAGGTTCAAGTCTCGCCCGAGCCAAACAATTTTAATACATATAAAACAACCAACCAATAATGGGGTGCCACGTGGCAGCCCATGACTGGGCCACGTGGCACCCTTACCAACCAACCAAATTATGCCACGTGTCAGCATTTGATTGGTCCATGTGCCTGCCAAGTCAACTGCCACGTCGATCGCCGTACCACCACGCGTCACTGTCATACTGCCACCTGTCATCCCACGTGTCTTCCCCGTCAGCGTGCCACATCATCCGATGACGTCAGCCTACCACGTGTCACCCTGTCAGTGGTGACACGTGTCACCTCAGCACTGGTCCGATCGTACGCCAAAAATGCCAAATCCACCTGACACGTGTCGCGTCCTGGTGATGCCATGTGTCCTCCGTAYGGTCTGCCACATGTCACCTTCTGAAGCCGCCACATCATCTGTATGGCCCTGCCACGTCAGCTGTACGGACATGACACGTGGACTGTACGGACTGTACAGTCATCCCCTTTTTTGCCTGTTTGACTTTTCGGACAGAACGCGATATCTTCTCCATACGGACTCCGTTTGACGAAGTAAATATACCACCGGAATCAGGAAGACGAGACGGACACAATGGAAYAGGTTTCGTCGCATTCCGGGCACTTTCATTTTTGAGCATTTTTCAAGCCCTATCAGGCTTCTGGATCCGATTTCGGATCAATTTTCTACCAATTAATAAAGCACAATTACTATGGGAACCTAACACGGGTAAAATAATGACATAATCAAGATTATAAAGTATAGTATGTGAATTCTAATATAACTACGTAAGAGATTTAACCATTTTCAATTTGGGTAAGATGTACAAATATGATAATGGGAACAATACATTTAATATGATAATGCATTTAATGACAATTGTAGTAGATAATTGATGTAGTGGGCAGATGCAATAACAATACACAACAAACTAAAGAAAAAATAACAATTTTATTGCCATGCTAAAAGATTACATCCGCCTCTTATTTATAGAGTCTTTTTAGAAGGATCCCAAATATTCGGAGACTTCAGGGACTAGGAAATATCTAGAAGACGTGTCAGTAGATATGGCGGTGGAGGAACAATAACAGGTGGTTGATGGAAGGTTCAGTTTTAAAAGCAGTTGGTAGAAATTAATCCAACCAACACTCCCCCCCTAATTTCTACTACTAATTACATCAATATTTATAATGCCCAATGCTTCTCTCAAATACTCAAATTGGTCTTCTGCTAAAGCCTTTGTAAATATGTTTGCAAGTTGCTCCTTTGATCTGCAATGTTGTAGGATGAGTTCTCCATTGTTGACAAGTTCTCGAATGAAGTGATATCTAGTGTTAGTATGCTTTTTTCTCTTGTGAAAAACATGATTCTTTGATAGTGCAATGGTGGACTTGTTGTCACAATAGATTGTACTAGGCTCCTCTTGATTATGCATTAGATCCTTCAATATTCTTCACATCCAAACTACTTGACATGCAGCTGATGTACCTGCTACATACTATGTTGTTGCTGATGAGATTGTCACTATTGGCTATTTCTTTGATTCCCATGCCACAACTCATGTTCCAAGATGAAATCATAAACAATGCATATCCAGATGTGCTCCTTCTGTCATAAGTACTCCTTGCAAAATCACTATCTGTGTATCCAACCAACTGCAAATTATTTGAAGTAGAATACATTATACCATGATTCATAGTTCCTGCAATGTAAATAACCTTTTTCCTGCTTTCCAATGTGAATTCTTTGGTGTGTCCATGAATCTATAAATCAAATTAAATTCATACATTATATCTGGCCTAGTCACTGTGAGATACATCAAACTTCCAACCAATTTTGTGAATATGGTTGAATCAAAATCCATCTCATTTTGTTCTCTACTTAGTTATGTGCCAATTGCCACATGTGTAGAAACTAGACTACAATTTATCATTCTAAACCTTTTTAAAACATCTTTTGCATATTTACATTGACAAATGACAATCCCCATATCATTTTGTGTGACTTCAATGCCAATAAAATATTCCATTAACCCAAAGTCTTTCATCTAAAATTCCATCTTCATTGTTGATTTAAACATATCAATAGAGAGATTACCTGTATAGATCAAATCATCGACATATAGGCAAACAATCAATATTTGACCTTGTTCATTGACTTTGGTGTATAATGTAGGCTCACTAGTGCTTCTTATGAATTCATTTTTTATCATGTAAGAATTTATCCTTCTATACCATGCTCTTGGTGCTTTCTTCAATCCATAAAGTGCCTTCCTTAACCTGTAAACCTTGTCTTCTTGTCCTTTTAGTTCATATCCTGGTGGTTGTTGCACATAGACTTCTTCTTATAAATATCCATTCAATACGGATGATTTGACATCCATTTGATCAACTTTCCAATTGTGTTGAGCTGCAATAGCTAGTACCATCCTAATTGTGTCAAGTCTTGCTACGGGTACAAATGTTTCATTGTAATCAACTCCATATTCTTGTGAAAATCCTTTAGCTACTAATCTTGCCTTATATCTGTCAACTTCTCCATTTTCCTTATATTTAGTTTTATAAACCCATTTCACACCTATGCATTCTTTATCCTTAGGTAAATCAACTAGATCCCATGTATCATTTTTTTTAATAGATTCCATTTCATCATTCATTGTAAATCTATCATATCTCCTTGATCATATATTTCTTACAAGCTTCTAGTATTTTTGCCTCTTAATCTTGGTCTTAAATTCAAGTGTAGGATTCGAGTCATAACTTACATGTGGATTTGTTGTTTCTCCTTGATCAACTTACCTTTGTGAGTTTACTTGTTGTGTAATTCTTGTTGGTATTCCTCCTTGCTCATTTGATTGTTCTCCTTGACCTTTTTCTCTTTGGTCTTCATATAGTATTGTTGTACCTGTAATTGTCTTGTCTATATTGTTGTCCCATGATTCTTCCTCTTTGAATACAACATCTCTACTTACAATGACTTTCTTGGTTATAAGATAAAACAACTTATATTCCTTAGATTGTTCATCATAACCAACAAAAATGCATTTTTCACTTTTACCATCCAATTTACTCCTTGTTTGTTTAGGCACATTTGCATATGCAATGCAACCAAATACTTTAAAATGAGAAACATTATGATGCTTAACACTTTGTTCTTATTGAGGAATCATGTTCCTAACAATCGTTTTTGGACTCATGTTCAATATATAAATTGCACAAGCTACTGCTTCAACCCAATATTCATTAGATAGATTCTTGCCTTTCAACATGCTTCTTTCCATCTCCATTGTTGTACGATTATTCTGTTCTGCAACACCATTCTGTTGAGGTGTACTGCTTGTAGTGAACTGATTCTTTATTCCATGATACTTGCAATAATCCAAAAAATCATTTGTCTTGTATTCTCCTCCTCTACCTGATCTCAATATCTTAATGGATAGGCTGCTCTGTTTCTCAACCAATGCCTTGAATTCCTTAAACTTGTCAAATGTTTTGGATTTGTGTTTCAGGAAATAAACCCATGTTTTTCTACTACAATCATCAATGAATGTTAGAAAATATATTCGCCCCCCCTAATGATGGTGTTTTCATTGGACCACATAAATTTGTATGCACAATTTATTAAGGTGCCCAAGCTCTATATGACATTTCTTTTGGAAATCTTTTCCTATGTTGCTTGCTCAAATTACAACTTTCACATGAGCTTATTGGTGCTTGAATAGGTGGTAAACCTCTTACCATTTTATTTCTTTGCAACAAGCAAAATCCTTTGAAGTTTAGATGGCCATACCTCAAATTCCATACCCATGTTTGATCTTGACTTGATTCCTTGAAACTTGCTCCAATCTTCTCCATCATTTCAATTTTCATGTGAAGTGGGAACATTCTGTTGTTTTTCATTTTAATCTTTGCAGTCACCATTTTACTACGAGGAATATCAAGTATAGTGCATACATTATTCTCAAAATCAACTCTATAACCCTTTTGAGTAAGTTGTCCCACACTTATGAGATTATGCTTCAAACCAGGTACAAAATAAACATCAGGAATAGTTTTCTTTCGAGTCTTTGTTATTACATTAATTGCACCTTTTCCCATGACTTCTACAATGTTATCATTACCCAATTTAATTTGTGATTTAATTGATGTTTCCAAATCCTTAAACAACTCTTTATTTCCAGTCATATGGTTACTACAACCAATATCAAGAAACCAGATGTTACTTGCATTTTCTTGAGCTACATGACATGTAATAAAAAATGTCTCAGAACTACTTTTAGATAAATTTGCATTTTTCTTTCTCATATATGTTTGTTTCTTTTGGCATTCAATTGCAAAGTGACCATTCTTCTTGCAGTGATAACATTGAATATTTTATTTTTCATACCTTTATGATGCCTGATTGTTATTGCTTTCCCTTGAGCTGAAATTTTGATTTCTCCTTCCTCCTGGATCTTGATTCTTTCTTTCTTCTCTTTGAAAATTATTTCTTTCTCTTCCTCTTCCTCCAAATCCTAGATTTCCTCTTCCACTGCCTCTGCCAAATGTCATTTTTGTTTTGAATGCATTCTCTAATGAGGTATTGTCATTCCTGTTCAACCTGTCTTCGTAATTTTTCAAGGAGCCAACCAACTCATCCATAGAATATGTAGTCAAATCTTTAGATTCTTTAATTATCACAACAATTGCATCAAATTTTCTAGAAAAACTTATTAAAACATTTTATACAACCTTCTAATCTGCTAGCTCATCACCATTTTGTCTCATTTGATTAACCAAATATGTAACACGATATGTAAAATGATCTATTGAATCAGAATCTTTCATTTGCAAGTTTTCAAATTCTCTTCCAAGTGCTTGGAGTTTGGATATTTGTACCTTACTAGTGCCTTGATATGATGTCTCTAGAATGTCCCATGCTTGCTTGGATATAGTGGCTGGTTTAATCATTCCAACAACCGAATAATCCAATTCTTGTCCAATTATTTGCAAATCCCTTTTATTCTTTTGCCTATTTTCATCAAGCTTTTACTTTTCATCAACACTCAAAATAGACTAATCTTGTGGTTCAGTATAACCAATCATTACTATATTTGATAGCTCATATGAATCAAATGATAATTTCATTATAAATGCCCAATTATCATAATTTTTCCCAACAAATATTGGAATCAGAAGTTGTCGATACATGCCTAATGCCATCCTTTAAAAAATCAAGCCCAAAAAAAATTTCAGCAAAATTTGAGCTAGACAATAGCACTCACACGATGGACAAATACTACCAAACTTCAATGTTCATGTAACCTTTCTAAAATAACCCTTATTATTTACAAACAACTAAATTTTAATTTACTGAAGCAACATCTATCTTGTAGATCTTAATTCTCCAGCTCATGTAACCCATATCAAAGAAGGTAACTTTCTGGTGATTAAGCATAATAAGCCAATGTGCTAATAACCAAAATCATTTTTTTTTTAATTTATCATTCACAACAATATAATGTTTGCATAGCTCAAGTGTCAACCTTCAGAACTCCATTGTAGCCTACTTGAATACATTTGTGCAGAAAGGCATTTTCATATATACTAAGAAACTGACCGCCAAATCAAAGAGCAATATAAGTCTGTTAACTTGAAACCCATCAAATTTGTCAAATGGCCCAGATAAAACACTGTGGCCTAGATAAAATACTGTCAACTGGACTACCAAAAATGAAGACTTATAGTCAGTCTCACACCAGATACTAGGATAGGGTTACAACTCTTCAATAATTTTCTACAGACGACTCTCAACCTCACAACCTTCACAAAAGTCAGGCGCTCTCCAAATCTCATGGACCTCACGACTCTCCTGGCCCTCACGAATCTCTTATATCTCACAAATAACCTTGCTCTGATACCACGATGTAGTGGGAACATGTAAGAACAATACACAACAAACTAAAGAACAGAGAAAATGTTTATTGACATGCTAAAAGATTACATCTGCCTCTTATTTATAGAGTTTTTTTAGAAGGATCCCGAAGATCCAGAGACTTCATGGAGCAGGAAATATCTGGAAGACGTGTCGGTGGATATGGCGGTGGAGGAACAGTAACAACTGATTGATGGAAGCTTCGGTTTTAAAAGCGGTTGGTAGAAATTAATCCAACCAACAATAATCTGGATTTTCCATGAATCAACATACGAACAAATTGTTCATGGTCATCGAGAAAAGATAACAAATTTATGATCTACCTCTTCTAATGTAAGTTTCAATTAGATCCTCTGAAACTTTATTAAGTCCATCCTTTCCAATAAATATCCTAAACAATTCTTGTTAAGAAATAAGTCTATGTGATTCACATCAAGAAAGTTGTGGTCAAGTGAAATTAAGTGAGATTTGTTCACAACAACCCAGGTTCGATCCCCCAATAGAACATGTTGTCGTGTTAATAGGACCAGTTCAATGATAAGGCCAAAAGAATTTGACAGAATAGATAACCCTCTATCACAACTTCGTAGCCAAAGGTTATCGGACTGTAAAAAAGTTGATATTGTAAAAAGTTTGACCCTCTCCTGTCCCCAAAAAAGGAATTCACTCACAGTTGAATATACTGTTTAAATTAAAATAGAAATTGTATCATTCATCTACAGGAAGTCAGAGAATCCTCTGAATATTTTAAACTAGAACTTGGCATGTATAATGTGGGGTAATGAATCAAGATTCTAAAATGAATTTCACAGTGATCAAATCTAAAATTTTCTAAACCTTGATAAATTTGGAGGACATTAGATCCTAAACAAAGGAAACACATATTCTTCCCACCCACGTAATTCAAACTAAACATTCCATCCAACTTCGTGCAAATTCAATATAATGAGAGTCATAAGAATTTAAACCCTCTTCATTGCAATGTTCTTCAAGATTTCATATTTTCCCATAACTTAAAAGATTTATTATAATCAAAGCTCTGCCATATATTGTCCAGCTTTTTTTTCCCAACATTGATTCGAATTTTAGAAAGTCGTAAAAAGGAATCCCATTTCTAAAGAATTCAATGAAATTCCAAAATGAATCTTAACAGTGAGATGACTTGGACATAGCATTAGCTTCAAAAATACTTGAAATAGATAAAATCCCAATTCGAACGACCAGAGCTAAAATCAATGTATAATTGCGTACCAGATCACACCCTTATAATTTTTACGAAAGACCAAAACCATGGTAAAATTTAACATACCAGAGCTCAATAGACCAAGGAATTTCTTGTCGGTGTGAGGCTTGATGGCAACCGAGCTCACAACAGGGAGAAATGGTGGAATCCATTCGAAGAGAGCATGACTGTGATCTCCCAGTGTTTGATTCATAGAATATTTGTGTTATCACTCGGTAATTTCTTTGGGCTACATCAAAGAAATTCCAAGGTAACCTACAAACCAACTCTAGGTTGGATTCTAACCCTTCCAACCAGAGAGGGCTCTCTGAAACATGTAAAGACTAAAAATAATAAAAAATATTTGGCAATGAGCACACAGAGGTTAGATTTTGCAATAGGACAGGTTTGTTTAGGTTTTTAAAAGGGTTGGTAGGACAAACAAGAGGAATAAAAAATTGGGCAATGCAGTCAAATCCTGAGATATGCTATGAATATTAATACAAAAAATGTACTCATGAGGGAACAGAGGAAAAGTAAACACATCCTTCAACAATAAATAGTATTTTAGATGTTGGAAAGACAGAAAAGAGAAATCCCATTACAAATGAGAGCATCAAACAAAGATGAATTCTCAGTTGTAACTTTAGAAGAAATAACATAAGGTTGACTACAATGAAAAGAACACTTAACATAGAGTGAATTTTGGACCTATAATCATTAAACAAAACAACTGCATTAACCATATGAAAGGAACATCTATCAAGGATGAATTCCAATCATGTACTCTTAGCTATGTTTAGAAGAAATAACATAAGTGAAGTTAATGTAAATTAGAGGAAAACACACTAAATAATACACCATGATGAATCTCGGCTATCAAAAGCATTGTACTACTGTATTAATTCATAAGGACATTCTGAGAAATTTACACACAATCCCTTCGCCTTCTTGGTTGAAAGTCCCCCCTTTCTCTACTCTTTTACAATGAAATATATAGCACTAAAGTCCCCTTTCCAACTCACAATTTCTAACTCCAACCCCTTTCCCAAAATAGGAACAGTTACAAATAGAACATGATATGTTTTAACTGATCTCCTTCTTTTCAAGAGAAAAAATATGGTTCAAAACACCACATGTAATTCTCAAACCGTAACAACTGTGTAAAATATGAGAACATTTTTTGTAGATAATCTCGTTATGACAAAACATCTATATCATTTTCTTGAAATTCATCTCCAACTGGCTAGAATACATGTCACAAAAACATGTCTCGAACAGGAAATCATAACTGAAAAATATGGCTCCAAGATTCCTTTGAATCTCCCAATCCGTGACACATGTGTGAAAAATGAACAAGGTTAATTTTATAGGGTCTGTGCTTGACAATAACCTCCTTTGAATTTTGAAAATTCATTCTGGTTCATCCGAAAATAATCCTGTAAGTCTCAACTATTGCGGAAACTAACTGCCACATCCTCTTTGAAATGTCACTTGTGCTTTTTTCAAATCTAATTTTTTTTATCCATATTCTCCTTAAATATTTGGGAACAATATATTTGAATAAAAATAATTCCCAAATACTTTTATCCTGTAAAATTAAATTTCCATATTTTAATTCATGCCCGTGGTTTTGAAAACCATGTCTTGTTTTTTCCAATTTACCATTTCACTGTGAAAACTATTTATTGGTTTGTTTCCCGTGGTTTAAACCATGTCTTGGAAACCATCTTGGCAAACTATGAAAACATCCCTTGATCTTCCCCTTTTACTGTAAAAACCTTGGATAAACAATTGTCCAAATAGTTTTTCACGTACATCTTCTTCTTTATGATTCTTTTCCATAGCAATAAACATTAATCTTTCTGCTCTGTAAAATTTAATTTTTACCTCTGAAAAATTTCCACCATGAGAACAATTTTATTTATTGGAAATTCCATGAAACAAACTCTTAGAAAATATGTCGGACATTTTGTTAAGCCCTAATATTGGCTCATTACCCCTTAATTGGGGAATATTATATTAGTAATGTTATTTTATTTATGTCGGCTTTAGGCCATTAGTTGTAATTATATCTCCTAGTCTCCTATATATATCGAGGAGACATTTTCATTTTGAATCATCTTGTACTTGAACATTTAAGTGGGGTAAAAGGAGGTTTCCCCCTCGAAGAGGCTTATTATTTGAAATTGTCTCTTTTTCAAGGTATTGAGTACTTTTTCTGAGGTTTTTCTATGCTATATTGATATTTGGTTCTTAACATATGGTATCAGAGCTCAAGGTCTTGGGGTTTCGCTGCTATATCTGAGACACCTTGAAATTTTCACTATAACTGTTTTTCTACAACGTTTCATAAGGAACGACTTGGAATATATTTAGTAGACGGATCAAGGTACGTTGGGTTCAAAATTCAGCTCCTGAGACCTTATACTTTCGGAGATACAACCTGTACAAGATAGGGTTCTAGAATCATCCTAAACTGAGTCATTGTGTAATTTTCACTATAAAAATTTTCTATAATGTTTCAGACCCTAAACTTCAGAGGGTATTTAAATACATTAGTAAGGTATCCGTGGTAAAACGTTTAGCTTCTGGGTCATCTTACATTTGTAGATACACCCTGTGTAAGATAGGGTATCGGACTAGTCCTGTTGACTAGTCTCAAGAAGGTGTTCTAGGTAAAACAATCATAACTTCTTCCTAGAGTATCCAAATTGAGTGGGAATAGTTTCATTGGATCGTGAACAGTCTGTAGTATTTATGGTACAATTTTCAAAATTTTATATCAATTATTTTGTGTGGGGCATGCTATACAAGTGAGATCTCCTGGAAAGGAAAAAAATCGGCAAGTTGTGGGGAAGTTACCGTAAATTCCACTTGACACATCCAATTTTGATCAGACCTGTGGCATTGCAGAGAAGAAATATCAGAGAACTACATAAAAGAAAGTTTCATACCCAAAAGGGCCGAAACTTTGGAAATACAATAGAAGAAATATTGTCTAGCAGAACCACCTCAAAATCAAGGTTCAAAAGTGATACTTGGCCAACATGCCACCAAAAAAGGGAACTTCTACACCAAATAAGCCTCCAGAAAATCCTACTTGGACTCTTGATGAAGGTG
>ML783260.1:760151-770678 GCA_009831015.1 Picea engelmannii | reverse complement strand
ATATAATAAATGGTTGCAATATTATTTCGGAACTTGGGAGGAGTGGTTTTAACCCACAACAATTTTACCCTTGAAATGCATCGTGTAAGAACACGTGCCCCAACACCAAAACAATGGTTTGGATTTTGAGACCACTTCAAATAATTAACCTTTGTTTACTTTCAATCCCTGAAATGTATATGTGCCCTCCATCCACCCTTTGAATTTTCCACTTAGTTTGATATTCGTGCCCATGATTTGGCGTGAGGTCATGAATTGAATATTGGATTAAATATTAATATAAAAATTTTAATATAAAAATATTTATATTAATAATTATAAACTTTTTTTCCATTTTTCTAAGGACTTTGGGCATATGAGGCTCATCACATGACTTTGTGGATAGGATAAGGAAGCTTAAGATTAATAAAAGGAATATTTTTAATTTTCAACAGGAATATGATAATAAGGGTAAAAATGAATGAAGTGATGGAACCTAGGGATTTAGATAAACATTAAGGTTAGATATAGGTTTGGGATATTTGCCAATTTTGATTCATGGAGGACATGACTATTTTGGATGATTATTCGAGTGAAGGATTTAGGTGATGGGAGCTTGACAGAGTTGATGATTTTTTTTTTAAATTTGAGTGGAAAGATAACACAAGGATAAGATGCTTTGGAAAAATTAATACAAATTAGCATGTGATAACACTTTGAAACCCTGAGATTGTTGATCGCAAAGAATTTGACAATAACGGAGATTGAAATGGTCAGGAAAAAAATTACATTTGTGTTTATTTGGGGAATGAAAATGACGTGCAAATGAGTCCAATCCGTTCGATAGATTTCTATGAATGTGTACAGGGTTATGGAAATATAACCAGACATGACATAATAGGAAAACGAGGAAAAACAATGAAGAGAGAATCTGAAGTGCACCTATAATCGAGGCCATCTATGTTCAAAGATAACTTGATATGTTTCGCAATTTTGCAAGGCTCCTGGAATGGTTGCTTGAAGGAAGTAGGCGATTTCATATGCATTGAGTTTTGATGCAGCGAGGATTTCATACATAAAACCAGTAACTTTCCCACCCATGCATGAATGAGACGATAGAGACTCCACCTGCCTCAGCTGGTATGAGGTGCCCAACCACCTATTTTGATCACCCGCTACTCCTTGACAATGTCATTAAACATCCTACCTAACATCCCGTCACCACCCCTGGTTGCGATGCCCAATGTAGGCATCACTTACTATAACTTAAACCTTGTTTCAGTGCCTCGAGAACCTTGCAGACACATAATGCAAATCATCCAAAACTTAATGTCCCTACTATGGCACGGACATAACAAATGTGTAGTGGTATGATGTCATCGATACATTTAATGCACTTGCAAAATGTGCCTTATGAAGGGCCATGTGGAGAATAACATTGATAACATATTATTTTTTTTCTCTTTTTCTCCTTTATTAAACAAATTGACATTCGATTTTTTACAAATGTGTCACTCACCTAAATAGTTTGTGTGTTATTATATGATCATACCACTCGTTACCCTTTGTTAGGGTTGTTATTAGTGTTATTTCTCATTGGAGATTGCAATGATTTTGACCCTTTTGTTAATATATTTTTAGATATAATGATGTAATTAAAATGGTATTATTACATAAATGTCAAAGAGATTGATCAAAACTTCATTGTCGCCAAGTTTTCTCATAGAATTATCTAAATTCATGTATTTCCGGAATTTTATGGCACATTTAAACGTCTTGTTCTTTCGTTTTAATATTTTATAATGTCAAAGATTTTAGTTTTCCAATAATCCAACTCCAGATTTTATATATATATATATATATATATATATATATATATATATATATATATATATATATATATGATCAAAATTTTATTGTCACCAAGTTTTCTCATAAAATTATCTAGATTCATGTATTTCCTGAATTTTATGGCACATTTAAACGTCTTGTTCTCTCTTTTTAATATTTTATAATGTCAAAGATTTTAGTTTTCCAATAATCCAATTACAGATTATATATATATATATATATATATATATAATTTACATTCAGAAGAATGCATATGAATCCTTTGGATTATAGCCATCTAAAGAGATAGCATCAGAGCCTATGTACAAAGTCCACAAAAATGGGTCCAAAAAAAATAATCTCCTTACATTAACTATAAACTAAAACTTCTTGTTTTAAAAAGAATCTAGAGGATCTGCACCAATGAGAAATATGATACTCTGAGCGAATTTTATGGATGTTCATTGTGAGAAATCGGGAGTGATCTCCCATTCAAGTAGCTTAATTCAATCAATGATCCCATAAAGAGACAAAAAATAAATTATTGTAATTTCTATGAATCATTTTCAAAACAAGCAAAAACTTGTTGTATATCCATTGCCTGATCATATATGTTCTATAAATGGTTGATGGAATTGCTCATAGCTCTGACCATCCTTGAATTCTAAGATGTGCCACTTACTGTGAGACAAGAGAGAACCTTCTTTAGATAAGGATTTTTCCTTGACGTTCCTTTCCCTATAGACATGGTTGAAGGACAGATTTCTGAATAAGTTTGTAATTGTAAAGACTAAATCCAGAATAAGAGAGAGAATAATATTATGAAATTGTTTGGTTCTCCTCAACCATTTGATGACCAACATTGAATCTCCAAAAATTTGAAGGTTTGAGATCTCCTTTTCACAAGAAAAAGTGAGCAGAAGTTTTAGAGCCAAAAGTTCTGCAAGATTATTTGTTCCTTGGCCCAAGCCTAACTTTAGGTTGAAATAATATGAATGGGAAAAGAAAATAACTCCCCCACCCCCACAACGAGCTCCATTTTCTTGAGAAGCGCCATAAAAAAAAATCCCATGGTCGAGAAATATCAATTTGTTCTTCCACCACCTTCCTGGGAGGAGGAGCATCCTTTCCTTCAAGGAAGAGGCTTTGGGAAACAATTATATCAGGAAGGGAAGCCTTATAATTGAAGATAGTGACATTATGAAAAATCCAAACACCCTAGAGAATAATTAGGGGGAGTACATTGATGTTTTTAAATATGAAGTCTTGTATCGAGGTTGTCTAGGCCTCTTCAATGGAAGGCCCAAGCCAATTGCAAGTAAATTCCAATGAATAAGATACAACTCTACAGGTTTATAAAGAAAAGGGGCACAATATAAAAGGTGTGTAGACATTTCCTCATTCCCCTTACATAAAGGGAACCAACCCGACCCTTTCAATCCTATGAGTTTCATTCTATACCAAGTGGGAACCTTTCTCCTAATGAGACATCACATGAACATCCATGCCTTCAGTGGGAATTTGGATTTCCATACCCCCTTCCACCACCAATCAAGAGCCTATGGTCTGAGATTGATCATTAAAAAGGAATAGCCATCTTTTGGGGTATAGACCCCAAAAGGACTGAATTTCCATTGTACATATATTTTTTCTTCCAAGTTTAAATCTTGTGCATCTTTCCAACCCTCTCTCCAAATCATCATGTGTTGTTCATATGCAATCTAATTTAGATGGAAAAATCCCATCTCATGAAAGCATTCAATTAAAACCTAAGGAAGGATATTCTGACCATTGTTGCCTGGCCATGGATCCCTACCAATCCTGAGGGAATTTCCTTTTCCGACCTTCCAAGCAATCCCTTGGATAATAACCAGAAAATATTTGACAAGGGCCTTCCACATGATAGAGTTTTTTTCGAAACTATGTGTCGGCCTTCTAATCCACTCCACCACTGAATCTGGGCTTATATAATTTTGAGTAACTACCTTCAACAATAAATTTTCTGACTGGATCATCCTCCATCCCATCTTGGCTGCAAGAGAAGTGGAAAAAGTTTGGATATTTTCCAGTCCCCATCCTCCCAACAACTTTGGCATAGCTAGAGAGTCCAATTTTACCCAGGGCATCACAAAACTCTCCTTCTGACCTCCCCAAATAAATTTGAAGCATAACTTCCTTATTTTTTCCAATGTACCTTTTGGAATCCAAGCCATAGAAATCCAATAGACTGGAATTGCTTCAAGTACAAATTTTACTAGAATCAACCTGCCAACTCTGGATAACCACTTGAAACTCCAAGATTTTCGTCTTTTTTCGAGCTTTGCAAGTAACAAATTCCAATCTGATTTTTTGTAGGAGTTTGGTTTTAGATGAAATCTCAGATACTTTAAACCTTCGTCAAGGGGATTTTTTGCAAATGGAAAGAGGGCTTTATAGATCGGGACTTCCTCTGGGTCCATAAGATGTGTTGAGAGAGTAGATTTTGAGATATGTATTTGCATTCCCGTTATGCTGCTAAAAAGATCTAGGATGGATCCCTGCTTTTCAACATCTCCTCTTAATATGTTGCATAAAATTAGTACAACATCTACAAAAAACAAATGAGTGAGGGAAATATGGTGGGTAAGAGGAATACCCGAGAAACTTTTGTTATTCTTAGCCTTAGATAATCCCCTTCTTAGACCTTTAGCTACTAGCAAGAATAGAAGAGGGGAAAGAAGGCATCCCTGCCGGAGCACCTCTCTCTGCAGGAAATAAAGGTGAGGCCGCCCCATTTATGAGCACGACGAAGGAAACCGAAGTGATGGAAATCATGATCCAATTTATAAAGGAAAATCCAAAGCCCATATGAGTGAGTAGTAGTTTCAAGAAAATCCAACATACTCGATCATAAGCCTTTGATATATCAATATTTAGCACTACTCATTTTAGCCTCTAAGTCTTTATACTGTGCATAGATTCCTGAGCAACACCAATTGCTTCATGGATCTGTTTGATGATTTTTGCAATTATTTTATAAATGAAATTTCACAAAGAAATGGGCATGTGCTCATCCAAACTTTTTGGAGCATCCTACTTTGGAATTAGAGCAATGGAAGTGGCATTGAAAGGAGGATGGATGAAGCCATTTACTCTAGATTCTTCTATAACTTTGAGAATATCTTGTCCGATGAGATCGAAAATACCTACATAGAAATCCATGGACCAACAATCAGGACCCGTACTTTTGTATTTTTGAAAACTATGGAGGACTTCTTTTAATTATGCTTTCGTTACTTCAACCATTAGTTCTATATTTTCCTCCTCTTCTACAAAACAAGAGAAGTATAATGTCATCTGAAGGGTGGCATCTATGGATACCCTTATGTTTGTTGTATATAATAATTTGAAGTGTTGTGACCCAATCCTTGCCAAATATTCAAAGGAAGAGATTTTCCTTCTTGAATGATCCGTCAACCCCCATATGGTGTTTTCCAATTTCCTGCCTTTTGCATAAGCTTGGAAAAATTTTGTATTTTCATCCTTGTTGTGAAGCCACAATGCCCTACTCTTTTGTCTCCATTCTTCTTCCCTAGCTTGGAGAAAATCTCTTCTATTTTTTTCCAGGGATAAGAGGGCCTCTTTTTATATTGGGGTGGAAAAACCTCCTTTTTTCGAGTCATAGAGGGATTGAAGTGCTTTTTTCATGCTTATAATGTCTTGTTCCAGATGCTATTTTTTCCTTTTGGCCTAGGATTTTGTGGCAGTTTTTAGGGATTTTAAATTCCTTGCAAATTGGACAACAACACACTCTTTTGGTCCTAAAGAATCCCAAACTTCCTTTAACAACTTTATGAAACTTTCCTCTTTTAACCAGCCAAAGTTAAACTAGTTGGTTTTCTGGTGGCTCCTATTATCTCCATAAAAATTGGGTAGTGATCTAATTCCCCTCCTGACCTACCCATTGTATGAAAAGAATAGGCTCTTCAACCAACCAATTTGATATCAAAAAGTGATCCAGTCTCTTTTCTATATGATCTTTTCCCAAGCACTTATTTCTCCAAGTGGGACCAAGCTTTGTAGGGGCAATATCAATCATCCTTGCCTCCCCCAACTTATGCACTATGAAATCTGAGAGAGAATAAACTCAGGATCCCTACCCCCAATATTCGGTTTCCCTAATGGATAAGTTTAGATCCCCACCCAGAATGAGAAAACGATCTTTTAAGAAGGAGTTTTCTAGAAGGGCATTCCAAAATTCAGTTCGTTCCTGAGTGGGGCCATAAATATTTAAAATTGTAAAATATTTCCCCAATTCCGCAACATAAACAAGCATTCCTTGGACAGAAGGGAAGCCCCAAGAAGATTCAATCTTTATGGATTTTTGGTTCCATCCCATTTCCAGACCTTCCACACGACCAAAGGCATCCAAGCCAAAGAAAGACCATCCCTTTAAGAGCCTTTCTAGTAGTGGAACAATCAAGGCCTCGACCCCGAGGGTTTCTTGTAACATCACGATATCAAGCTTTGCTAACTAAAGTATCCTTTGGAGGGAGAGATTATTGGAGGGTCTCGTCAAGCCCCTATAATTAAAAGAGAGCAATTTCATTTGGAAAACCCTACAGGGGTTGGAAATGCTCTAAGTGCCCCGGATATGGATAGTTGTCTACCCATCGCGACATCCATAGACGCACGAGATTGTGATTTTGAGAGAAACGATTTTTGTGCCCTCCCTTTTGAGAAGGATCTAGTTGACGGGTTTAAACTCAAACCTTGGAGAGAGTCTCCTTGATGCCCAGTAGAAGAGACCATTTGAAAACGTAATTGGTAGAATATAGGCTCTTCATCTATCAATAAAGAGGAGGCTTGACTTTGTGAAGGGGGAGGGAGACAGGAAGAGGTCGTGGCTTGGGAGAAAGACATATTGAAGGGGGGGGGGGGGGNGTGGGCTGGGGAAAAAGGGGAAAAAGGAAGAGGGGCAGACTTGGTGCTGAAAGAAGAAGGGATAATTTTTAACTTACTTAAGCCCAAAAGATTTAGGGATAAAGACTAAAGATAAACAAAATTTACATAGATGGGAGAAAGAGGAGGCATACCCAAGTGAGCATCAATTCCTTTCTTTGTCTATTAGTCAAGAGTGGTAGGAAGCATATATGTAGCTCCACGCTTCCCCTCGGCCTTTGGCTGGTCGACTAAAGCACTCCATGTCCCATGCTTAGCCACATTCACAACTTTTTGTGCTGTAATTTATTTCCATGCCTGAACTGGTCCTCGCGACTGAAGAGGAGATGACACTTCACTTCTACCAGAGCTATAGGGAGAGGTTGTTCTATGTCTGAAACTATGAAAAAGGGAGGCTTTGTGATTCATCGAAAGGGAGCATTCCACGAACCGATGTCCATGTTTGTGGAATCTATGGCATTTGAAAGGAATACCCTCATAGTCAAGAGGTTGTCTAAATAGTAAGTCTCCATGTGTGAGCTCCAGCGTATCCGAAAGGCCCTTTCTAATATTTAGCGAAACAAGAATCCAAGCCATCGACATTTTCCCTGAGGATAAAAAATACATATCTGCCTTCATAAAAGTGCCCAGTGTGTTTCCAATAATCTCGAAGCATTTCCAACTCCAACACTCTGGTGACAGCCCTGGAAGTCTCACCCAAATTGGAATCTCAACAATCTTTTCATGGTTTGCATCGAAAAATGGGGTCCATCTCTTCAATAATAGAGGCATAGAGTTTATACACCAGGGGTTACAGAAAACACGACACACATTTGCTGAAGTCTGGGATTTGAACAACATCCGCTGAAGTCTGGAATTTGAATAGAAACCACCCTTTTGCAAGGGTATGCATTGATGAAAAAAAAAATCCAAATCCTTCCAGTGAGAAGAGACCCATGCCTTTAGGTGGTCAAGGCTTAGATGACTACCGTTTGCACGGCCCACGACTTCTTTTTCAGCTAGATATGGGACCTCTAGAATCATGACATCGTCCCCAAGAGCCAAAGAGTGTGGACTAGGGACCAAGATTACTCTTGGGCAAGCTTTATTTCTCTTTGGAGCTGAGGAATCACCCTCAAAGTCCCTCGATGCTAGAATACAAAGGGGTGGTCTAAAGGAGAAGGGTGAGGGAGGGGAGCGAGCAGTAGTCTCCAAACCAGTGTCACGAGGAGAGGAGGGGGGGATCAAGAAGTCATTCAAATCCAAAGAAGAAGGAAGACCAGGATTCGAAAGGGGGGTAGAGGAGAGAGAAGGACAAATAATGGGCATAGAGATTACCAAATATGGAGAAAGAAACCAATTCTGAAATTGGCTAGAAAGGAACCCTCCAAGCTCAAACGAAAAACCCCGGATGAACTCATGGGCTACCAAATCAGACACAGAACTCCAAAGCTCCCATAATCCCTTTGAGGGGTTTGGATAAAAAGCCTCCCTTAGTAAAGCATCGACAACTAGAGTAGTAGGCAAGTCCCCTAAAACCAACAACTGGGTCTCCGAGGCTGGATCACAAAGTGGGTATGGAGTGGAAACCCTCCTCGTGCTCCCAAAAAACGATGAAAAAAATAGAGAGGTCGTTTCAGGGGAGCTACCAACTGGAAAGTTCTAGATGATTTGACCATCCAAATGATCGTATTCATAATCTACCTGCTCCTCCATAGCAGCTAGTATATGCCCACCTAGCATATACAACAAAAAAAAAAAAAATGTGTCCACCGAGAGAAAGACAGGAGGAGACTGTCACCTCCCCGAGGGCCTAAGGTAAATTGCAAGGCAAAGTGAGCCTAGGTAGACCAAAGGAGCTAAGGTCGCTTCTAGCTAGGGTTTCTGCAGAGGCCATCCCTCTTTGTTTTTTGTGTATATATATACATTCAAATTTATGTATGTTTCAACTTTTTTTATTTATGAGTTGTTTATTTTTATTTTTATTTTATTTATGGGTTGTTTAATAAGGTTATCATATGAACCTTAATTTTCTACATGGAACTATAAGTTTTGTATAAAAAACAATAAAAATTCAATATAAAAGTGTATTATTTAATTTAGGATGTTTTTGATATATTATTTTTTTAATTATGTTCAGAGTATATCTATTAAAAACTTATAGATTAATCAATTTTTTAATAAAAATATGCAATGTGTTTATGAGATTTAATGAGTATCCATAAAATCTAGAATTAACAAAAATAACCCTCACACATGTCATCATTCTTCCTCGATTAATCATTAAACCACTTGATTAACACACATTATTCATTAACCTAATTAACCTACTTGTCAAAATATAAACCATGGCTTAAGGAAAAATGGCTTCCCCTTTCCCATCCCCTCTCGGTTGGTATTTAAAACATGGACATTGCATCAACATAGCTCCATGGTAAGATTAAAATAGGCAAGTAGCCTTCACCTTTGGGAATAATAAGCTCCATCGTTTTATATAGAATCTAAAATTTATCTTCATAATTGACCACACGACATATAATTTATTGTTTTCAAAGAGGAAGGAATTTAAATTAATTATTTATAAAATATTTAACAAGTCGGAGAGAGAATGGTAGTTGAGATCTTTCAAAGAGGAGGGAATTTATAATAATTATTTATAAAATATTTAACAAGTTGATGAGTGAACTGTAGTTGAAATCTAAATTAATTATTTTTAAAGAAGTATATTTAAAAAAAATATTTCAACGAACTCCTCAATGGTGATTGAATTTTAAATTAATGTGAAACATTTTTTGGACTTGACTTTTTAAATTAATGTGAAACATTTTTTGGACTTGACTTTACATCCATAATGAGATTTTGTAATATATAAAAATTAAAAATATCATTATATTTCTATTCTAAAGGCATTTAGAATTATATTTATAATTAAAAACAAATCAAATAAAGTAAAAAATATTTTTTTAAAAATAAATGTAAATAAAAGTAATCAAATTATACATTTATATTCAAAAATTAAAAAATTATTCTACCTACTATCTTTATATTTTCAAAAATAAAAAAATTATTCTACTTACTATATTTATATTTATATTAAATTTTAGCTTTAATTTTAATTTATTTAATTTCATAACTATATATGTATACATTCGATAGGCATCCTCGTGCCTTTGAGAGTAGAATATAATAAAGACAAAAGTCATTCTCGTACCTTAGACACTGTAATAGAATAAAGAAAAAAGTAATAGAATAAAGAAAAAAGTCATCCTTGTATTTTGACATTTTTTTTTATTTTCAAAGACTTTTTTCATGGAAAATATTTGCTAAAATTATATTATTGAAAGTATAATTTTTTTTCATCATCAAGACCACTACAAAGAAATTCAGAGAAGTACATGTCAATAGACCATGCTCATTAACAATCACATACATCCCCGAAAGAACACAAACTCTAGTACACGGGCTATAAAAGGAGACACATAGCAGCGTTAAAAACCCCAACAAAACCCCGAAGGAAGAAGCAAAACAAGGTTATAACCCCAACAAAATCTTGAAGCCACCCCACCACAAAACTCCAGCTATAAACACCAAACGTGCACCCGGAAAAGAGCCCTCGAAAACACGAAGAATGCAACGACAAGAAAACAGAGCCTCACTAGTCCATGAAGATGCAGGCGGGCGGAACCGAAGCTCGACCACTAATCGTCGATTCGGCCCCAAGACACCGCCATAGAGAGGCCACATCCATCTGCAGAAAGCTACCCGAACGCTGAGCACGAAAACCTTCGTCATTGCCTC
>ML783260.1:712536-727590 GCA_009831015.1 Picea engelmannii | reverse complement strand
CCCCCCCCCCCCCCCCCCCCCCCTTCAGTATTCCAACATCGCATTTAGTCGCAAAGGTGTGAATTTAATTTTTCATAATGTCCCATAAAAAGGAATGTTTGAACCATTCATAGGTTTTGGTAAAACCAGAATGCCCAATTGTAGGTGAAGCATGAAACTTTGAAATAATGATGGATTTAAGGTTCGACTGTTTGCTTAAATATATGAAAAATTTGTAACGAAGATTGTCCTGGTGCCATGAGTACCCTGGAGAAGCTTGTAGATCATGTTGCAGTGTTTGGATCATTCTTGAAAGTTTGGGTCTTGCAACCATTCCCAGCGAACCTCCTAATGCCGGTATGAAAAAATGAAAGAGAGAGAAAAAAGGGACCCATATTCTTCATATTTCCTTGAAAGGGCATCAACCACCACATTTTATTTTCATTTTTTGTAGATGATCTCATAATCATATCCAAATATCTTGGTTACCCATTTTTGTTTCTTTAGTGAAGAAATCATTTGTTCCAGAAAATACTTGAGGCTTTGATGATCAATTTTTATTTGGATGTGTTGCCCCAAAAGATAAGGATGCCAAAGATCCACAACATGTAGAATAACCAAAATTTCCTTTTCATAGGTGGATTGGCCCAAACCGCGCTCGAAAAATTGTTTGTTGGTGAAAGCCAAAGGTCGACCATCTTGCATGAGGACAACCCCAATGCCTTTCTTCTAGGAATCACACTCGAGTACAAAGGTCTTGTTGAAATAAAGGAGATCCATAATTGGAGTAGTGCACATAACCACTTTCAAATCTTAGAAGGAATGGTCGGTTGTTGGAGTCAATCTGAAAGAATTATTTTTAAGGAGAATTGTGAGGGGAGATGCAATTTTTCCATAATTCTTAACAAGCTTGTGATAATATTGGGCACCAAACCCAAAAAACCATGAAGACTTTTAAGAGTTTTCGGGCGCAACAAATCCTGCATAGCTTCAATTTTCTTTGGATCCACCCTGACACCATCCTTTCTGAAAATATGTCCCAAGTAATCAACGTTAGAGGCTCCAAAAGCACATTTAGAATGCTTAAATTTTTTTTTGTGTTGAGACAGTCATTGGAGAAATTGATCCACGTCGACAATATGGGCTTTCCAAGTTTTTCTATAAATGAGAATATCATCAAAGAAAACCAAGACAAAATGACGAAGGAAAGGACGAAAGACATGATTCATGATACTTTGAAAAGTGGAGGTAGAATTAAATAGGACGAATGGCATAACCAAGAACTCAGAGCTACCCTCATGAGTTTTGAATTTAGTATTGGGAATGTCTTCTTCTTTCATACGAATCTGGTGGTAGCTAGAGCAAAGATCAAGTTTCGTAAAATACTGAGCACCACTTAATTCATCCAAAAGGTCATTAATGAAAGGACTGGGAAATTTGTCTTTGATGGTGAGTTTGTTTAGAGATCGAAAATCAAGACACATGCACCAAGTAACTTCTTTATTGAGTAGCATGACTACTGGGGAAGAATAAGAACTAGTATTGGGACGGATGACACCAACTTCTTGCAATTCTTGAACAACCTTCTCACTTGTATTCTTATGGGTGAAGGGATGACGACAAGGGAGAAAATTTGGAGGAAGAATGCTCGGAACTAGAGTAATGGAATGATCATGCTCACCTTGAGAATGGAGAATTCCCTGGGGGTTTGAAACATAGCTTGGTGTTGGGAGGGGATAGATTGGAGGTTGAGATGTACAGAGGGTGTCTCAACTGCCTGAATGGAATGAAGTTGGGAATAATTCCAGAATGACCTTTTCTAAGGATCTTTTCCATTCAGTTGGAAATGTCAATCTCTAGTGACACCTTGGAATTGGTGCTCGTGGCCCTCCTACTGGAATTGCATGGTTAATTTATGTAAATCCATGGTGATAAAGCCGAGAGTGTGTATACATTCCACACCAAGTACAATGTCACAACCTCCATGTCAATAGAAAACATATGATATTTCAGGTGGTACTGACCAATTGGGAGGCGTACATTTTCACAATGCCCTCCACATTTCATGGAAATCCCATTGGAAATCATGATTTGGAAATTATTAACTAGATGAATATATCAATTGACTTATTGGGAAATGTAGAGATGATTAAAATTATGGGTGCTCTCACTATCAACTAGAATGATGAATTTTTGGTTCTTAATGTAGCTAATTAACTTGAGGATTTGGGGAGTAGAGAAACGTGTGAGTGCATTCAAAGAAATCAACGGTTCAACTTCGGATGGAGAAAAGGGTTGATTAAGATCATATGGTGGCGGTAGCTTGGGTACATGAGAAACATCCTCCTATTCTTCAGAAACATCCTCAAACATATCCATAAAAATCTACAGTTCCTTACAGGTGTTCCCCATAAAATACATGTCATCACAATTATAAGAAAGAACCTTAAGTTAGTGTTAAACCATTTTATCCTGAGTCAATTTATGGATCTTGAGGGGAGTGGCTAGAGGGGAGGGAAGGGTGGGTTTAGGGTGAGGAATAAAGGGTGTTTTTCTAGTTTGGGACCATATGACTTTTTGTGCTTCCTTGGCCCATTTTGTAGCTTCCAACCAAGTCTGGGGGTGATCCATGAGGACATGGGAACGTATTTCATCCTTGAAGCCACTATTAAATCATTCCTTGGAAAATGAATATGTCATGCTCTCTTTTCTGAAAGCCAATAGTTCAAAGGAAGCTATAAAGTATTCTAATGGGCCATTTTGTTTCAACTTGGTCAAACGGTTTAAATGATGGGTGTTGGTGTTCAAGTGGTCATAAATATCTACAAAAAATAGTATCCAAGCCACATACCCTTGGCATGCCTTTTTACACCATTGCCACCATTTCCAACGTTCAAGATCCAAATGGAGAACAACATAATGGATTTTGTACAACTCATCAGTAATGCCATGCAAAGAGAAGTAGTGTTCCATTTGGGTGACCCGGCCCATGGGATCAGAGCCATATAATTTTTTCACATCCACTCTAGGAAGGCATAGGTCACGCTGAAATTTATGGGACTAAAAAGTCTGGGAATTGGAGGAAGTATCACCTTCAAGGTGAAAAGGTTAGTCAGATGAGGTAAGGTCTCGAGGAATGTGCATTTGGCGAAGAGATGGAAATTAATGGATTCAAGTTGGCTTGCAAGATGGAATTCCACGTGAGAAGACAGGTCCTTCATCATGTCTTATTTCAGGTTTTCCATTTTGGCATCTATGGAGGAATGCATGATGGAATTGATGGTGGTAATATTGGCATTGATTGTTCTCACTTCCTTCTGAGTCATGGAGAAATCAGATGATAAGGCATTGAGGTGTGATTCAAGATCTTGGTTGCGGGTATGGGCCATGTTGAAAGGGGGCACAAGAAAAGTGTAGGTGGGTACACACAGAAAAATGGTTATAGGTGAAGGGTATCACAATGAGCAGTGTGAAAAGGGGAATTGAATGGAGTAGGTCCCAAATAAGGGGGACGAGACCACAGAGAAAAAAAATGCTAAAGAATGATAGGTATTACTACAATCAGGACGAAAAGAGGAATTTGATGGGTAGGTCTTAAATAAGGGTGTGGGCAGGCTCCAAATTTTTTTTTAACTCCTGCGGAGTTATATTCCAATTTGAATAATACTATAGTGTCGAAATTCCTAAATTCTTAACAGGAAAAAATGTGTAGTAATTTCGCAACCAAAATGCAGGAGGCAAGGTTGCATGAAAATAGATCTTTTATGTTATGTTTTCATCCCAATGGTTAGGTTTTTCAGGGTTCCTATAGACAAGGGTCTTCCCTGTGCTATAGATCTCTAATATATGTGCAAGGTCGAACAATAGTACTCAACCCAATATCTCAGGGAACCAACTAAGAAGGCTAGAGTGTACCCTTAGTCGTACTACCTGATTACCCAAGTACTAGAGAGTATCTTCCCAAGTTCTATTCTCGGTGGAACTATAGCAGTCAAGTGACCGATCGGTTTATCTATGGAGGGTTTCAGGATACCTAGGCCAGTCTTTATACAAGTGTTTTCTGATGTGCTACCACTCAAAGGGGTACCAACATGGGTTACAAGGGTGTCCAACAATTTGAGCTTAAAAACCTCTTGTATTTCATGTGTGTATGCTTCCCCAACCACATATTTATTTGTTGAATGAAAAATCCTTGTAGCTTTAAGATGTTGGAACACGTCTCTACCCTAAAAATGAAATAACCCACAATTCCTATGGAGGAAAGTTCTCTGACACCAATAGTTAGGTACCAAATCTATTATAATAGTATAAAACAAAAATACTGCAAAGAATAATAACAAAACAACAAAATATAAGGAACCATAACACCAAAATAATACCTTTATTGATATGAAACAATGTTCACTTGCATCTTCGAGGGGGAAACCTATAGTAGAGTAGTGCTCTATTACAATAATTCTCAAGAAAAATAATTTTCATGCCCTCGACTCCTATTTATACTAAATCTATATAGCAAAAGAACAATCTAGAGGAAGATCTTTCTAGAAGCAAAATCTTCTATTAGGTCTTCTTATAGTTGACTTATTCTTCATTATTACTAGGCCTTATTAATACTAGTATTTAGTACATGGAAAATATATTATTCTACCTACATGAGGGGTTAGGGAGGTTAGGTCCCTATCATTTAATTGCAAATCTTGGACGGCAATTTTTTTTGAAGGAGGGTACTATGTTATGACCCGAGATAGGCATATATGGTGTTAAATGTATATGACGTGACCCCAAGGGGTGGCATATATGAGGCTAAATGTACATGTAATATGTAGATATATATGTAATGTGGTAATCATAATATTAAATGGGCCTCATGTGTAGTGCATGAATAGATATATATAAAGATCATGTATTCATTATTGAGGGATGTGAATTTTGATGCATGAATGTATTTGGCTATGCATAGGAGGTTCTCCCATTCTCTAAGAAGTTATTGTGTAACACATCCTTTTTATCTATATTGGAGTTGTTCTCCATACTCACATTTCTACACATAGTGTGTACTTTTAATTTATTGTGATATTTTAAGTATTTGGATCATAACAAGTCCTCATTATTTTATGAGGGACTCATATTATAATGGGGGCTTGTTGTACAAGCAATAATAGAAACTTAGGGTAGAAACATAACTTAGGACTTAAGACACATGAATATATTATTATATTCCTTGTATTAAGGCCTTTTTACTTAGCCCCTTTCCTTAATCCCTTATCCCCCTTTACCTCCCATGGATTCCTATATCCCCCAATACTCTTTGTCTAACTTGGTCTGCAACAATGATGTATATTATTAATATATTAGAGTGTGATTACAATTTACAATGTTAGGTTGACCATCCTTTCAACATATAACCTCTTTGGCCTAATATCACACAGGCACTCTAGCCCAAAACATATATGTACGAGCACTCTGACCCAACAACCAATCTAGCTCACCAGCCTGTAAAAACATATGTACATATACACATTTACAACCAAGGGATCGAATAGGGGTATTACAACACGATTCCAAACCTTCATCTATTAACTCATTTTATTTCTCATAAATGTAATTTTGTGTAGATTGGAGACATAATCCCTTGCACCAAACATCCCTAGGAACTCTTTTCTCCCAATCACCATAAAACCCTTCTCCCAAATTGAACTAGGACCCAAATATCTCATCATGTTCTAAGGAGGTAGAAAACTTTAAAGGGGGCATATGAGATATATGCTTACCTCTTGGATCACAATGGGATTGGATTAAAAGATATCCATTATCTTTTGATCTTAATAAAGGAGAAGATTGTGTATGTCCTTCAACTAGTGAAGCAATGATACCCAAATCCTTTAAAGTAGAATCAATTTCTCCTAGGGATGCTTCTTTCTTCGTGATGGGGGAAAATCCATTCACTGCCCCATCTTTAGATTGAGTGCCATTGTCCAATATCACAACCTTAGGTAAACAATAACCCTTATTTGTTGCATGTTGACTCATCCAGTCCTTTCTCATCTGAATTTTTTACTTAAAGGACCAACTACAATAAGAAACTAGATGTCCATAACTATGACAATAGTTGCAATGGAAATGGACACCGAAGTAACCCAAGATTTTCACAAAGTAGTAACTACCCTTCTACAACTTTATATTTTCCACCAAATAATCCCTCAAGTACACCTTAACCAAGATACATGCCACTACCATTAATCTTGTTTCATTAGATGAAATTCTAACCTCAATGGAGGTTCTAATAGAGTTTCCAATCTCCTTGAACACCTCTTTATCCCAAAAATCCGAAGGAATTCTAGGTAATTTTACCCATATTGGAACCATATACATCCTCTCCCTCCTTGTGTAAAAGAAGGATGTTCAAGGCTTCAAATTGTGAGGAGAATAGTCCCAGTGTTGATATCCCATCAGGACATTTGTTGCATGATGAGATGGTCAAAAAATAAACTTAAACCACCCTTTTGCGAGAACAAAATTCACAAACTCACACCCTAGCAGTGGACCCCAAACCTTTGAAACCCATTCATCCAAGATCTTATCATTCATTATATGACCCACCAACATCAAATCATCCATCTTGATTACCTCATTTAATTTCACATCCTTGCCCAAGACTATATTTACCAACAAAGTCTTCCTCTTTATACATTTCCTCTGTACCCTTTTTCAAGCCAGGGCTCCTCCTATTGGACCCTTCCTCTTGTCTTTCATCACCTGACACTATAATATTATTGTTGAGTTCAACCTCCTTTGTCTCCACACCAACGACTCCAATACCAATGCCTCAAGTTCATACCCTAGCCAAATCCTCTAAAACTTCAAGACCATACCCAACACAAAAAATTATAGAGTTAATTCCTAAGGAACTCTCTAGTGAAGAAAGAGTGTTCACTACATCCTCGACACAAAAACCATCTGGAAATAGGCTCATGCCAATCCAATCCACTATCCACCTTTCCATCCAATCCTAAGGTTTTCTAAATATCTAGTTTTCGTACCAAAAGATCCAAATGGAAATTCATACCACATAGATGATTATGAAGCTCATGTGCACAAGGATATCAAGGGAATCCTCTAAATATTCTACCATGTCTTCTAGCATCATGGCCTTTCTAAATCCATTCATATATATTAAAACATAGATTAAATTTTAATTTTAACCCATTTATGTGTGTGAAAACATAAAATGAATTTTCTCTTTCATGACCATCACGATCCATGGCTTTCATAAATACCAACGTGCTCCACTTATATATACCATCATAGATCTATCTTAACTCTCTTTCTCTTTCTTAAATACCAACATGATCCACTTATATATGCTAGAGTAGTTAACTCTAGATGTATTATGCACCTAGAGTTATCAAATAGCTTGAGGTGCAAACTTTTTTAAGAGCACAAAACTTGAGGAAAGGTTTCCACCACAAGGTATTTAATCACTCTTGGCTCATGATAGATTCAGATCTAAGATGGATTTATGGTCCTTGTTTGTGGGACCCTAAATTGGTGTATGAGACTCCCTTGTTTGTGGGACACCAAATTGGTGTATGAGACTCCATTGTTTGTGGGACAAGGGACCCCTGCTAAATTCTATGGAGGTATACATACCCTACCCACTTTGGATTTTAACAAGTGACTTCCAAGGAGAAAACGCATGTTCTTAACCATTAGGTGGCTAGGATATCACTTTAGCATGTGGTCCCACAAACAAGGGGGTCCATATTAAATCATTGCATGAATTACACATCTCCCTCACACTTGTAAGTAGAAAGCACCTATCAATAGAATAATAATAATATTTTTTACTTTCAATTACTCTCACTCTCCTTCATTCTCTCTATAAAATTGATATAGAATTATTTTATTTAAGGTAGATATTGAAATGTTTGAAGTATTTTATTATTAATATGTTTTTAAATGCTTAACTCCATATTAACATAGTTTAACGCCAGCTTATCTTTTGGACATAAGATAATATTCACACACCATATTCACCAAGCATACGCCTATATGCACGGTCACAAAAAAGTGTTTGTATTCCAATTCCTATGACAGATTTAATTTCATGATTACTGGATATGATCTTACAATTTATTTCTATAGGAAATACATACACATCATTAATCTTATTCTAAACTACAAACTTAACCACCTGAATGAGACCATTCAAGAAAACATAACATTCAATAAAATATCTATGCAAGAGAAATAACATAGAAAACATAACATGAAACTTATCTTTAAATAAAAGAACCAATTGACTACATACAAGGGGACATTCCACCCAACCATAAGATCGTTATTCATTTTCTGTAGAAAGCAAGCCATCCCTGAGGTGAGGCTATGATTCCATAAAGAAGTTTCTTTCTCTTGTCCATTGTTCACACGCTTAGTAGCCCAATTATGAGCTTTCTACTCCAACAAAAATTCCATTATGCTCGTTCTCTTTCCCCTTGACCCACAAAAATCAAAGGATATGATCCCCCTTCTCTGCCTTGCAATCCATCGGGCCTTCCCATTTCCCTCCAAGGCTCCAATGCACATGGTTGGTGAAGAAATCTCTCAGCTAGGGACTCTGAGAATTCTCATCTATTCCAAGAGTTCTCACAATAGCCTTCACAAGTCTCTTGAGCCATTTCCTCAACAAGAAATGCAATTACAGGCATACAACCTCATTCTCAACATTATTTCACAACTCGGTCATGTTGTTACATGCACCTAGCCTAAATTTCTAGCATCAAACTCATCTCAACAGGTTGTCTTTCCACGGCTTGTGCTCTTTCCCAGCCCCCAACTCTTCTCTTACTACCCAAAAACAACATGTAAAAATTTTCCCTTCGTCCTACTCAAATTTCCTTCTTCTCCCATGCTTTCTTGACTTTCACTCTTCCCAAAATTTATTGTACTCAACCCATGCTTCCATTACTAGATGAATTGACTCCCTCACCCAACCTCTTACATGAATTCAAATATTGAGTGTCTAATCAATGAAAGAAAAATTGCATGGTAATAACGCATTAAATTAGGAAAATGACATGGGTTTTCTCTAGGACCCCCTTTAGACACCTCTCTTGTAGAATCATATCCCCAAACGTTATCATCCCTCTCGTATCGCAACCATCAATGTGTTTTTATTAATAATTTAATTGTACAATTCACATAACTCAACCTTTGACCATATTGATAAATACATGCTCTTTGTCCCGAAACATACCTTCATCATAAATTGCATTTTCACAATTACATTATAATTTACAAGGATTAAAACTAGGGTTGTTACATAGGGACCTGAGGGATCCTTGGACATGATTGTTTTAGGGTCTTCCTCCCTTCACCAAAGGATATTCTGATATGATGATTGTAGATTCTTCCCATATTTTCCTTCAATCCTTCAATGATCATCCTATTTCTTGATAACTAGATTCCCCTAATAAAATAACATGGAGGAGACTTAAAAGTGCAAAAATTTCTATCAATAAACAAGGATTCAAAACATTCTAACAAGTTTAATCTATCCCAATGATTTGTACATTTAAATGTTCAAACATTTCCTTCCAAACAACTTTGGTAAATGAACAATGGACAAAAAGGTGATCCATTGATTCACTATCATTCTTGCACAAGTAACACCAACCATGCCCAATCCAACGTATTTTTTGTACATTATACCATGTTAAGATTTTGTTTTCCAAGGAAATCTAAGTGAAGATCTTGACTTTTAAAGGACATTATAACTTCCATGTTACCCTCCACCACTACTACCTTTCATCTCCAACATTCTCACTAATTTTAGCTATTTAACCTAGCTTTGTTGTAACTGTCCTTATTGTTGTATTCTTAAACCAACTTAGTTCATCATGTTGTTCTAAAAGGCATATGGAACAATATTTAATTGGGTTGATATATTTTGTCTATTCCACTCCCATCCCATCATGCAATCCCAAATCTACAATAGATTTTCAAACTTGTAGCCCTGCTCCATGAATCATTGTTGCTAAAGCCTCTGCTAAAGTTGTGATGCCTTTGTTACGAAGGTGCATCCTGAGAGGTTTGGAAATCCTATACTTATCCCCAAATCTAATCCATGGGTCCACACATATTTTCACCTTAGTAGGCTTTCCAAAGTTCCAAGAAACCCATAATCTTAAAATATCATAAGATTTAACTAAACTTTTCCACACATTAGATGTTATGCAGTTACCATCATTGATTTTACCTGTGTTACTTTTGTGATAAGTCATTTGGTGGCCTTAATGGTGGATAAAGGATGAAACCTTCCTCCAATAATCCTAGGCTCTCTTCTCACACTCGATTAGGTGGTAGAAAGAAAACTATAAGGATAGGCTTCATGAATTTTATGGCATATTTAAATATATTGCTCATTTTTTTAAGTATTCTACAATGTCCATGATTTCAATTTTCTTGTAATCCAATAAAATGATGATCAATATGTGTCAAGGCTAATAGACAACAAAGTGAATGTTAATGTTTGGAAGAAAATACTTACAATATCTCTAACATGGTTAGTCTGGAAAATTTTGACAAGGTTTTGATTATATGATTATTGCTAGGTGACCTGCTAATTTCAATAGGAATGGATGAATGTTGCTATATGTATATTATTCAAAGACTAACTATATAAAGCTGCATATCAAACTGTATTTTTCATAATTTGGGTGAGAGGGAGAGTTTTAACATAATATTAATAATGTTGGCCAACATTTCAACCAAAGTGGACAATTAATTTCACTACAGCCTGAACATGAAGACATCTTTCAATTTCCATGTGTGCTTGTTTTATTCTACAACCTTTTCACTTTAGAATAGATATAGGGTAATACAGAGAGAAGAGTAGAGGTTTTCTTACATTGTAACTAATTAATTCAAGAGACCAATATATTCAACTATTGATCCTCTCATATTCATTCCAGAAAAATTTCTAGCAAAAGAAGATTAATATCATAAGCTCTTATGATTTCACATATAAGAGTCCTCAATTTTCAAATTTGGTTCTTAACTATAAACAAATCAAAGAATCAAACTTAAATTTGGGTGAGTGCAAGAAGTTGGTGGACAATAAAGTGGAAATGGGGTGAGAAGGAACGTGCACTTGTAGGAATGTGTGTGTGTTTCTAGGAATGCACACGTGTTCTTGATGTGAGAGGTTCAGCAAATCCCGAACATCCACTCAACAAACCATGTAGGAACATTACCAAGAATGCATGTGCATTGTCAAGAGCTTTCACTTGTTCCTAAGAAACACATGTACAAGAAAAGATGTGATTTCCTAAAAAAAATGAAACAAGAATAACATGTGTGTGCTTTAGGAATGCACATGTGTTCCTAAAGTGCACACGCGTTATTATTAACAACAACGCGCATGTGTTCCTATTAACATGAAATATTCTCTAACCCCCTTCTCTCTCTCTCTCTCTCTCTCTCTCTCTCTCTCTCCATTTATCTTCCTCTCTCTCTCCAACCATTCTCTCCCTCTCTCTCATTCATTGTCTCCCCCCGTCTCTCTCTGCCCCCTCTTCCCCTCTCTTCTTGTCTCATTCTTCCCCTCTCTCTATACCCCATTCCCCCCCCCCCTCTCTCTCTCTCTGATCCAAATTATTTTCGCCACGAAATGAGAACGGATATATAATAAAGAAATGTACAAAGATATATCATATATCCAATAATGTAACGGAGATATATTAGAGATATTACCATAAAAACATATACACATTAATACACAATTTATATTAATGAGTGAAATGTACAAAACTATAGAAATATAGAAATATAGAGTGAAAGACTCAGTAGAATGGTGGCAACTTATCTCTGAGAAGAGATGTGATGGCTATGCTCATTCACAATAATACGATTGTTATAATGAGGCTCCAAAGACCTTTTTAATATAAAGAAAATCCAAAACCCTATCCCCGGAAGATGAAAAGCCAACAATTTTGTGGACCCCATTTTGGGTAGTTTGGTGTATCAACTTCCTGAGGGTGTAACTTTTCCATACGATCTTTGTTTGGGGAACACGATAGCTTGTTGGAAAGGTATCTATGAGGATATTTATTTTGGGGGCTGAATCGGAGCCTTTGGAAATCATTGAGGTACCATATCATGAAAAAAATGTCGTTTAGGCCCTCAAAATGGACTTGAAAGTTTAGGACCCGAAAAACTACTAAAAATAATAAGTTACCAACAAACTATTTTAAGCTAGTTGGAATAGGTGGTTGGCCACCGATATCCACCTGGATCAATCCTCCCTTAGGAAGAAATGGTATCCATTGCATGGAGTTCCCAAGGGAGAGGGGAAAGCATTTGTTGAATCAGAACCTTGGTGAGCTACTTTCCTTATTGGAGAAGTTGTGATGCTTAGCTTTTTGAAGACTGTGACGAACCTGTTGTTTGTGGGCCTGAATTTATTCAACCAACTTGTTGTATCTTGGCTAGACTCGGCAGTGTGTAGGTACCATTGTAGGTGAATAAACAGAATCTTCTTTCTCTTCTGCAATCTCCTTTTGTTGGAAAGAAAGGTCTTGGGCCAAGGCTGCAGTGGTTGTTGTGTCCTTTTGTTCACCTTTTGAACAAATTATGAAGAAGGTGAATTTTGCAGTATGGGAGATTACCTTGTGGCACTATTTTGGTGGGATAGTAATCAGAACTACCTCTGGTATCCTATAGAGATGACCCCTAGAGTATAAATGACACTACAGGGTCGAGAATCATAAATAACATGGAGCTTCCACATATATGGTTGTCCCAAAATAACATCACACACATCCATTGGGGAAACATCACATAATACCTCATCCTTGAAGGGTTGGATGTTGTATGGCAATCGACACTGTTGGATGACATGGATATCTCGTCCCTAGCGAAGCCAACCGATGTTGTATGGTTGTGGGTGTGGTATTGTCGACAATCCCAAATGTTTGATGACCTCTGCTGAGATGAGGTTCTTCTAGCTTCTGCTATCAACAATAAAATGTTGTGGGGTCCCCTTCACCCACATCTGTGAATGAAAAAGGTGCCCCCCCTCTTCAAGATATTCTAGTTCTTCTGGTTGAATTGTTGTGGTTGGAAAAGTAGTAGTGGGGTATGTGTCGATGATTTGTCTTATCCCATTGTTTTTTGAATCAAGGTTCGAATTCTTTTCTTTGATCTAGGCCACCAATGATTGTTTTGAGCGACATTCATCAATGTTGTGCCAGGTGATTTTGTGGAAATCGCACCACTTTTCGGTGTCCTTCTTCATCTTTCTGTTACCCTTATTTTCCTTTGGCTTGGACTAGTTTTTTGGATGTTGGTTGTTAGGGTCGTCTTCACCATACTTTGGTTGTTACGAATTTGCAAACTCGAACTTATGTTTTCTCTGGTGCCTAAATTTCTTCTCGATTTTGACAACATGTTGATAGGCAGCTCCTAATGATGAGATGTCCAGAAAATACATTTCAGTTTGGATGTACCTATGTAGAGCCATGTGATATTTCAGAACCAAATGTCGCTCAAAGTATTTGATACCCAGCTTGGTGCACAAGGTATGGAAATTATTTTTGAACTCTAGCATTGTTTGGCCCCTCTCTTGCTATAGTGTGGTCCATCTCATGCACTCGTCGTCATAGTTACCAATAGGGTAATATTGTTCCTTGATCACATCCACAAAATAATCCCAAGTGGGATCGACCCCATATATTCCAGACTCCTTTGTGGAAATTTTCTCCTAGTAAGTTTCCCACAAATGTTTGACATGGGGGAGAACCTTAATGAGTGTGAAGGTGATCTTTTCCTTGTTGGAAAAAAATTTGAATAGAGAAATAACCTTCTTGTATATTTAACCATTTTTCTAGGGCATCCACATCTATCTGACCTTCAAAAATGGGAATATCAAAATTGAGTTGTACCTTGAAAGGAGAGGTGCTTCCAAAGTCTCCTATTGATGAATACGTTCATGTTGTTATTAGCAAGCATTGAAGGATGTGGGAAAAAATCTCTATAATTTCATCCCTCTGTCCTATGAGAGATTGCTCAAGCAACAGATTAATAGAATCTTCTGCTTCGTCGTTTTTATTTATTCCACCATGGAGGGTCTCTTGGGCATGCGATATCAATTGTCCTCAGGAGAGAAAATATTGAGACCCAACTTTATATACTCGGACCTCATCGGGGACATGAACTGAAAAATGATCAAGAGCAACCTGCTCCGATACCACTAATCTGGATTATTTTCAACACGAAATGAGAGCAAAGATATACTAAATAAATGTGTAGAGATATATCATATATCCAATAATATAATAGACATATATCAAATATATAACCATAAACATAGAGATACATTAATACACAATTTATATTATTGAGCGAAATGTACAAAACTATAGAAATACAGAGTGAAAGACCCGTTAGAATGGTGACAACTTATCTCTTAGAAGAGATGTGACAGATATTCTCATTCACAAGAAGATGATTGTTAAAATTAGGCTCCAAAGGCCTTTTTAACATAAAGAAAATCCAAAAACCTAACCCAAGAAGATGAAAATCCAACAATTTTGTGGACCCCGTTTTGGGTAGTTTGGTGTATCAACTTCTCAGGGGCATAACTTTGGAATACGATCTTCGTTTGGGGTGCACGATATCTTGTTGGAAAGGTATCGATGAGGAGATTTATTTTTGGGGCTCAATCAGAGCCTTTGGATATTATTGAGATGCACAAACATAAAAAAAACATCGTTTAGGCCCTCAAAATGGCCCCAGAAGTTTGGGACTTGAAAAAATACTAAAAATAGTAAGTTTCCAATAAATTGTTTTGATCCAGATGGAATAGGTGGGTGGAAACCAATATCCACCTAGATAACTCTCTCTCCTGCATCTATCACTCTCTCACCCTCACTCTGTATCCCCCTCCCTCTCTATTTCTCTCTCTCCCTCCTAACCTCTCTCTCTATCGCTCACTCTCCCTCCCTCTATTTTCTCCTCTCTCTCTCTCTGACCTATCTCTCTCTCACTCACTTGCTCACTTTCTCACTCACTTCT
>ML783260.1:696382-706444 GCA_009831015.1 Picea engelmannii | reverse complement strand
ATATATATATATATATATATATATATATATATATATATATATAATATTTTTTTTCCAGGAAGAAAAAAGCATAAATTTTATTAATATATATAAAATTTACATTCTGAAGAATGCATGTCTAAACATGCATTTAAATCATTTATCTTATAGTCGTCTAAAGAGATAGTATTAGAGACTGTGTACAAAGTTCACAAAAAGGGGTCCCAAAAAAAAATCTCCTTACATTAATTGTAAACTGAAACTTCTTGTTTTGACAGGAATCTAGAGGATCTGCACCAATGAGAACTCTAATACTCTGAGCGAATTATGTGGATGATCACTTTGAGAAATCGGGAGCCATCTCCCATTAAATTAGATTATTCCAATCAATGATCCCATAAAGAGACAAAAAATAAATTATTGTAATATCCATGAACCGATTCCAAAAGAGACAAAAACTTGTTGTAGATCCACTTCCTAATCATATATGTTCTATAAATTGTTGATGGAAATTCTCATAGCTCTGACCATTCTTGAATTCTAATATGTGCCACTGCCCGTGAGCCAAGAGAGAAACTTCTTTATGTTTAATTTTAATTCTTATCTCAAGTACATGTAGTTTCTTTTCAATTTAGCATGAACGTGAACCATAAACAATGTAGCAATACAATATACAATAGTTGCAGTAACCAAGATCACAAGAAGAATAACCATGCACAAGAAAACAAGAAATTATCTTGGGAAAACCCTTCTCAATCAAGGGAAAAACCCAACAATTCTTTTCTATAGAGTCAAGAGAAGATCCCCCACACACCACAAACTCTAGAGCACACAAGATGGTGCTTATATTACCAAGAAAGATAGTGCCTAAGAGAACTGTACACTTCATCCCTACAAGTAGGCGTTGAGAGAATGAGACAATGAAGAGTGAGTGATCCACAATGGGGATCACCTCTTATTTATACATGACCTAACACATGAAATGAATGTGTCTATTGGCACAATAGGGCCAACTTGTACAACTAAAAAATATAATTAATCTTTACAAAATATTAATTATCTTTACATGGTGGGGTCGACTTGTACCCTTCACAATACAATAATTAGGGTTACACAATAAATATTACTCTTAGACAATATATCAAGGATTTCTCACATCCTCTAGTGCTCAACCACTAGGGACACGCCCACCTATGCTCAGTCACAGGGACGTCACTCTCAACATATCAACTCAAGTAAGTCCATAGGAGTACCATCTGGAGATCCATCTCAAGACAACTCAACTAAGTCCATAGGAGTACGATAGGAGACCATCTCAAGTCATATCAACTCAGTACAGAGGAGCACAACACGAGACCACACACATCATCTCAACGCAGTCCAGAGGAGTATGACACACCCATCACATGGGATTTCTCACATATCATCTCAACTCGGTCAAGAGGAGAATGACCTCAAGAATGTCTCATGAAACTTCAATCATCAACACTCCCTCTCAGCTAGGGAGGCATTCTCCACTAAGTCAAGTCTCTCACAAAAGTACTCGAACTTCATCTTGGCAAGCGATTTGGTGAAGACATATGCAACTTGCTCATGTGTATAAAGGTACTGCACATGTACTTATTTCCTTTGCACCATATCTATGATGTAATGGTATTTAATCTCAATGTGTTTCAATTTATCATGAAACAAGAGATTTTCTGAGAGCTTCACACAACTCTGGTTATCACAATGGATAACGGTGGAATCCATCTCATGTACAAATAATTCTACAAGGAGCTTGCAAAGCCACACTTCTTCGCGGATTGCCACACATAATGCAATGTAATATTCTTTTGTGATACTCAAAGCCACAAAAGTTTGTTTCCTATTGCATCAGGAAACCATGGCAGATCTCGAAGTAAAACAACAACTAAAGGTGCTCTTCCAGTCCATTGTGCTCCTTGCCCAATCTACATCGACATATCCCTACAATCTCATGTCTACACTTGTTATTGGATAAATCGGTGAATGCAGACATAAACTGGTCTCCATAGATCCACCTAGATATAGAACAAAACAAGACAGGACATGGTGCTCTCCCTAATCTCTAATCATCGAAATTACTAACAAACAAGAGATGAGTGACATACCTTTGAATATCACTTCCTTATATCTTTGTTGTCCTCACTCCGCTCTGGTTCTCTTGTGATATCAGATTTGCAATGACACAAACCAACCAAAGTGAAAGGAATAATAGTATATTCAATGAAAGATTATACATGTGATCAAGGAGTCATGTGATAAAATGAGAATGATTTTATGGGAAAGAAACATTCCACTATATCATATTAAGTAAAAGTGGAAGATACAACCAAACTTCCTTGATGTTGCAAGGTTCCCTTTCAGTGGCCCTTTGCTCCAACACACACACTTGCTCCAAACTTGCATGAAGAGGATCCACAATAACTTGATGGACATATGAAGGCCTCGAGCATCAATTGAAATAGAATCCCTCACACAATTCTCAGATGTTCATTACTTCCTTGCTTGCTCTTGCTTTCTTGCTTGCTTAACCTTTTCCATGAGAAATCCATCATTATATAGGAGAAAGAGATATGGTTAAATAGATTAGGATGATCCCACCAAATCAGAGAAGTGAGTAGGATCCCAACCATATGGATGCCACCTCATATTCTAGAAGATACCTTCTAGAAATTTCGAGAACTTTGACCTTTTCTCAGTCTTCCAACGCCGTCGTACCCTGGCTATAGTGCAGCCTGCGAAAACGTCGAAAGCCAGTTTCATGATAACTTACGGGGATCGGGCATTTTCACACTGTACCTTATGGTTGGCCTGTGGCGGCCTTCTAAAAAAAAAATTGTAGAAGAGGGAGCTAGTCACTTTTCTCATGCAGAAAGGTTCTTTTGGAAGCCTGAACACATGCTATAGAAACATCACCAGGGTGACTAAAATAATGTGTAACAGAATTCCCCCCAAAGTATGAGGCTGGAACTCATGACAACCGAAATAATTTGTAGAATATGTGTGTGTTTCGGAAACAAGGAGCGCACCAATCTAAAACCTGCAAATGACCAATAATCTGCGCAATATTATACCATTTATGAGGTAGGAATTCCCATGCTTAGACGACAAGTGATTTAAATCATAAATGTCAGTCATGGACACTAATCATACACTGTGGATCCATGTCATCAAGGTTATACATAGCCACCAGGAATACACTATGGATCTATGCTCGTAGAAAACTCAGATTCAGACATAGCCACGAGGCATACAAAGTGGATCCATGTGTCAATACAAATCATAAATATTCCATCACAACCTGGATCGAAACAATGAAATCCAAGGTCTTCCATCCTGTTGTCTGTAAGTACGAATCTGACCATGCGATTACAAGTGTTGAAGTCGAACATGGTAGAAACCACTTGATTACCAGCCATTGATGAAAACCGTTAACAAGTGCGAGGGAAATCACCATTGATGTCAATGACTCCCAAGGTACCTTAGTACAATCCAATGAATGCGAATAAATGAGCTGAAGTCGATCACTGGATATAATCTCTCAATCAGGGGTCAATGATGTGAACCCACTGTCGAAAACGAAGAAACCTGCCATTGAGGCATGCAGGTTCTAAGGTACTAATTGATTTCTAAGTCTTATTCATGTATAATGAGCTGAAGTCGATAGGAAAAGACTCATCACAGGAGGGACTTGATGTATCCCCTATCAATGACACGAAACAAGTAACAGATTTAAGGTAGATCAAAGTGTAAAGATGATTTGAAACTGACACAGGGAAGGCCGACATGGTAGGAATTGATAACTTCATATGGCCAACTCAATAGAAGGCTTGTGCAAGGTTGGAATACTCTTGAACATATGAACGACATGACAATGGTCTTGGCAGCATTGACTCAAAGACAACCCAAGATATGAACTTGCAAAAGGTCAAACGAGAGACAAATGAATTTCCCAACCCGGATTCAATGATGAAGGGGGTGTCATGTTCAAGAGCGATTATTACTGTCACTAACACAAATATAGAGACATATTTCTTTCCCAAATTCCCCCCCACCATTTCTGGCGAGTACCTCTTTATTTTTATGCAAGCTTGAGGAGGATAACATATGCTTGTTGATGTAAGCTCATCCTTCGAATGATTCCCTCGAAGTATGTTTAAAGAACCCTAAGAAGGAGTGGTTTGGTTCCATATAGGTCTTTCGATGTTTGTTTAACGAGTCTAAAGAGAGAAAACTCAAGGGTTTTTCATATTTAGAGAATCTAAAAAACACTTAAAGAGGACTCTCTCAGTTCCTCTTTTGTAAATTATTTTAATGAGACCGAAAAAGTAATAAACTATCGCCCATCAAACGTTTTCTTCAAATACTTCTATGAGTGTGAAAAGAACGAGGTCATTTGGCAATCTTTTCATTTTTACGGAGTGTGAAAAGAGCTTAAAGGATACTCCATAGGTTTCGCTTTTCGTGTTACCATGACGAGTATGAAAAAGTGATAAAAGTATACTCGGTTACATTCTCACGTATTTATGAGCATGAGAAAGAACAAAGACTAAGCTCGGTAACTTATTCTCATGTATTTATGAGCATGAGAAAGAACAAAGACTAGGCTCGACAACTTATTCTCATGTATTTACGAACATGAGAAAGAACAAAGACTAAACTCAGGATTGTTTTCATTTTTACACAAGCTTAAAACAAAAAAAAATTATGTTTGGGATAGATTTTATTTTTACACAAGCTTAAAACTAGCCAAAACTATGCTTGAACCTGGTTTCATTTTTACACAATCTTGAACCAGCAGAAACTATACTTAGGTGGTTTCATTTTTACACAAGCTTGAACCAGATAAAACTATGCTTGTGATGTCCCAACACAGAATCCAAGGATGGTTGGTACGTAGCCCCCAACTTAAGAACCTAGTGGCTCTGACTTCAACATGATGTCCAAAGGCTGAAATCATTTCCCCCCAAGATTCGGTTCATCCAACGACATAGGAGGATGAAAAGAAGCTTCAAATACTATACATAACGAAGTACTCGGCTCAATCGAAGAGGGGATAAATCTATTTCATTTTTTAACGATCTTGACACAGGAAAAGAATTATGCTCAGGAATCCAGGTTCAATCCCCAAACCGTTGTTTCATTTTTTAATGAGCTTGAAATCAGAAAACCATGCTCATAACCTTTGTTTCATTTTTTAACGAGGTTTCCACAGAGGTGAAAAACTATCATCGTAACCTTTGTTTCATTTTTAAACGAGGTTGTCACAGAGATGCAAAAACTGTCCTCGTAGCTGGTCTCATTTTTTAACGAGCTTGAAATCAGAAAACCATGTTCAAGGTTGGTTTCATTTTGTAATGAGCTTGAAATCAGAAAAACATGCTCAAATCTCTCTTCTTGATCATGGTTTCCAAGAGGAAAATGCTCTAGAAGGACACCATGTCAAGGGACAAAACTCAGTCATGGTTTCCAAGATATCTTCACTCGATGGAAGAAACACACTCTGGAAGGAACCCATGTCAAGGGTTGCGATAGGGGTAAGGAGGGCAGGCTCCAATAGCCCTACCAAAGAGATCATCATGTCAACTACCGGATCCAAGTCATAAGAGATTGAGCTTACAGTGAGAGGTTCATCTTCATCGCCAGGTGAAGGCATGGGGGGCAACGCCACATAATTGACCTGTGGCGAGGGTGATACCATCTGCATATAGGAACCATTCAGGGAGTTCATTGAGTGGATGGCCAAGTCAGGGCCAACAAATGAAAGTTGATCAATAGTCACCATTCTTCGATTGTGCGGGAAAGATATCACACAGAAAAGAGTGGACACAATAGCTTTCATGGCATAGACATAATCTCGCCCAAGGAGTAAATCAAAATCCAAGGGGTCTTGGACTACCATGATGTTAATAAAGACATTTTTCCCTCCCAAACTTACGGGAAATTGAGGAAGGATCCCTAAAGGGTGATTCGTTCTTCTATTAAAATCAAACTGAGTCTGCGTAACTGGCACAAGATGAGGATAACCCAAATCTTGCCAAGTAATAGAGGAAAAAATACTAATGGACGAAACTTCATCTATCAACGTATGAGGAACGTCCCGAACACAAACTTGTACTGTAATCTTGAAAGGAATGTGAGAGGGAAGACGAGGTCCAGTTATCACACCCCAATAAAAAAATATGGCCTCATTACTTGGAGGGGGTTCCACGGGAGAAGGAGGAATTCTCCCCAGCATGGTAGTGTCTGTATCAAAAAGAAAAACTTGGGCAGTATCAGGTTTACTCTCTAATGGGAGAATAGGATCAACCAATGACGAGATCAGATCAACCACTTGGGTTTCATTCTCCAAGAAGAGAATGAGGTCGATGGGTAGAAAGGGATCGACCACTTGGGTTTCATTCTCTAATGGGAGAGTGGGATCGACCAAAGATGGGATTGGATCGACCACTTTGTCAACTAGTTCAACTAAGGACGTGACCAGATTGACCACATGATCAACCAGACTAACTGACAAAGGGACTAGATTGATCATAGCGTCAACTACAGGAGGGTCAAGAGTAAGCTTGCAATAAGCAACTGGAAGTTGAGGCTAGGAAACAATCATGTCTTCCAGTAATTTCAAGGCTTTGTCCATACGAGGGAAAATGTGACTTCTATGACACTCTTTGTATAACATAAACGAGAACTTGACTCTACTTTTCTTCTTCCCAACTGTATCATGACTAGTTGACAGGAGGTCATCAACATGTTATTCAGAGGATGACGACGTGGATTGGAAAGGAGTTGTAGACCATGCTTCTAATACCTTGGATAGACTAGGGAAATCCTTAAGAAGATGGCTACCCTTACAAATCCTACAAGGGTACTTGGTCATACGGGTTGTTTGGGTGTTCTTGGCATCATCAACACTCCCAACATGATTATCAGTAACAGGTTGTTTTCCAACATGTTTGGCAGTGGTTGGAATTTTGGACCCTTGCTTATTTTTCTTCTTCCTATTCTTCCTTTTCTTCTTCCTATTCTTCCTTTTCTTCTTCTTCTTATCCACCGAGTTACTAGCTTTAGAGATTTCACTCGACGAAGAAGATGAAATGGAAGAAGACCTTGGAAGTGAAGAAGGTGAAGAAAATATTACTAGTGAAGAGGGTGAAAGATCAACATGAGGTTGATGTTCTTAGGGGGGAGCATTTACAAATGAAGCACTAACTGCATTCGGGATTACCTGAGTGGAAAACAACCATACCAGTAAGCCATTTGTGAGACCTAGAAGGCTCAAAGTAGTGATGTGAGAAGGACCAATGTTTCCGTAAGAAGGAAAAACAAAAGGTTCCCCTGGAAAAAGGGTTCCTTCATTGGTCATTCCGGGAACTGACTCCATTTAACACAAATCCAACCTAGAGTCTTCTAGGGAAAACAAACAACACACGCTAAAAATCTAGTAAGCAAGCAAGCAAACAAAACCTTCTCACAATGAACGCACTAGTTAGTGATGAAATCCAACATCGCGGGAACAATGTAAGAAGGGGATAAGATAGAGCGGGCGGAAAAGTTACATTGACGACATGCTTAACGGACTTATGCCTTGGTCCAATCTCCCACACATAAACGTGGGTATACCCTCCAAGGAACCCGAGTGATTTTGGCCAACGTCGATTCCAGGTACCGTGAAGACTTGCCCCTCCACAGTCACCTCGTGTAAAGACCCTAAAGAGATAGGACAATAACATTACCAACTACAACAAATATGCCTCGGGAAACAATCGACAGTCTGATCCATGCGTAAAGGCAGGGTATCTAGCCCAAAATCAACTTGAAAGGCTTCCACTCATAATTGTGGGTATACCTTCAAGCGACCCCCATAATACGTGCAATCTCTACACTGAGACCAACAAAGCAGGGTGAGTAACTCTACCAGTCTCAATGCGACCTCAGGTTTGAACCTTGTGTGAGAAGGGCTTCCCAGGACAAAATGTAGCAAGTGGATTTCATCGCTCCCTAATGCAAGATTCTATGTTTGTTTGAAGCATTGGAAAATTATCTTTCACACCTATTCCAAAGCCGTACAACTAATCTAATGTAGGTTTTCTACCAAAAAATATAAAAATGTCTAATCAATTTTTGTAAGCATTTTATTTTTAAGGTTGTTGTTACTCAAAAGGATAACGATGTGGACTAAATGATGTATTGACTGACTCTAAACAATGAAAATAAATGAGAATGCAAATATTTCACTTTGATGAAAGCTATATTACGAGAAGGAGAAAACGTTTATCATTCCCATATGCACAATGTCCAATTTTTTTATTAAAATCATCAATATCAAGATTCTCAAGAAATGAGCAAAAGAGACTATACACCAATACACGATTCAAAATTCAAGACCAAAAAATGCCAAAAATCATGCAACTTCTCTACTTCAAATGCAAAGATGCCCCCAATCTAATGCAAAGCAAGAAAGTAAAACTTGTAAAATGATGAAGAAGGGATTTCAATCCCTGAAAGCCAATCAACAACAAGTCTTATACTCAGAAAACAGTCAAATGTTGGCACCAAAATTTCTTCCCAGGTGATCAAAGCAAAACTGAGAGTCAAAAGACAAAAAGACCAAATCCAAAAATTTTACAGGCAATGTCACAAGCCAACAGTAGGGTACAATGCGACGATTTGAGGTTTTTGCAGGCTAGATATGGGTAGGGTGTGGAGGTTTCGCACTGATCTAAGCAAGAAGGGTGCGACGATCCAGGGACATCATAGGCTGCAGATGGGATGCAATGCGACTATCTTTGTAAAAAAAGAAAAATTGGAAAAAGGGCAAAGAGTCTAAATGAACTTTTAGATCCAGTGTGTCTGGATGGATACCCCACAGACTCAAAGACTAGTTTAAAATGAAAGGAGGTAGGTGAAAGGAAAATGGACAGAAAAAAACAAAAACAAGTTGTATCCCCAGTATGGTTGGCAATTTTTTTATTGGATAAATCGATGAATGCGGACATAAACTGATCTCCCTAGATCCACCTAGATCTAGAACAAAACAAAACAGGACATGGAACTTTCCCTAAGCTCTAATCATCGAATTTACTAACAAACAAGAGATGACTGACATAACTTTGAATATCTCTTCCTTATATCTTTGTTGTCCTCGCTCCGCTCCGGTGCTCTTGTGATATCCGATCTGCAATGACACAAACCAACCTGTAACACATCCACTATCATAATTTAAAATTTTCGGGTTAATTTCCCACAAACCTGCCTTAGCGAAATGCCAATCCCTGGTTCACTATCGGGATTCAGGGTTTTCTAATGTCAAAACTCATTCACCCCCATGACTCGCGATCCTCCAAATCCGGATGCGCTCCTTACGCATTAAGTCCCCGGGCCAAGCCTGTTGTTTACTGCCTTTACGACCGTGGTCTTACCTTCTGTACGGGCTACTCCTATCGGAGTTTCGGGATTTCCGTTGTCGTAATTCACGAGTTCTCAGAACTCGCAGTTCTCCGATCCCCGATATGCTCCTAACACATTAGCCCTCTATGCTATACAGTAGTCTATGTGACCACTTACCATAAGACCACCACCGTATAACCTCCCATCGGGACTACGACGTTTGTGATGACGCAAAACACATGTCCACGGGAATTGCGAATTCCCGATTCGCGACGGGCCTTTCTAATCACGCTAGCCCCACTGGTTTAGCCCCTGGTCCACATGACCAACTTCGTGATCACTACCTTGTCCCCATCGGGGCTACGGGGTTTTCCATATCACAAGACCCACGTCCACGGGGCCCGCAGTATCCCGATTCCCGATTCTCTCCGGGTGCTTGACACACGTCCTTCCTACAACTCCGTCCTCCTCCGCTAGTGGGCTTGACAGCTAGCTCCCACTCATCGGGGTTTCGCGGTTCGCGATTCCGTATGGAAAGAGTTCCTTGCATTCGTAAACCCCGATATGCCGAACCCCGACTATGTTAGATCCACTAACACGCGTCCCTCAAATGATGGACGGTCCTGATTGTATCGGAGAATCGCGTATCGCGATTTCCTTGTGCACAAATCT
>ML783260.1:640997-688116 GCA_009831015.1 Picea engelmannii | reverse complement strand
CATCAAGCCATCAACCTACCAGCCTGCAAGGCATTTATTTCAGGCCTAGCGAGCCGCTTTTGGTTCTCCGGGCCAGTGGAGTCCAAATACGGTATTAAATTCTCAGTGGAAGTTAACGCCCCTTTTTCAAGGTGCCCTCCACCGCCATCATGGTCTCTTTTTCTGCACATCCCCTATTAGCAGTTCTGTAATATAAATTCATAATGTTATTTACATTTTCATCATGCTTTAGCATGGTAATTCCTGTATTAGGATTAATTACAAATTTGGGGGAAACAGGGTGTTACACAACCAAAGTGAAAGAAATAATAGTATATTCAATGAAATCTTATACATGTGATCAAGGAGTCATGTAGTAAAATGAGAATGATTTTATGGGAAAGAAACATGCCACTGTATCATATTAAGTAAAAGTGGAGGATACAACCAAACCGCCTTGATGTTGCAAGGTTCCCTTTCGGTGGACATTTGCTCCAACACACACACTTTCTCCAACATTGCATGAAGAGGATCCACAATAAATTTATGGACAGATGAAATCCTCAAGCATCAATTGAAATAGAATCCCTCGTACAATTCTCAGCCTATTCCTTCATTAATTCCTTGCTTGCTCTTGCTTTCTTTATTTCTTTCTTGCTTAACATTTTCCATGAGAAATCCATCATTATATAGGAGAAAGAGATATGGTTAAAGAGATTAGGATGATCCCACCAAATCAGAGAATCGAGTAGGATCCCAACCATACAGATGCCACCTCATATTCTAGAAGATCCCTTTTAGAACTTTCGTGAACTTTGACCTTTTCTCAGTCTACCAATGCCACCGCACCCTCTCTATAGTGCAGCCTACGGAAACGTTGAAAGCCAGTTTCATGACATCCTTTGGGGATCAGTCATTTCCGCACTGTACCTTATGGTTGTCCAGTGACAACCTTCTAAAAACAAGTTTTTTAGAAGAGGGAGCTAGTCACTTTTCTCATGAAGAAAGGTTCTTTTGGAAGCTTGAAAACACATTGTAGAAACATCACCAGGGTGACTAAAATAATGTGTAACAACACTGGAGGCATATCTCAGGCCATATAAAATTGTGCCTCGTAAATATCTCAACACATGCTTCACTACTATCCAGTGTGTCTGTCTTGACTAACTCATAAACTGACCGAGTACACTCACTGCATAGCATGTATCAGGTCTAGTGTTAACTAGATACATCAATGATCCAATAATTTGTCTGCAAAGATGTTTATAAATCTTGCCTGAATCAAAAGAATCCTCGTTCATTTTCTTCATATTCATAACCATCGGTGTAGGCATGGATTTGCAATCTGTCATCCTAAATTTCTTCAATATCTCCACTGTATATTTTCTTTGACTCAGGAAAAAATCATTAGTCCTCTTCCATAATTCTAGTCCCAAGAAGTAGTGCATCATACCAAGGTCCTTCATCTCAAATTCAGAAGCCAATGCACTCTTTTATTCATCAATAAATCTTTATGAACTAGTGAGGAATAAGTCATCAACATATAGGACCAAAATCAGGAACTCATCACCAACAATGTTTTAGTATAGGTTGGGATCAACAACACTCTTTTTGAAGCCCAAACTCATCAAGTACCCATCAATATTCTCATACCATGCTCGAGGTGCCTTTTTTAGTCCATACAGGGATTTCTTCAACCTGCACACATGAGATTCCTTCTCATGTATCACGAATCCATGTGGTTTCTCGATGTAAACTTCTTCCTCAATCTCTCCATTGAGAAAGGTTATCTTCACATCCATCTAATGTAGTCTCCAACCCATGGATACAGCAAGGGAAATAATCGTATGGATGGAAGTGTATCATGAAATAGGATAAAATGTCTCCTCATAATCTATTCGCTCCACCTGAGAAAATCCTCTATCCACAAATCTCTCTTTTTACTTCTCGACACTTCCATCAGCTGCATGTTTGATCTTATATATCCACTTGGAAGTCACTATAGACTTCCCTTTCAGTCTCGGAACAATATCCCACACATCATTCTTCATAATGGACTGATACTGTTTGGTCATGGAATATTCCCAAACCTGTTGACCTGTTGCTTCTCCATGAAAAGAAGGATCATTATCAATGATTTGGATCATAACTGAAACATATCTCGAAAATCTTTGTGGTCTCTTGCTCTATCAGAATGTACCACAAGGAGCTGCATGTCCCTCTGCCTCCTGCAGAGTCTGTTGATCCCATGCAGGCCTCTTCTGGACTACTGCAATGTTTATGGGAACATCAACTGGAGCTATAGGATCAAATGGATCAATTGGATCAGTCACTGTCTACAACTGAACTGTTGAAGGGGGAGAAGGTATTGTCTCTTTTTTCTTCTCACTATCAATCTCCATCTGAGATTCTATGGATCTTTGAAAGGCTATCTCTTCCTCAAAGGTGACATATTTGCTAACTTCCATTTGTCTATGACTAGGGATGTAGATCTAGTATGCCTTCAAAGATTCATTGTACCCCACAAATGTACCCTTTCTACCTGAAGGGTCTAGCTTGGTCCTCTTTTCCTTGGGTACATGAACGTATACTAGACACCCAAATCTCCCAAAGTGTCCAACCTTAGGCTTCACTCCGGTGAAAGATTATTCGGGAGTCATGTTCTTCAGTATTTTATGAGGAATCCTTTTTTGAATGTACATAGCTATCATGGATGCCCCTGCCCATAGAATCATAGGTAGATTCTGATCATGTATCATTGCTTTGGTTTCCTCAACAATGGATATGTTCTTCCTCTATGCAGCCCCATTTTGATGAGGGTTATAAGGAACAATGTACTCCCTCTTGATCCCTGCCTCAATAAATAAATCATTGAAATCCATGGAGGTGTAATATCCTCCATTATATGACCTTAACACCTTGATCCTCCTGCTAGTCAGGTTCTCAACCTAAGCTTTAAACTCTTGAAATATCACAAGGACTCCATCCTTAGTCTTCAAGAAGTAAATCTGCGTCTTTCAAGAGTGATCATTGATGAAGAGCACATAGAATAAACATCCATCCAAGGAAGCAACAATCATGGCTCCACAAACATCTGTATGTATCAAGTCTAATATCCCTTTGGATCTATTGTCACTGCTTGGAAAGGACCCCTTGACATTCTTTCCAAGAGCACAACCTCTGCAAATTCCTTCATGCTCAATATCTATATCTGGAAGGTCTGTCATCATATTCCCTAGAGTGGGAAGGGATGTATAATGTAAATGAGAAAATATTCTATGCCATAGCTTGCTCAAGCTAATGGTATCATGTAATAAGGCATGGACTAGTCAGATAGTCATTATGTACACACAGTTTTCTTGAACTCCAATCACCTGGGCAGAATCCATGTGTCATCTATCTTCCATTTATCCTTCTCTTCATCGATTGTTGTTGTTGGTAGAGTTCCTTCTATCAATATCAATAGGTCACTCTCTTCTAGAGTGATGGTAATATTGACTTCCAAGAGCTGAAGTTGCTTGATCCATCAAGCCTATCTTCCACCAAATTTTTGTTCCTTGTGGTTTGCATATTCTTCACAAACCCTAACGGCTAGGCTTGGAAACCCTAGTGTTTCTTCAAGTAGAAGTTCGTTGGAATTGTGAATGACAACAATAAATGTTGGAGAGTCAAAGGAATCCTAGCAAGCTGCAAAAATGCTCCAATGTTCTGCAGAAACCCTAAAACTGAAATTCTACAGAAACCCTAAAAACCCTAAGGCCGAAAATAAAATAAAAACTCCTTCAATTTTTTATCTAAGATTTGAAGGAGGTGGGATGGACTAGGTCATACCTTCCTGTGCAAAAAATAGGCCCAACATTCAAGGGGAAAGTGCTAAAACTATCTTGACAAGGAAAATGGATGGGGCCTTTTTTGTAGTTGTAGCAAGAAGATGACAACTAGTTTGGAATAACTTGTGCAATGGCTCTTCAAGAAATATTCTCTGATACCATGTTGAATTTTAATGCTTAGCTCAAGTACATGTATTTTCTTTTCAATTTAGCACGAACTTGAACCATAAACAATGCAGCAATATAATATACAATAGTTGTGGTAACCAAGATCAAAAGAAGAATAACCATGCACAAGAACAAAAGAAATTACCTTGGGAAAACCCTTCTCAATCAAGGGAAAAACCCGACAATCCTTTGCTATAGAGTCAAGAGAATATCCCCCATACACCACAAACTCTAGAGAAGAAAAGATGGTCCATCTATGAACAAGAAATATAGCACCTAAGAGAAGTGCGCACTTCAGCCCTACAAGTAGGTGTTGAGAGAATGAGACAATGAAAAGTGAGTGATCCACAATGGGGATCACCTCTTATTTATACATGAACTAGCACATCAAATGGATGTGTCTATTGGAACAATAGGGCCAACTTGTACAACTCAGAAATATAATTAATCTTTACACAATATTAACTATCTTTACATGGTAGGGCTAACTTGTACCCTTTACAATACAATAATTAGGGTTACACAATAAATATTTCTCTTGGAAAATATAGGAAGGATCTCTCACATCCTCTAATGCTTAGCCACTAGGGACACGTCCACCTATGCTCATCCATAGGGACGTCACTCTCAATGGATCAACTCAACTAAGTCCATAGGAGTACCATTTGGAGAGCCATCTCAAGTTGACTCAACTAAGTCCATAGGATTTCGACAGGAGACCATCTCAATTCATCTCAACTCAGTCCAGAGGAGCAAGAAAAGAGACCACACATGTCATCTCAACTCAGTCCAAAGGAGTATGACACATCCATCACATGGGATTTCTCACAGATCGTCTCAACTCAGTCCAAAGAAGAACAACCTGGAGATTGTCTCATGAAGTTGCAATCATCAACACTTTAGATAAGGAGTCTTCCTTGACGTTCCTTTCCCTGTAGACATGGTTGAAGGAAATATTTGTGAATAAATTTGTAATTGTAAAGAATTCATATGAAATACGAGAGGTAATAATATTATGACATTGTTGGGTTCTCCTCAACCAGTTGATGACTAGCATTGAGTCTCCAAAAATTTTAAGGTTTGAGATCTCCTTTTCACAATCAAAAGTGAGCAGAAGTTTTAGAGCCAAAATTTCTACAAGATTATTTTTTCCTTGGAAGAAGCCCCACTTTAGGTTGAAATAATGTGAATGGGAAAATAAAAGAGATCCACCACCCCCACAACGGGCTCCATTTTCTTGTGAAGCACCATCAAAAAAATCCCATGGCCAAGAAAGATCAATCTGTTCCACCACCACCTGCCTGGGAGGAGGAGAATCCTTTCCTTAAGGGAAATGTGCAAGGATTACGAGGCTTTGGGCAACAATCATATCAGAAAAGGAATCCTTATATTTGAACATAGCAGGATTACGACCAATCTAAATGCCCCAAAGAATAATTAGGGAGGAGTTCCTTGATGTTTTAAATCTATAGTCATGTACCCAAGTTCTCCAGGACTCTTCAATGGAAGGCCCAAGCCAATTGAAAGTAAATCCCAGTGAAGAAGATACATCTCTCTAGGTTTGGAAAAAAAATGGGCATAATAAGAAAAGGTGTGTAGAAGTTTCCTCGTTCCCCTTACATAAAGGGAACCAACCCGACCCTTACAATTCTATGAGTTTCATTCTATCCCAAGTGGGAACCTTTCTCCTGAGGAGACACCACATGAACATCTAGAACTTTAATGGGAATTTGGATTTCCAGACCCCCTTCCACCACCAATCAGGAGCCTTTGGTCTGAGATTGATCATTAAAAAGAAATATCCATCTTTTGGGGTATAGACCCCAAAAGGACTGAATTTTCAGATTAGTTCATCCTCTTGGTCTTTGAGTTTGATATGACTCAATTGAAGAGACCCGATGTATACACTCCAGTGTACAAAGAGTTGTTCTTGCAAGTTTAAAGATTGTGCATCTTTCCAACCCAATCTTCAAATCGTTGTCTGTTGTTCATCTGCAATCTGATTTAGATTGAAAAATCCCATCTCATGCAATCAGTCGATTAAAACCCGAGGAAGGATATGTTGACCATTCTTTCTCATCAATGGATCTCTACCAATTCTGAGTGAATTTCCTTTTTCGACCTTCCAAGAAATCCCTTGGTTAATAACCAAAAAATATTTGACAAGGGCCTTCCACATGATAGAGATGTTTTTGGAAACTATGTGTCGGCCTTCTGATCCACTCCACCACTGAATCTAGGCTTATATATTTTTGAGTAAATACCTTCGACCATAAATTTTCTGATTGGATTAGCCTCCATCCTGTCTTTGCTGCAAAAGTAGTGGAAAAATTTTGGATATTTTTCAGTCCCCATCCTCCCAACAACTTTGGCATAGCTAGAGAGTCCCATTTTACCCAGGGCATCACAAAAATCTCCTTTCAACCTCCCCAAAGAAATTTGAATCATAACTTCCCTATTTTGTCCATAATACCTTTTGGAATCCAAGCCATAAAAATCCAATAGACCAAAATTGCCTCAAGTACAGATTTTACTAGAATCAACTTTCCAACTCTAGATAACCACCTGAAACTCCAAGATTTTAGTTTTTTTTCGAGCTTTGCAAGTAACCAATTCTAATCTGATTTTTTGTAGGAGTTTGGTTTTAGATGAAATCCAAAATACTTTAAAACTTCATCAAGGGGATTTTCTACAAAGGGAAAGAGCGATTTATAGATCAGGACTTCCTTTGAGTCCATAAGATGTGTTGAGAGAGTATATTTTTAGCTATTTATTTGCATTCTCATAGCCTTGCTAAAAATGTCTAGGATGGATCCCAATTTTTAGGTATATCCTCTTCATCCACTGCAGAAAAATAGTACATCATCTACAAAAAGAAAATCAGTGCGGGAAAGATGGTGGGTAAGAGGAATACTCGAGAAAATTATGTTATTCTTAGCTTCAGATGAGGCCCTTCTTAGACCTTCAACTACCAGCAAGAGTAGAATAGGGGAAAGAGGGCATCCCTATCAGAGCCCTCTCTCTATAGGAAATAAAGGTGAGGTCGCCCCGTTTATGAGGACGATGAAGGAAATTGAAGTGATGAAACTCATGATCCAATTTATAAAGGAAAATACAAAGCCCAGATGAGTGAGTAGCAGTTTCAAGAAAATCCAACTGACTTGATCATAAGTGTTTGATAGATCAATATTTAGCACTGCTCCTTTTAGCCTCTGAGTCTTTATAATTTTCATAGCTTCCGGATCAACACCAAATGCTTCATGGATTTGTATGCCTTCCAAAAAACCAAACCATTCTTGGGATATTGATTTAGAGAGGATACCCTTGATTCTTTTGTTGATGATTTTTGCAATTATTTTATAGATGGAGTTGCACAAAGAAATGGGCATTTACTCATCCAAACTTTCTAGAGAATCCTTCTTTGGAATTAGAGCAATGAAAGTGGCATTGAAAGGAGGATGGATGAATCCATTTACTTTGTATTCTTCTATAAATTTGAGAATATTTTGTTCGATGAGATCGAAAATACCTACATAGAAATCCATGGACCAGCCATCAGGACCCAAACTTTTGTATTTTTGAAAAGTGTGGAGGAATTCATTTAATTCTGCTTCCATTACTTCAGCCATTAGGTCTAGATTTTCCTCCTCTTCTACAAAACGGGGGAAGTATAATGCCATCTGAAGGGTGGCATATATGGACACCCTTATGTCTGCTATATATAATGATTTGAAGTGTTGTGACCCGAGCCTTTCCAAATATTCAACGGTAGAGAGTTTCCTTCCTGAATGATCCTTTAGCCCCCATATGGTGCTTTCCAATTTCCTTCCTTTTAAATAAGCTTGGAAAATTTTTGTATTTTCATCCCTGTTGTGAAGCCACAATGCCCTACTCTTTTGTCTCCATTCTTCTTCCCTATCTTGGAGAATATATCTTCTATTCTTTTCTAGGGATAAGAGGGACTCTTTTTCTACTGGGGTGGAAAAGCCTCCTTTTTCAGAGTCATAGAGGAATTGAAGTGCTTTTTCCATGCTTATAATGTCTTGTTCCAGCTGATGTTTTTTCCTTTTTGCCTAGGATTTTGTGGCAGTTTTTAGGGATTTTAAATTCCTTGCAAATTTGATAGCAACATGCTCTGTTGGCCCTAAAGGAGCCCAAACTTCCTTTACCAACTTTATGAAACTTTCCTCTTTTAACTGGCCAGAGTTAAACTAGTTGGCTTTCTAGTGGCTCCTACTATCTCCATAAAAATTGGAAAGTGATAGGATTACCCTTCTAAACCTACCCATTGTCTGAAAAGAATAGGCTCTTCAACCAACCAATTTGAGATCAAAAAGCGATCCAAACTCTTTTCTATATGATCTTCACCCAAGTGCTTATTTCTCCAAGTGGGGCCAATCTTTGTAGGGGAAATATCAATCATCCCTGCCTCCCCCATCTTATGCACTATGAAATCTGAGAGAGAACCATCCTGAGCTCTCTGCCTGCAAGATTCGGCCACTCCAATGGAGAAGTTTAGATCCCCACCCAGAATGAGAAAACAGTCTTTTAAGAAGGATTTTTCTATAAGGGCATTCCAAAATTGAGGTCGATCCTAAGTGGGGCCATAAATGTTTAAAATCGTAAAATATTTCCCCAATTATGAAACATAAATAGACATTCCTTGGCCAGAAGGGAAGCCCCAAGAATATTCAAGGTTTATGGATTTTTGGTTCCATCCCATTTCCATACCTCCCACATGATCAGAGGCATTCAAGCCAAAGAAAGACCATCCCTTTAAGAGCCTTTCTAGCAGTGGAACAATCAAGGCCTCTGCCTAGAGGGTTTCTTGTAACATCACGATATCAATATGCGCTAACTCGAGTAGCCTTTGGAGGGCGAGATGCTTGTAGGGGATCTCCAACCCCCTACATTTAAAAGAGAGCATTTTCATTTGGAAAACCCTTCAAGGTTTGGCAATGCTCTAAGTGCCCCAGAGATGGATAGTTGTATTCCTGTCGTGACATCCATAGCCACACAAGATTGTTCTTTTGAGAGAAATGATTTTCGTCGCCTCCCTTTTGAGAAGGATCAAGTTGGCGGGTTTGAACCCAAACCTTGGAGAGAGTCGCCCTGACACCCAACAAAAGAGATCATTTGAAAACGTAATTGGTAGAAGATAGGCTCTTCATCTATCAACAAAAAGGATTCTTGGCTTTATGAAGGGGGAGGGAGACAGGAAGGGGTCGTGTATTGGGATAAATAAAGATCGGAGAGGGGGGGCTGGGGAAAAAGGGTGAAAATGTGGAGGGAGAGAATTGGCGTTGAAAGAAGAAGGGCGAGTTTTTAACTTAAGCCAAAAAGATTCAGTGATAAAGACTGAAGATAAACAAAATTTACAGAGATGGGAGAAAGAGGAGGCATACCCAACTAAGCGTCAATTCCTTTCTTTATCTGGTAGTCAAGAGTGTTAGGAAGTAGATCTGTAGCCCAACACTTCCCCTCGGCCTTTGGCTAGTTAGCTAAAGAACTCCATGTCCCCTTCTTAGCCACATTCACATATTTTCGTGTTGTAATTTCTTTCCATGCCTGAACTAGTCCTTGCGACTAAAGAGGAGGCAACACTTCACTTCTACCAAAACTATAGGGAGAGGTTTTTCTATGTCTGAAACTCTACGAAAAGGGGGATTTGCAATTCATCGAAAGGGAGCATTATGTGGCCTGATGTCCATGTTTGTGGCATATGTGGCATTTGAAAGGAATACCCTCATAGTCAAGAGGTTATCTAAATAGTAAGTCTCCATGAGTTAGCTCCAGTGTATTCGAAAGGCCCTTTCTGATGTTTAGTGAAACAAGAATCTGAGCCACCGACATTTTTCCTGAGGATAAAAAAGACATATCTGCCTTCATAAAAGTGCCCAATATGTTTCCAATCTTCTCAAAGCATTTCCAACTCCAACACTCCGGCGAAAACCCTGACAGTCTCACCCAAATTGGAAGCCCATCAATCCTTTCATGGTTTGCATCGAAAAATGGGGTCCATCTCTTCAATAAAATAGGAGTAAATTTTATACACCAGGGGTTATGAAAAACACGACACACATCCGTTGAAGTATGGAATTTGAACAGAAACCACCCTTTTGCAAGGGTATCCACTGATGACCAAAGGAACCCCAAATCCTTCCAGTGAGAAGAGACCCAGGCCTTTAGGTGGCCAAGGCTTAGATGCCTCTTGTTTGCACACCCCACAACTTATTTTTCAACTAGATTTGGGACCTCTAGAATCATGACGTCATCCCCAAGAGCTAAAGAGCACAGATGAGGGTCCAAGATTTCTCTTTGGAACCGAGGAATCACCCTCAAAGGCCCTAAATGATAGACGACTAAGGGGTGATCTAAAGGAAAAGGGAAAGGGAGGGGAGCGAGCATTAGTCTCCAGACCAACGTCACTGGGAGAGGAGGGGGGATCAGGAAGTCATTCAAATCCAAAAAAGAAGGGAGACTCGGCTTCAGAAGGGGGGTAGAGGAGAAAGAAGGGAAAATGTCAAGCAAAGAGCTTACCAAATCTGGAGAAAGAAACCAATCCTTAAACTAGATGGAAAGGAGCCCTCCAGGCTCAGACAAAACACCCCAGATGGACTCATGGGCTACAAAATTAGACGCAGAACTCTTTCTAGGGGGGTTTGGATAAAAACCCTCCCTTAGCAAAGCATTGACAATCGGAGTAGCAGACAAGTCCCCTAAAACCGACAGCTGGGTCCCCGAGGCTGGATCACAAAGTGGGTCTCAAGAGGAAACCCTCCTCGAGCTCCTCACAAATGGCAGAAGAAACGGAGAGGCCCTGTCAGGGGAGCTACCGGTTGGCAAGTTCCAGATGATCTGACCATCCAGTTGATCATATTCGTAATCTACATGCTCCTCCATAACAGCTAGTATACACCCACCTAACATCTACGACCAAAAAAAAAAAAACTAAAAATAAATGTGTCCGTCGAGAGAAATACAAGAGATTGTCACCTCCCCGAGGGCCTAAGATAAACTACAGGGTGGAGCGGGCCTAGGTAGACGAAAGGAACTGAGGTCGCCTATGGCTAGGGTTTTCACAGAGGCCATCCCTCTTTTTCGTGTGTGTGTATATATATATTCAAATTTATGTCAATTTCAACATTTTTTTATTTATAAGTTGTTTAATAAGATTATAAGTTTCAACATTTTTTATTTGTTTATTTATGGGTTGTTTAATAAGGTTATAAACTGAACTTTAATTTTCTACATGGAACTATATGTTTTTGTATAAAAAACAATAAAAATTCAATATAAAAATATATTTTTTAATTTATGATGTTTTTGGTATATTATTTTTTTAATTATGTAGAGAGGGATATATTTATTAAAAACTTATAGATTAATCAATTTTTTGATAAAAAAAATGCAATGCGCTTGTAAGATTTAACAAATATCCATGAAAACTAAAATTAACAGAAATAACCCTCACACATGTCATTGTGGGTAGGTTAATCATTAAAACACTTGATTAACACACATTATTTATTAACCTAATTAACCTACTTACCCAATATAAACCATAATTGAGGGGAAAATGGCTTCCCCTCTAGGTTAGTATTTTTATAACATGGCCACTACATCCACTACATCAACATAGCTCCATCGTAAGATTAAAATAGGTAAGTCGCCTTAACCTTTGGGAATAATAAGATCCATCGTTTTATATAGAATCTAAAATTTATAATAATTGACCTCACGACATATAATTTATTGTTTTCAAAGAGGACGGAATTTAAATTAATTATTTATAAAATATTTAACAAGTTGGTGAGAGAATGGTAGTTCAGATCTTTCAAAGAGATTTTTCAAAGAGGAAGGAATTTAAATTAATTATTTATAAAATATTTAACAAGTTGGTGAGAGAATGGTAGTTCAGATCTTTCAAAGAGATTTTTCAAGAGGAAGGAATTTAAATTAATTATTTATAAAATATTTAACAAGTTGATGAGTAAACTGTACTTGAAATTTAAATTTATTATTTTTAGAAAAGTATATTTTAAAAAAATATTTCAACGAGCTCCTCAATGGTGATTGGATTTTAAATTAACGTGAAACATTTTTTTGGACTTCACATAATGAGATTTTGTAATATATAAAAATTGAAAATATCATTATATTTCTACTCTAAAAGCATTTACAATTATATTTATAATTAAAAACAAATCAAATCAAGGATATAGTTTTATAGTGACATTTATTACTTATTATAAAGTAAAAAATAATTTTTTAAAAATATTTGTAAATAAAAATAATCAAATCTATATATTTCTATTCAAAATAAATAAAAAATTATTCTACCTACTATATTTATATTTTTAAAAATAAAAAAAATTATTCTACCTACTATCTTTATATTTTCAAAAATACAAAATTATTCTACCTACTATATTTATATTTATATTAAATTTTAGCTTCAATTTTAATTTATTTAATTTAATAACTATTTATGTATACATTCCACAGGGATCCTCGTGCCTTTGAGAGTAGAATATAATAAAGACAAAAGTCACTCTCGTACCTTAGACAGTGTAATAGAATAAAGAAAAAAATCATCCTCGTGCCTTTTGACATTTTTTATTTTCAATGACTAAAACTTTATTGCTGGCATCAAATTATGCCATTGAATTTAGAATTTAGATTTTTTACGATGACAATATTATTTGAAACATTTAATATCCTAGATGCAGTGCTATACAAGGCAGTTTCTTTCTTCCTTTGAATTTACAGCTTGTATTTCGTTAGACATATTCAAAGTGTAAATTATTTGATTATTTTGTTTTGAAAGTAGTGAAAATGTGATGATAGATGTAAAATTGATGTAAAATTGTTCGTTTGCAAAATCTGTCCTATCTGAATGTCGAAATATGTGTTTGCTAGGTGAATGTCCAAAATCTGTCATATGTCCGTGTTTGATAGGTTTAACATATCAGATTTTTTTAAACATATTAGGAATTAATAAATATTTTAAGTGTATATCTAACATTTGTGTGCCTTCTGATAAAAGGAATAGAAAGAATATTGAATCAAGGGTCGAATTAGGATAGTAAATTAGTCTAGAGTCCGTAGAACAAAATAATAAAAGAAAGAATAAATCTTTATATTCGTTATTGTTTTTATGTATTTCAATATAATAGGATGCCACAATGGGAAGAGTTTCATCATTAATAAATGATAGCTAGTTGGAAAAATAAGGATGTCAATGTGATCTTACACCTAAATATTAGTTGGTTGCATTGGAAAATAACACTAACACTCCTCTTAAAGAAAATATGGGAGAAAACATAAAATAAATTGAGTCTAGGCAACAAGGCCTTATTATGTACCCAAGTACAAAATAGACTCTCAAAAGCAAAGAAAAGGAGAAAAATCCGTAGGAAAAAAACCTTCTCTAAAAGAGAGAAAACTGCTAGTGATGAAAACGTCATTGACGTTGAAATTGAAGATCTCATAGCGATGCATTGAATGGCAAGAGAAAGAGACTTGTGGAGGCTAAACACTCCAATTCGAAATTATGACCAAAACTCCAAAGAGGGGAGCCAAGTAACCTCAATGATCTTGGTTGAAGTCAGATGTAGAAGTGGTTCAGTTGTAGAGGCACGAGAATGGAAAACTCACAACCACCACATAAATGCTTCAGAAAAATAGGTGTTCGTGAAGAACCAAAATAAGGGATTTAAACACAAGCAAACACCATCAACCATCAAATGAGCAATGAGGCCTACAAACGTTGAAAGGTCCAAAAAGGGAGTATGGAAAAAGATCTAAAGAGGGCCAAGTAACCCCAAGCTGTCAATGCCATCAAATATCCATGTAGAAATCCAAACAACAGATTTTAACTTTCTCAAGCAAAGAGATCGATCCTCTTAAATGAGTCATGACTCAAAAAGATTGATCATGTACGCATGTTCAAAAACATCATAAAATGAGAGTCCTTATGGACACCAATCCATATTGCCGAAGTGCATGGGTCTCTAGCCACTGCAACCACCGAGTCAAAATAGAAATTGGTGTTGGATACAAGGCTTGCTCTTAAAAATAGTTGATGTCGAACAAAATGATAAAGCATACAAAACCCCTCGAGGGAGCATTACACACCATCCCCCACAATGTTGAACTAGGTGGTTGTAGATGATGGCAATGGATGTCACGAATGATAGCAAAATATGGAGGTGCTATTTGAATGTGACATCATCGATGTTGAACAACCATGCAAAAAGACACTCCAAAGTGGCTAGCTCGAAGTCCTATAAAATCAAGGCTAGTCATGGAGATAAAGGCAAGGTGAAACTCTATGAATATTTGCATGAGTGGCTGAAAATCCACTACTAAAGGTGCAAAATATAGGTACCAAAAATAAAGGCCATCATGGACAACAATCCCCAATACAGGTCCCAACAAATAAGGCCATGAAAGGTACCCATGCACAAGTAAGGAATCAATTCTCTTAATTTATCTTGCCCATGAGAAAAAACAAGAATCTAAAAAATGCATCAAATATGCCATGCAACCAACCATTGGAAAGAGAGTGGAATGCTCTTCTCAATGCCTCAAATAGAAGTATCAACTAAGGCAGTGGGGTTCTAGGTAGAAAAAGAAACAACTAAGGTAGTGGGGTTCTAAGTATCTCCACCCATGGCCTCTCCCAAAAAGAAGAACATAAAAAAGTAGAAATAACAGGGAAATGGTTATATATAGCATCATGGTCCCCTGCATGTAATGTCCCTAATCCGAACCCAAATTGTAAAGGCAATTGTAAATGTACGTTTACGCTAGTGAGCCATTGGAACCAAGTTTTGGTTCAATTTTGCGTGCACCTAAGTAATGGGCAAGGATTGTTTTCCAATAAAAGAGAGTGAGCATTCCATAGTGTCACATGCACCTAAGTAAGTGTGTGTGTATTGCACATTAAGGGTAGTGTGCGCACATTCCATAGTGTTGTGTGCATGATGCAGGAGCATCTCTCCATGCAGCCAGCCAGCCACGTCAGCGCACACTCATGCAGAGCTGAAGGGAGGCGCAGCCTCATTTTGAATTTGAATTCAATGTAAATTAATGCCTTAGGCTGGTGAGCCATGAATGCCATGCCTTTGCGCTGGCTGTAGATAAGATAGGCATTTATTGTAGATCGGCTGAGATCTAGTTCTGAATAGCAGACTAGACATCGATTGATTGTAATTAATTAGGGTAGGTAAATCCTGGAGGGAAGCGCTAAGAGCACCTCAGGTAAAAGAGATAGGGAGATCTCTTTTTGAAAAAAGGATGTGTAGAGAGCAGAAGAGTTGAAGAGTCGAGGGAGAGCTCGGGAACACCTTGTAAAATATACAGGCATTTGCCATTATTAATACAGAGCAGTTTTTCCTGCATTTTCTGTCATTATATGCATGTCTGTATGTGTGTGTTCATTATATGTTGAAATTGTGTATTGTTATCATGTATTTGCAGGGAGTTGGTTTGATTTCAGGTTTGAGAGGTCTTTGAGGGTTCATGCCATGAGGGCGTGACAGAGTGTTGAGACTCTGAATCCCAGTGCACAGAGGTGGCACTTCTGAACTCGAAGGAGTCAGACAAAGACGTGCTGAGRGCACAAGCCTTGAAGACAACAACTCATACAGAAGAAGGACTTTTGGGGTTACTGAACACCTCAAGAGGCAAGGCTGTGTAGCTGAGACACAGTGCTAACGGAATCACTGAGGATTCTGTGAGAGGCTCTGCCAAGAGGGCATTGAGCGCGTATACAATGGTGTACGGAGAGAAAGAACTCTGCTGTGAGTTCTTAAGGGAATACCAGAATCACTGAGGATTCTGAGAGGCTCTGCCAGGAGGGCATTGAGCAGGTGCACAAGGTGCATAGGAATCCAGAACTACTGAATGTTTTGTGGGAAAAGAGACTCCGCCAGAAGGGCGTTGAGAGAGTGCACAGACAGCACAGGGAAAAGGAACTCCTTGAGTTCTGTCATCTGAAGGAAGCATCCATTGAGGGAACTTTCATTGGGTTGCTGAATACCCAGAAAGACTCAGCACGGAGGTTGCTTGAGCAAGGAGCCAGGAAGGCGTCGATATTGATCATCTGAGGGAAAGGAAGAGAAAATCCCCCCCCGCCCCCAAGGGGTTGGAGTGTTGGTGGAAGCTCAGGAGGAGTAGTTCCTTGCAGATAGTGTGGGACAGGCCCTGGAGAGATTCGAACCAGAGAGCTTCGGAGGGGAGGAAATCCTCAAAAAGGAAAATCAACGGTCGAGATTCGCGGAGCAGAATCGCGAAGTCCCGCTAACCGTTCGATCATGGAACAGCTGCGTGGGAGTTAAACCATAAGCGCAGGAGGAATCAGCAGTCGTCGCATATCGGCGTATCGGGATTCGGCATTTGACGAGGCAAGAGGTCCGTGCTCGTTGAGATCGCGAGTTGCGATTTCCTGAAAGTACGGGGGTCGTTGATTTCCAGGGGGACGCGTGTCAAGAGATCCCATCATATCGGGATTTCGGCATTCGGCGTTTGGCGATGCGAGAGTTGCATGCACGTTGGAATCGTGACCGGCGATTTCCCGAATCAACGGGAGCCGTCCATCAGAGAAGGGACGCGTGGAAGAGATCGACATCATCGGAGAAAGGGTCGACAAGGAAAGTCAACCCATTGGCGGTTGGAGTAAATCGGGATATCGGGAATCCCGAGAACCATTGATCAAGGCAAGGACAGGTGGCGCGCGATCCCGAGAAGTCGGACTTCGGGGTTTCGGCGTTCGGCATTTCGGGGTTTTCGACCACAGAGAAACTTGTATCGTGGATTCGCGATCCGCGAAATCCCGAAGTGACGTGGCAATGTGAGACCCCAGGCTTGAGTGGAGGACAGGTGGCATCGGAGTTCGGGGTTCGGGAATTCGGGGTACATGTGAACCGCAACATCGGATGTTCCGATTTCCTGATAGGGAAATCCCCGAAAGGAACGGGAGTGTTGACTCGTTGACCATCGGCATTCGGGATTCGGGGTTTTGTTGTGCATGTGAATTGTGTTCGCGTGGACCGCGAACTCCCGAAGCGCGATTTCCCGATATCCGAAGGGAAGATCGCCGAGGAGTGTTGCTGTGGGTAGGAGAACCCCTGAGGGGAGTTGGAAGAGTACTTTGACTCTTCGGGCCCGTGGGAGAAGGAAGGTCCTGGTGAGAGCAGGGAGGAACTGTGAAGGTGGCCTCGCTACTGCGTCAAGTGGTATCAGAGCGGGATTTCATCTGTATATTGCAGGTGAAGGAAGACAGGGTTGCTGAGAAGTTTGTGGGGACTTGCTTGCTGGAGATAGCAGTCCGTAGACAGTCATTTGGAGACTGTGAGAAGATGAAGCTGAACACTTAGGATTGCTGGAGTGACAGCAACAGGTCTATCGAGAGAACAGATAGACACAACAAAATGGCTACTGAAGGCCATAGAAAGAAAAGCAAGGCAGAAAAGCTTGCCAAATGGGATGAAGAAGAGACTCGAAAGCTCTATGAGTTAAAAGCAGACATAGAGAAGATGGAACTGCGGATGCGGCAGGATAGGAGGAGAAGACAACTGTGTGAATTGCCAATGGAGAAGGCAAAAACGAAATGGCCAGTCAAGCAGATGATGGTCATAAGACAGTGTAGGCTGTTGAAGAGATGGCTGAGGTATGCTGAGAACCTTAGGGCCACAGAAGAAAACATGGTTTGTTACTGTTGGCCAGAGACAGGGAAAAGTCTCGATGGTGGCGATGATTGGGATAAGTTGGAATCAGCTGATGGTTTCAAATACTACCAGTTGGGCAGAAAAGAAGAAATTCCAGTTTTCCAGGAGGGCAACAAATTGGGATCAGTTGAGGATCTCACAGACTGTCATGGGGACAGCCAGGGAATTTCTAATTGCCAGTTGGGCAAGGAAACAGAAATGAGATCGGCTGAAGACCTCATGGATTGTCAGGAGGACAATGAGGAAACTTTGCATTTCCAGCTGGGCGATGAAAGGAGATCAGGTGAAGATCTCGAAGACTGCCAAGAGGGCAGCGGAAGCATTCTAAGCTGCCTGGAGGGCAGAGATGAAAAATTGAGACTGTCTGAGAGTCTCTTGGACTCAAGGGAGAGTTCAATTCAGCTAAGGTTGCTGATGAAGATGGGATCGGTTAATCTCATGATCTGCTAGGGGAGCAGCAGTGACAGCATCCCATATTGCCAAATGGGCAGGGATGGACAGATGAATTCGGATCAGCCAGAGGAGCTGACAGAGCAAATGGGACTGCCTGATAGTCTCATAAATTCAGAGAAGAATTTAGATCAGCAAGTGCAGCTGACAGAGGTGAAAGAACATCAGGATGACATACTGATGATTGGGGGAGTTTCAATATTCCTACCATCTGCCCAGGAGGAGGCAGAAAATTCTATTGTACATGCAGCAACAGCAGAGCAGTCATAGTTGGAGATGACTGTTGAAGAAGAAGAGTTGGAGCAGGTATCTGAGACTGCCCAGGCGGATGAAGAGAAGAATGAGTGTTCTAGGGAACAACTAAAAAATTTCAGCCAGCAAACTGAAGGAGCTGTAGCACTGAAGCTGACAGCAAAAGCTCAAGTGGGAGCAAAAGAGGAAGATGACCATTCCAAGGAATGGCTCAGCACTTACAGCCGTGGAGCTGAGAGGACTGCAACATGGGAAGTTGTAGAAGAAGAGAAAGAAGCTGTAGCACTGAGGCTAGCAGCAAAAGGTGTCGAGGAGCAGGCAGGAACATTTATTACTCCATGGGAGACGGAGTTGAAGATGATGGAGGATTGGTTGAACAATCTAGAACCGGCATTAGAACTGGCAGAATTTGAGCTGTCAGAAGAGAAGAGGATGACTGGGCAGCAGGACAGTCAAGAAGAGACTGCAGAGCTGAGGATTACAGCAGAGTGGCAGCTTAAGGCCATAGATGAAGGTAGAGATAAGGACAAAGAGGAAAAAGGTGGCATGGGAGATCATGATGATCTGTCCAATGACCAAAATATTTTGCAGCTGAGGAGACTGCAAAGGCAGAGCCAGCCACAGGAGCAGCTGGATCGAGAGATAGAGGACATCAGAAGGCTGATGTTGAGGTCAGCGCAGACTACCAGCGAGGAGAAGCTGGGTAGAGAGAGGACAGCAGCAGCAGCGCAGCGAAAGCAGCAGCGGTGGAATGGAGCAAGGGAAAAGCTCCAAAGAATTGTCTGGGACCCAGGTGGATTCCAACAGCTACAAGGGAAGCTCATGAGCAGGAGCTCATGATTTTTGCAGCTGTGGAGTATGATGCAGGAGCATCTCTCCATGCAGCCAGCCAGCCACGTCAGCGCGCACTCATGAAGAGCTGAAGGGAGGCGCAGCCTCATTTTGAATTTGAATTCAATGTAAATTAATGCCTTAGGCTGGTGAGCCATGAATGCCATGCCTTTGCACTGGCTGTAGATAAGATAGGCATTTATTGTAGATCGGCTGAGATCTAGTTCTGAATAGTAGACTAGACATCGATTGATTGTAATTAATTAGGGTAGGTAAATCCTGGAGGGAAGCGCTAAGAGCACCTCAGGTAAAAGAGATAGGGAGATCTCTTTTTGAAAAAAGGATGTGTAGAGAGCAGATTTTCCTGCATTTTCTGTCATTATATGCATGTCTGTATGTGTGTGTTCATTATATGTTGCAATTGTGTATTGTTATCATGTATTTGCAGGGAGTTGGTTTGATTTCAGGTTTGAGAGGTCTTTGAGGGTTCATGCCATGAGGGCGTGACARAGTGTTGAGACTCTGAATCCCARTGCACAGAGGTGGCACTTCTGAACTCGAAGGAGTCAGACAAAGACGTGCTGAGRGCACAAGCCTTGAAGACAACAACTCATACAGAAGAAGGACTTTTGGGGTTACTGAACACCTCAAGAGGCAAGGCTGTGTAGCTGAGACACAGTGCTAACGGAATCACTGAGGATTCTGTGAGAGGCTCTGCCAAGAGGGCATTGAGTGCGTATACAGTGGTGTACGGAGAGAAAGAACTCTGCTGTGAGTTCTTAAGGGAATACCAGAATCACTGAGGATTCTGAGAGGCTCTGCCAGGAGGGCATTGAGCAGGTGCACAAGGTGCATAGGAATCCAGAACTACTGAATGTTCTGTGGGAAAAGAGACTCCGCCAGGAGGGCATTGAGAGAGTGCACAGACAGCACAGGGAAAAGGAACTCCTTGAGTTCTGTCATCTGAAGGAAGCATCCATTGAGGGAACTTTCATTGGGTTGCTGAATACCCAGAAAGACTCAGCACGGAGGTCGCTTGAGCAAGGAGCCAAAAAGGCGTCGATATTGATCATCTGAGGGAAAGGAAGAGAAAATCCCCCCCCGCCCCCAAGGGGTCGGAGTGTTGGTGGAAGATCAGGAGGATTAGTTCCTTGCAGATAGTGTGGGACAGGCCCTGGAGAGATTCGAACCAGAGAGCTTTGGAGGGGAGGAAATCCTCAAAAAGGAAAATCAACGGTCGAGATTCGCGGAGCAGAATCGCGAAGTCCCGCTAACCGTTCGATCATGGAACAACTGCGCGGGAGTTAAACCATAAGCGCAGGAGGAATCAACAGCCGTCGCATATCGACGTATCGGGCTTCGGCATTTGACGAGGCAAGAGGTCCGTGCTCGTTGAGATCGCGAGTTGCGATTTCCCGAAAGTACGGGGGCCGTTGATTTCCAGGGGGACGCGTGTCAAGAGATCCCATCATATCGGGATTTCGGCATTCGACGTTTGGCGATGCGAGAGTTGCATGCACGTTGGAATCGCGACCGGCGATTTCCCGAATCAACGGGAGCCGTCCATCAGAGAAGGGACGCGTGGAAGAGATCGGCATCATTGGAGAAAGGGCCGACAAGGAAAGTCAACCCATTGGCGGTTGGAGTAAATCGGGATATCGGGAATCCCGAGAACCATTGATCAAGGCAAGGACAGGTGGCGCGCGATCCCGAGAAGTCGGACTTCGGGGTTTCGGCGTTCGACATTTCGGGGTTTTCGACCACAGAGAAACTTGTATTGTGGATTCGCGATCCGCGAAATCCCGAAGTGACGTGGCAGTGTGAGACCCCAGGCACGAGTGGAGGACAGGTGGCATCGGAGTTCGGGGTTCGGGAATTCAGGGTACATGTGAACCGCGACATCGGATGTTCTGATTTCCCGATAGGGAAATCCCCGAAAGGAACGGGAGTGTTGACTCGTTGACCATCGGCATTCGGGATTCGGGGTTTTGTTGTATATGTGAATTGTGTTCGCGTGGACCGCGAACTCCCGAAGCACGATTTCCCGATATCCGAAGGGAAGATCGCCGAGGAGTGTTGCTGTGGGTAGGAGAACCCCTGAGGGGAGTTGGAAGAGTACTTTGACTCTTCGGGCCCGTGGGAGAAGGAAGGTCCTGGTGAGAGCAGGGAGGAACCGTGAGGGTGGCCTCGCTACTGCGTCAGTGCACCTGTGTGAGTGCGCAGGGATTAACTTGAAGTGCGCATCAGATCAAGTTATATCTGTATGTATGTATGTATTTGAGGTCGAAGAGTCTATGTGGTTATTTGGGTTGGTGAGCCGAGATGCAAAAAGGTCAATGCGCCTATCCATGTAAAATGAAATTGTTAGCACATGATATGTACTGAAGCACATCATTAGTCATTTCTAGTCATGTGGTATTTCCTTCTTCTAGGATTCAATCATTTAAAAGTTCATAGGTTTAGAGTCATCTTTTATGATTATAAATCAAGGTGCTTGATTTTAAACTTAGGTCTAAAGTTGATCAAAATGCATTGTCAAGTCTTAGTGTTATAAGGGTGATTGTCATCATTTTTAAAGAAGTAAAGGTATCAAATTCATCTCCATTTTCATTAAAACACAGTGTGTTGCAAACTGTCACATACTACCACTTTTGGCGCCGTGAACTAGTGTTCGCGCTGCAAACTGTTACATGTGCATGCGCTCCTAACCCTCTGCAGTATTTTAAACCCATTGTTTTGGTGTTCTAAACCCCAGTCATTGGTCAATATTGTTATCTCAAGGTCATCCTACAACCTCCTTTTGAAAAAAAGTATTAAAACCCATTGTTTATTCTACGATGCAAACTGGTGTTGGCACTGCAAACCCTCTGTTTATACAAAATTGTCTCTTTTGCTTATATATACTTTTAATCAATGTTAAATTGTTGTCCCTTTTATCATTCCTACTTGCATTTTCTCCACTCCATCTCATTGATGTGTATAACGACATGTGAACCCTTAATATGTCAACTCTGCAATCAAACCCTAAAATCCCTGATTTACTGTATATTTCACATAACAACTATCATAAGAGGTTACCTGAGGTTTTTAAGACATAAATTATGGACAGTTGACAAAGCAAGAAAATCCACAAGGGGGAAGAGATTGTGAGAACTGAACCATATGATTTTTGTCATGGTTTATTCATATAGTTACAATACTAAGTGGTGATTTTGGGTTTTGAATTAAACCTGGCATCTTTTATATTTTCTCCAAAGTTGTTTTCATTACTTAGAAGTTGTAGAATATTTATCATAGGGTTTCAAGGATTCTTGCATGGTTTTGTAATCAGTTGATTTTATTTGGAACAAAACAACACCTACAAGAAATTTCATAGCGCCGTTGTCGGGCACTGTAAACTCATTTCATGTAGCAACTTATTCTAAATATTTTATCATAAATCCCGAATGGTGATGTGGGTTCTTCTGAAATATTTTGTGGATGAGCATGATTATGGAATTGACTTGATGAAAAGAAATCAACTGGACCCATTATTTCATTTGAAAGATAAAATTAAAACACCAGTGCACTGCAAATTGGCACTGCAAACTCATTTCCTATAACAACTTCTTCTAAATTTTTTATCATAAATCCAAAATTGTGATGTGGGTTCTTCTGAATTTTTTTGTGGAAGAGCATGATTATGGAATTGACCTAATGAACAAAACTCTGTCTGACTCATTTTGGAATTTAAAAGATAAAATTAAAACACCAGTGCATTGAAAACTGGCATTGCAAACTCAGACAATTATTGGATATTCACCTTGTTTGGAGGTTGCCACCTATCAAGGAGGGTTTGAATGACTTCTCAAAGATAATTTAGATGATAAATGACACTTGCACCTAATATTTAGTTCCATTAAAACCTAATGCAGTGAATTGGCAACAGATTTATTAATGACTTCCAACAACTTTCTAAAATTTAGCAGTTTGTTGGATTTTTGTCTCTTTGAATGTTGCCACCTATCTCCAAGGACCAAAATCCAATGAAATATATGGGATTCAACCTCCTAAGCATACTTTGAATGTTATTTTATATTTAATGAAGGAGAGAGGGTAGATTTCATGACTAGAGAGAGCTTGATAGAGTTGTAGGGGCAGTTTATCTGTGTATGTGTAAGCCTGCCGACATGTGTTGTAGGCATTTATGCCATTAGAGATTCATGAAAGTTGTGATACCAGATTGTTTTTCTCTTGTTTCCATTCTTTCTTATCATCTTTATTGAGTAATGTTTATATATTTTGAAGATCAAAATATTCCTTTGGTTAATGGATTCAAGAGATGCAAAGGATTTGTGGTAATTTCATGTTAACCATTGATTAATGTTCAAACACTCTTTAATCTATCTTACAGAAATGCTCTTTGTTATGTGGATATTCTTATTTTTGTTTACCTTCTATTTTTCTACCCATCTTTTCATGAGCCTTTTTTCTGGTAGGCATCCTAATTTCCTTTGATCTGCATAATGTTATGATTCCATGCCCAATAGAATGTATTTGCAAGCAATCTATTGCCCTCCCTTTTACTCTTCTCTTGTTGATCCACCAAGTATAACCTGTTTTAATCATTTAAATCAAATGGGTACTGGGATTATCCTCTATCAGTCTGAGGGTGACTCTTATTGCTAACAATAATCACACTCAAGTTATTAATAAAATCACATCACTTCACACAAGCCGCTCAGACGAAAAGAGACGAGGGGATAAACTCCACCAAAAAGGGAAAAGGGGAGACTTAAGTCCAAGGGAATATTTTATTAATATTTCCAAAAAGTATAATTATGGATATTTTTTTATCCTATGTTCCTGAGGGACGGGAACGAGTCACCAAGTGGCTAAAGATAATTCTGAAGGTGATAAGTGTCAAGTTATGACCATGTAAATATATTGCTGAGCTTTAGTGTATTTTGGGGGGATTCACTCATTTTCGTCATCATCCAGACTATCTGAACTTCGAACGACCATTACCATTTATGCAAGAAAATATTGGAAAAGGGGTTTTCCATATTGTAACCAAAGTATTCGTTGTCGAAGAGGCGAGTTTTCAAGCCCATGATTATTCTCTCCATGTGAGAGATTTGTTGTCGAAGTGGTGGTTTGTCAGGCCCAGGAGAATTCTCTCCAAGTGAGAAATTTGATGTCGAAGAGGTGGGTTTTCAGGCCCGTGAGCATTCTCTCCAGGTGAGATATTTTTTTTTGAAGAGGCAGGTTGTCATGCATGTAAACATTCTCTCCAGGTGATATATTTGCTAGGACTTATTCCCTGGTGCACTGGGAATTATCTATAGAGCTCTGAGACTTCATGTCCGACCTATTTCTGAATCCCTACAAAGGAAGTGGGGCAGTCAAGGGAATGTTGATAAGAGAAGGGGCACACTTCCTTGGGTGGGACATGCATGTGGGGAATGAGATATTGTAGGTTAGTTGCAACAGTTGGCACCTTGGAATGAACAATTCTATTGTTTATCATACCTTATCCTGGCATTAGGAATCCTTTTTCCCTGGTGGAGTTTAAGCCCCAACTTGGGGGTGACCTGTTACTAAAAGTATATGAGAAACAAAGTCTATGGATGGGAGGAACATCTAAGATCTACACATAGTTGGTGACTCTTTATAAAATATAAGTGTCCTTTATTTGTTTGTCTAACTTATTGTGTGCTTATTTACCTATGTTTGATATGGTTTTATTTCCTCTATGATGTTGCATGGTGTTAATTGTTGTTATCTTGTATAATGTTGTTTGCACATGTAAATCATGATGTTGTTATATAGTAATTGTTTTCTCACTTGTAGAGTATGACAATTGTTAATTATACCTATTAGTTAATTTTGTAATAATGGTCATGAGTTTCCAAGGCAAGGATAGAATTGTCATGTGCACAGGGAAGTAATTTGTGTGCACAATAGACTGGAAATGTTGTGCGCACAAGGGAGCAGATTTGCGCTCACAGAGAGAACTAAATTTTTGTGCGGCATCAAAGTGGTTTCATGTGCAGTGGTAATCGTGTGTTCAGAGTGGTTACACACACAATTATACTTGTGTGCACTGAATGTTTGTGCACACTATTGTATTATATGTTAATTTTGTTGTTATATCTAGTGCCTGAAGAGGAAAAGTTTGTGTGGTGCATTCTAGCATGGGATTGTGCACGTTACCTCACATGTTTATGTTCATATCAAAGTTATATTTTAGACTCTGTGCACTATTTTTTTGGACTGGCATTGCTCAGCAGTAGGCTAGGTATGCTAAAAATTGGTATTAGAGCGTGATACCCAACTAGGAGGCTGGGTACATTACCAAGTAGTATTAGAGCATTTTGTTAGAGTTGTTAACTATGAACATTATAGATTGGTATCAGAGCTCTAGTTTCAACATTGAGCCTACATGGGCCGAGTATCTACTTAAGGAAAAAAATTTACTAGTAAGTGGACAAATTTGGAATTACAGTGTGGCCATGGTGTGCATAAAATAAGAATGTGTAGTGTGCACACTAAAATTTGAGGTTGCGCAGAGAAAAACTTGTGGTGCATGCATAACATTGATATGCGGTGTATATGTTAAATATTGACATCTGACATGGGTACGTGTTGAATATCGGTGCATGCATGAGCTTCAAAAGAAAGTAAGAAATAGTAAAAAGGCTACTTGGGTGAATTCCAAATGACCATAATTTACTGCGCAAGATTCGAAATTGTGCAAGGAAGCAGTCGATGGGAAAGTTTTGGATAGAGGAGTCGAATTATTCACCCATAAACTTTGAATTGGGACATTAAAATCATCCAATAAATCATAAGAAAGGATTTTGACAAGATTGTGCAAAGTTTTCATGAAGTTGTCGCATGAATTCGTCTAACAAATATTATTGCCTGCAAATTTTGCAAAATTAACAGTGATTAGATAAAGACAAAATCAACACAGAAAGTCAAAAGCATGGAAGATGTGAAGAGAACTTACAGTCGTGATGATGAATTTGGGGTTTTGTATATCGGTATGGGTATTGATAGTACAAAATCCAATGAGAATAAATAAGGAAAGGATGAGTGCATAAACTTGGTAGAAACCATAAAGGGACTGCAAAAAGATGTCCAAATCTATAAAGTTGATAATGAAAGGCTTATGAAAGCCAAAGAGCAGCAAGGTGACTTCAATATCAAGTTGATGCAAAGCTTGGAAATAATAGAAAATAAAATGGATAAGGAGACAAATTCAAGCAATTCAAGAAGTGGCAAGTCTCATTATGATCTAGGATCTTTTCATTAGGTGACTTATTAAAGAATTGTATTAAATGAGCATAAAACAAAAGTACACCATAAAGAAGGAAAAGATCAAAAGGAAAGAGACATAGTCATGCAATATGAACAAAAATAACTTGATAATAGAGTTCGTCCCTGGTGAACTACGTCTCTGGGTCCTGCTCTCAAATGGGTAGGTATTTTTATTAACTCCACAAAAGAATTGGGAAAAATACATAAGTATATCTCATTCTAGAGTTAAAATATGAAATATTTTCTCAGATAAAAAAAAATACACCACCACTGTGTTCGTGGCATCGTTTTACCTAAAAATGATTGTCTCCGCACCTCAATCTGAGTCAGACACATTTTGGCCCAAGAGGCACCCTTGCCTCAGTTTGCGTGCCACTGCTCCTGCAATAAATGACTGAAAATCTTGAACTGCATGCCAAAATATTGAAAATCGTGCCCAAGTCCGTACAGATCCGTACAGGCGCGCTTGGTCTCACATCTTGTTCTCTTGTTCCAAACTTTGAACCGAAGGGCCCTTCTTATACCAAAATACGGGTGGTTATGCCATAAAGAGCAGGTTTGGCATATTGGTTTTGGTGGCGAAGTTTAGGAGGTGGTTAGGTGGAGGTCTTGGGATTGAATCCCATGGGCCTCCCCATTTTAGCTTATGGTTATAACAAATCTTCCAGATATGCTAAAATTGGAAGACAATTTACAACAGTTTTGGCACGCTCTGCTATATTTAGAGAGCGACCACTAGAATGGTGGAATTTCTATTTATAGCGGCGGATGGTTGGCTAGAATGGCGGATTAATCCCCTAGACTGGAGGTGGATTATGGTAGTGTGGGAGAAATATATATAACCAGGGGTTGGTCCGAAGGCCTAGCCCCTTTCCTTTGGCACTCATATGAAACATTAATTTTAAATAATGTTTTTACCATATAATAAACAAGGAATAGGTATTGGTGTAATGGTTGGTATGGATTCGTGGGGCCTTTGGGCTAGTGAGAGGTCATGAGTTTGACTCTTGGGGAGTCATATAAATTTTAAATACCAACCATTGGAGGGGTGCCACATGGAATCCCATGACTGGGCCACGTGTCACCATATAATTTGTCCACAAAACTGCCACTTGTCACAATCTGATTTGCCCATGAAATTGACATGTGTCATCACCTAACTTTTCCATGTGTATACCATCCTTTCCACATCATCCCATGCCAACTCATCTGTATGGACATGCCACATGTCACCTTTACAATGGTGCCACGTGTCACTTTGACTTTTTGACTTATGACCAAGTTTGATTGAACTTTGACCGCTTATAACATTTGATCTGTAACTCCGTTTGATGAGTCGTTTGCATCGTTAGAAAGATTGAACACACTCTTTGCGATCATGCCATTTTAACTGAGTTTTGGGAACTTTGAATATTTTCCCTTTTACTGTCTATTGAAGCCATTATGAGCGTTCTAAGTTGCTTATGTGCATTTTGAGTTGTTCTTAACCTTCTCTGGATCCTTTTTGGATCACACCTTACTACTGAGAGCTTTTGGGACCACCAAAAGCTTTCATTAATCAATTGGTAAGTGAGGGAAGAGTTCCCTCACCTTATCCTTCGCAATCCACTTTTCCTTGCTTGGATGTGTGCCCTTTAAGACTACGCAAAGATAATCAAAATCACCCCTACGTGAAGTCCCCATCCTCCTATCCAGGATGATATCTTCCTATAACTCATCCAAGTAATCAGGTGAAAACTCATCAACTGAAGGAATTGAAACTTCCTCATCCTGATCCATGATCATGGGAGGCTAAAAAAGTTTCAAGTTCTCTACGTTCACAACTGAGTATATCTGCATATAAGGTGGAAGATCTAAACAAAAAGCTTTAGTGCCACTTTTCTCCAAAATAGTGAAGGGTCCATATCAGATGGGCTTGATTTTCTTTCCTTCACCCTTCAATCGTTCCTTGTTGATGTGAAGCCATACCCGGTCTCCAAACTGGAACTGATGATCGACCCTGTGCTTTTCATTCCGAGCTTTATATTGTTCTTGACTCTTCTCCAACTGTTCCCTGACTGCCTAGTGTATCTAATGAATCCTATGGATGAACTTCCAAGCTTTGTCCTATTTTTGTTCTTCATTCACATCGACATCTCTCCCATACATCAAGTCCAAAGGAGCCTTTGGTAGGTACCCAAAACATGTCTCAAAAGGTCAACTCTGAGTGGATGAATGTAAAGATTGGTTATAAGCATGTTGTGCATAGGGTATTTGTTCATCCAATAACTTAGGATGCTTGTTGCAGTAACCTAGAAGCAAAAGTACTAGTGTTTTGTTTACCACCTTTGTCTGTCTGTTAGTCTGTCGATGAAAATCAATGCTCCTCTTCAATTTGGTGTCCATCATTCTCCACAATCTAGTCCAAAAATCCCCAAGGAATCAAGTATCTTGATTTGAGACAATGGATGTGGGTAATCCAAAGTGAACCCAAACATACTAAAAAAATAGATTAGTAGTCTTCTCAGTAGTGATCTTGTTTTTACATGGCATTAAGATACACATCTTGTTGAACCTATCCAATACGACATACAAATAATTATGACCACCTTTGGTCATGGGTAAACCCCCTACAAAATCCATGGAAATGCTTTCCCATGGATGGTATGGAACAGGAAGTGGTGAGTATATCCCGAATTTTCTATTAGTGGGCTTACAAGTAGAACACATCACACACCCCTTTACATATTTAGCTACAATTGCTTTCATTTGAGGCCAATAACAAAACCTATGTAAAGGAGCCATAGTTTTTACTACCCCAAAATGCCCAGACACAAGAGAAGTATGATCTTCTCGTACTACATGGACTCGTTCACTTGTAGGAATACATAGCTTCCCAAGATGATAGAATAATTTTCCCTGCAGGCAATAGTTCTCTACCTGTGCACCATGAGTTAGATTCTAATATACCTCTTTAAAATATTCATCGATGGCATATTGTTCTACATAGATATAATGAGATAAAGAAGTATTCTTCAAAATAATAGAAGCAACAATAGGAGGTCTAGAAAGCATATTGGCTACCTTGTTACTTGTACCCTTCTTGTACTTTATTACCAAATGAAAATGTTGTAGAAAACCCATCCATCTGTAGTGTCGAGATTGATGCAGTTTGGTATGTTCTTGGAGATACTGTAAGGGTTGGTGATCTGTATGTATGATGGTTCCCTTCCCTAACAAGTAATGCTCCCATTTCCTTACGCTTTGAACTAATAAATACAACACTTTATCATATGTAGTATAGTTAACAACATCTTGGTTAAAAGTCTTAGAGTGGTAACAGATAGGCTTACGATATTGCATCAATATTGAACCCATGGAGTATCTGTTGGCATCTGTCTCGATTTCGAATGACAGTTGAATATTTGACAGTGCTAATATTGGTGCGGTACTGATATTCTCCTTCAAAATGTAGAAAGATTTTTGTTGCTTTCCTTCCCACTGAAAAGGGTTGTTCGCACTGGTTAAGGCGTGCAAAGGAGATTCTATAAAGGAGAATTTTGGAATGAATCTCCTCCAATATTGGATTGCACCCAAGAAGATTCGGATCTAGGTCACACATTTTGGCTTAGGCCAATTGACAATTACATCAATTTTGGAAGGATCAATCTCAAATTTTCCTCCTCCCATGATATGACCTAAGTATACAAGTGCAGTCTTGCCAAATTCACATTTAGACATTTTCACATACAACTTTTCCCTCTGCAAAGTATTCAATACTTGTTTTACATGCCTTACATGTTCATCCCAAGTCCCACTAAAAACAAGAATGTCGTCCAAATATACAATCACAAAGTCATCCAAGAAAGGCCTGAATACATCATTCATGACATGCATGAAATTTGTCAGAGCATTGCAAAGCCCAAATGACATAACTAACCACTCAAACAATCATTGTTTGGTTTTAAAGGCAGCCTTCCATGCATCCTATTCTGCGACCCTAATTTGATGATATCCACTACACAAATCATGTTGATATTATGGTAGTTGTGGGAGCTATTTACCTCCACGTGTAAACCTGACGAGAATAGAATACTCCGAGAAGAAAGAAGAAACCCTAATGAGTTGGCTAATAACCCTAGAAGTCAAGTCAGCTCAAGAGGATAATTTATATTAGGTTATTAGCCTACAAGAGAAGAAGTCGGCCAGAAGAAATAATATATAGTGAGTAAATACATACCTAGAATGAGAAGTCGGCCCAAGCAGTTATCCAAAAATAGTATAAATATAGGAGGCCAATCTTCATTCTAGCAAGGCATTCTCAGAATTGCAGAGAAACACTTGTGCGCACTGTAGTGCCCAATTTTGTGCGCAGGTTTGGAGGAGAGTTGTCATTGCAGCTGCTGCAGCTAGTGAATCACGTTTTGGCTTTGACTATCTCTTGGTTAGGGTTTGGACTATCTTATCAACTCTTGTTGGTGTGCTATGTGATCAAGAAGAATCAAGGATCAGTGCAATAGAGAAACCCCAAAATAAGTATGATGATCAAGCCTTTACAACAATATTCAATAATTTCAGGAACAAAAGGAAGTTTGGTTCAAGGAAGAAGACATATCAAGAGAAATACATGTCGAAAATACAATGCTTCAACTGTTGAAAGTATGGTCACTACAAGAATCATTGTCCCAAGCTAAATAAAAGGAAGGGGATGCATGAAGCATCATTTGCAGAAGAAAAGGAACCTACAAAGAAGAACAATAAGGATAAACCAAACTTCTTCTTCTAAGACATGGTAACAATACTCTTCATAGGTCTTGTACATACCATGTTTTCTGTACATATCTTGCATATCTACTTCTTAGAATATAATGTGTTCAAGGAAAAACTATGCCTATGGAAGAAACAAAAATGATCACTATCATTATGACTACAATTCAGACAATACAAATGAAAGGATGAAGTACATAAAACAATTCATAAGTAACATCTGCAAGACAAGCTGAAATCAGAATCAATCTTGAAGTAAAAGAGAAGAAGTAAAAGACAGGAAGAAGTCAACAATCAAGAAGAAATTGGAGAAAGACTTATGACACCTTGTAGAAGGCAATAAGGATGCAGACAGAAGCGTGGATTATGGAGGGATCCGATTATATATTTCCAAAAGAAAAACATGCACTCATACATGAAGCAAGGATTAGGAGGAAGCTAATCCTATGATCCATTGAAGATGATGAAGTATATATCCATTGTCGCAGACATGAAAGGCAATACGTGTTCAGTTCGACCTTAGAAGAAATCTTCTTTGAAGAGTAGCCTTAAAGTATCCCTAGTTGTCCATCCACATCTGTGATCCTATGATGAAATAAAGAAGTGGAATATCTATGACATGGAATCTATAAGAAACTTCATAGACCCAAGATCTAAAGAGAAACTTGAGAAAGAACATGAAGATTCCAAGAAAGAAAGAAAAGCTAGAACAACTAGTCATTGTATCAAGAATCACAAGATTGCCAGCCTGATATGAACTCACTAAAATAAATGAAGCAGAGGAACTGAAAGTTGTGATGAAGAACAGTGTATGGAAGACTTATGAATGAAAGCATTACGATATCTAGTACTAAAGGTTCTCCCAGATGGAGGGAGAAGACTATGATGATTACTCGTTCCAATAAACCAGACATACCTCTACATGATTCATTATATCATCTGCAATATCCATGGGTTGAAGTTCTACATCAAATGAATGTAAAGACTATTCTCCAAAGAAATTGAACAAAGAGCGTATGAAGAGAAACCTCAAGGCTTTGAGGCATACCAGAAAGAGACCCTTGTATGTAGATAGAAGAAGACAACTTGGCAGAGAACCTCCAATGCACAACATAAGCGTGGTGAAGAATTTCTATAACAAAGATATCGTACCAGAATGATTACTCAGAAGATCAGGATGATGGATTGCTAATCCATGACAAAGATCTCATGGTGACAGAAGAAGTGCCACATGGATATGTTCCAGTTTGACCCTTTCCACTATGTTGTGAGCTAGCAGGAACCAAAGAGGAATCCAACAATGATGTACTTTATTGATCAGAGCTATATGAAGCCTTTAGAGAAAACCAGTGTTCCATACCGAAGTACATTTGAGAACAAGCATTACATTCTCTGTGATGAAGTCCATAAAGGAGAAAGTGGTTCTCCAATATATATCTCCTTAGATGAGCAGATAAGCATACATTTTTGTAAATCTTCTGTCCAAGATGAAAGAGTTTGCATACTCAAGTTGGAGCTTGTGGAGACGACTTCTTTATTGAAAAAGGAAGATATGACTCCTAGGTTAGGAGGGAGTACTGATGTGTTATTGATTGATGGACAATCATTTTTCAGTTCGAAAAATGGTCTAGGATGAGCAGTTCTTTTCCAGATTCCGAAAATGGCTTGAGATTTCTGACGGATAGGCATTTTTCTAGCTCGGAAAATGGTCCAAATCGAACAGTCATTTTCGTAATGAAAATGATTCGATGGATTCCTAATGTACCATAGACAATGATTTCTCATTGTGGTTAAAATGGGGAATGGTCTAGGGCAATCTCTCTTCTTGAGGGTTACTCAAGAAGACTGGCCCGCCTCGCCAGACAGTGATTTCCCATTGTAGTTAACATGGGGAATGGTTCGTTTTGGAGGTTGGTGAAAGACAATCATTTCCTTAGGAAATGGTCCGGACAATCATTCCTTAGGGAGGATTCATTCTCTCCAAGTTGCACTTTGTTTAGTGCAGGAGAAATGGCCCAAGGTGGGGAATGGTCTAGGTTTGGCAATCAAGGGAAGACATTCCTTAGGGTAGACTCATTCTCTCCAGGTTACACCTTGGTGTCAAAGGAATGGCCCAGGGTGGGGAATGGTCTAGGTTCATAAATCAGGACAATTATTCTTCCTTTCTTGAGAAGAATAGTCGAGATAGCTCATCATTGATGTTTTACCTTTTGAGGGCAAATGCTTTTCCAAGATCTCACAGATGTGAGTGGAAGAATGGCCTAGATGATTCAGTTTATATCATAACATTGTTTCTGTGCAGGTTGATATCAGATGATTGTTATGAAGAGTGTATGTCTCTAGACATTAGAGGTATACTATTGTGGTGGATATGTTCCACTGTTTGTGACTATTCGTCATTGATCAAGTACCTGTGTGCTACTTGGTGTGGTAGTGTACATCTAGATTGTAGTTGTGTACTACTATGGATAGACACAGTTGTGCTCTATTGAATGATATTGTTATGATTTCCTTGAAGACTATCAATAGTGTTGGAAATGATTATCAACTAGATGGATGATCAATGGACAGAGATTTCCCAGACGAAAAAAGGGTTCAGAACAATTATTCTTATAGGACATATGTTCAGATTAGAAGAATGGCTCTTGTGTCACTTTGTGGAGTAAGTGGCTTATCCAACATCATGTCTAATTACTCAGATGGTGTATGGTTTCAAGAGATGATGTAGTTGATGACACTGATAGTGATGATGGTGCTCATGATCTATTCATGAGATAGTCTATACAACTATGATGATGCTACCAGGTGAATGGTATGTTTGTGCTCAAGACCATTACCTACAATACCTCCCTAGCTAGGAGGGAGTGTTGATATTATGGTAGCTGCGGGAGGTATTTACCTCCACATGTAAACCTGACGAGAATAGAATACTTTGGGAAGCAAGAAGAAACCCTAATGAGTTGGATAATAACCCTAGAAGTCAAGTCGGCTCAAGAAGATAATTTATATTAGGTTATTACCCTACAAGAGAAGAAGTTGACCAGAAGAAATAATATATAGTGAGTAAATACATACCTAGAATGAGAAGTCAGCCCAGGCAATTAGACAAAATCAGTATAAATACAGGATGCCAGTCTTCACTCTGGCAGGGCATTCTCAGAATTGCAAAGAAACACTTTTGTGCACTGCAGTGCCTAGTTTTGTGCACAAGTTTGGAGGAGATATGTCATTACAGTTGTTGCAGCTAGAATATCACGTTTTGGATTTGACTATCTCTTGGTTAGGGTTTGGACTATCTAATCATCCCTTGTTGGTGCGCTATCCTTGGGGAAAGGTGTGCTACCCTTTGTTTGGATATCTAGCCTAGGGTTTTCTTCCAAAGTGATTCTCTGTCAAGGTTAAGGTGCTCGGAGGGTGGCTTCAGCCTATGGTTGGGTGACAATAGTGATATTGTCAATGGAAAAACGAGCACATCCATTATATTCTAACAAATCCAACTTAGTAAAATAAACAACATTCTTCAATTGATCAAGTAAATCATCTATGAGAGGAACAGGGTATCGATTTTTCACCGTGATTTTATTTAAATCCCGATAATCGACACACATTCGCCATGTGCCATCTTTCTTTGGAACCATAACAATCGAAGAACCACAAGGATATGAACTGGGCCTGATGACCCCTTGATCCAATAATACTTGTACCTTCTTTTTGATCTCTATCATATCCACAACTAACATCTTGTACATGCCCACATTAGGAAGAGGAGAATCCTACTGAAGATGTATCTCATGTTGGAATTCCCTCTTAGGAGGTAATCCATCTGGTTCCTAAAAATATCATCATACTTAGAAATGATATCAATTAATTCCTTTTAATGAGACATATCACACCCTTGGAAAGCTTCGGATGTCCTGACATATTTCCCTTTGATGACCATGAGTACATATCTCTTATTAGTGTTTATGAGTCTTTTCATTTTCCCTGCACTAACAAGTGTTGTATTTACCCTCATGCTGTGAGCTCTAACAATACATTCCACTCCCCTTTTAGTAAGGTGGTATTTGTTCTAATGAGGAGAGAAGACTTCTTTTTTATCATAAATATAAGGAATTCCCAACACTATGCCACATATATCAAGTGGTACAACATCCAAATCCACTTCATCAATCAACTTCGAAGAAATAGCAAATCAGACCCTACATTGTTTGGTGACATTAAGTTTTTTCTTTATCACATACCCAACCAAGAGGGTAAGGAATTGGATGTGGTTTCGTTACAAGACCCATATTCTTGACAAGTGATTCAGATATTAAGTTTACTTGGGAACTTGGATCAAATAATGTATCTATCTTAGTATGTTTAGATACAACTCGTATATGAAATAACTCATTCCTCTTTCATTCATCATTTTGAGATTCATTACTAGAACTTGAACTAGCATGAAGAGAATCTTTACCTTGTACTCTAGACATTGTGATCTTTCCTTCATCTCCTGATTCAGAACCAAGATCTTTTTGCACTGTAGCAACAGTCTTTGTCTTCCCCTTTCCACCAAGTTGTTTCTATTTCTTTTTTGGATGGAGTTTCCAACAATGTTCTTCATTGTGACCGCTCTTCTTGCAATGAAGTCAATATGGTTTTCCTCCTTCTCTCGTTACTGTAGCTGTCTTCTTGTCATTCCTTTTGAACTTATTGAACGTCTTGTGTGGGAAATTGGAAGGTTTCTTCGTGGGATCATCTTGAACATGTTTCCCCCTGTTCTCAAGGTGAGTGGCTTGCAAACAAACTTCGTCAAGACTAGTGGGGTTAAACAAGAGAAAAGTGTGAAGAATATAACTGTGAAGAGTGCCAATATACTTCATTAAAGTTTCATAAGAATCCAAAGGAATATTCAATGCTAGATATTTCTTCCTAAATTCTTCTGTGAAACTTTGTACAGTATGACCTTTACCCTTCCTTAAAGTTTTCCATTCCATCATTGATTTATGTAAATAACCTAATGGATAGAACTGCTTCCTTATCTTTGTTTTAAATTCTGACCACAAGGAAAGAATATTACCACACTTACTTCTGTCCTGTAGATTTCTCTCCCACCATACGAGAGAGATGCCTTCCAACCGAAGAGAAGCCAGTTTCACTTTAACTTCCTCTTCGTCAATATGCTGAACACAGAAATATACTTCAACATGTCGGATCCAATTGTATAACTTCTCAGGATTAACATCTCCATTAAACATAGGTAAAGAAAACTTGACATCAAGATTTAATAATGGTTTCTTAAAAGATGATTTATCGTTAGAATGTTGAGAGTGATGAGAATGCTCAGAGGAAGAAGAACTAGAACTTGAAGGCGAAGATGGAGGCTCAGGAGGATCTCCTCCAGACCCTTGGTTTACCGAAGCATCATCATCTGCATGTGCTTCATTTTTATTCCCTTTCTTCTTCATCCTCTTATCGTAATCTCCATACATTTGTTAGACCATTTCCGACATGCGATAAAAGACCATGTGACAGTTTTTCTCATGTTCATCACGCTTGTCCTCTTCTACCATGTTCTTCCTTTGAGATGCAAGACCAACTTCGGGATTGAACGTCTTAAGAGTTCCTTCACCCTGCTTATGTTTGGCCCTAGTAATCATTCATACTCAACAATTCAAGTCAAAGATGATTTCTCTAATACCAACATGATCCAGGATCTTTTCATCAGGTGACTTATTAAAGAATTGTATTGAATGAGCATAAAACAAAAGTACACCATAAAGAAGGAAAATATCTAAAGGAAAGAGACATAATCATGCAATATGAACACAAAGAACTTGATAAAAGAGTTCATCCATGGGAGACTACGTCTCCGAGTCCTGCTCTCAAATGGGTAGGTCTTTTTATTAACTCCACAAAAGAATTGGGCAAAATACATAAGTATACCTCATTCTAGAGTTAAGCTACAAACTCTTTTCTCAGATCAGAAAAATAAAACCACCACTGCATTCGTGGCATCATTTTACCTAAAAATGAATGTCTCCATGCCTCGATCCGAGTCGGACACGTTTTGGCCCAAGAGGCAACCTTGCCTCGATTTGCATGCCACAACTCCTGCAATAAATGGATGAAAATCTCAAACTGTGTGCCAAAATATTGAAAATCACACCCAAGTCTATACATATCCATACGAGCACGCTTGGTATCACCTCTCGTGCTCTTGTTTCGAACTCTGAACCGGAGGGGCCTTCTTATACTAAAATCCAGGTGGTTATGCCATAAAGAGGAGGTTTGGTGTATTGGTTGTGGTGGCTAAGTTTAGGCGGTGGTTAGGCAGAGATCCTGGGGTCAAATCCCATGGACCTCCCCATTTTATCTTATTGTTATAACAAATCTGGTGGCTATGCTAAAATTGGCGAACTGTTTACAACAATTTTGGTGCACTCTGCTATATTGATCGGACGACCACTAGAATGGTGGAATGGCTATTTATAGTAGCGAATAGTTGGAAAGAATGGCAGATAAAGCCCCTAGAATGGCGATGGATTACGTTTATGTGGGCACAATAAATGGCGATGTATTATGGTCATGTGGGAGCCGAAGGCCTAGCCTATTTCCTCGGGCGCCCATATGAAACATTAATTTTAAATAATCTTTTTACCATATAATAAACAAGGAATAGTTATTGTTGCAATGGTTGGTGCATATTTTTAGGGCCTTTGGGCAAGTGAGAGGTCATGAGTTCGACTCTTGGGAAGTCATATAATTTTTCCACAAAACTGCCACTTGTCACAATTTGATTTTCCAATGAAACTGACATGTGTCATCACCTAACTTGCCCACATGTCTGCCATCCTTGCCTCGTCATCACATGAAAACTCATATTTACGTACTTACCATGTGTCACCCTTGCAGTGGTTCCACGTTTCACTTTGACTTTTTGACTTTTGACCAAGTTTGACTGAACTTTGACTTCTTATAAATTTTGATTCATAACTTTGTTTGATGAGCCATTTACACCGTTAGAAATATTGTGACGCTCTCTTTGCAATCATGCCATTTTAACTGAGTTTTATGAACTCTAATGTTTTCTCTTTTGTTGTCTGTTGAAGCCATTCTAAGCGTTCTAAGTTGCTTCTTTGCGTTCTAAGCTGTTCTTAACCTTCTCTGGATACTTTTTGGAGCACATGATGAGAAAATAAGAGAAATAATAAGTGATGATAGGCGACACCCTCATTCACCAAATCATTCATTTAGGAAAGTGCGTAGTAGCTCAATTCCTTCTCCTGTCATAAAGCATAAGAGAAGGAATGGAGTAACAAGCTACATGGAGAAATGAATGATATCAATCCTCCTACCTTTTATGGTGAGCACAAGAAGGATGAATATGCAAATATATGGCTTCTAGGCATGCAGAACTACTTACAGTTGCATAATTACTGTGTGTAGGAAGAAGGGAGAATTGTCATCTATCAGCTAAATGGAAAGGAATCAATGTGGTGGGATCGATTCATGCAAGTGAAACACATTGATGAGAATAAGGTTATTTTGAGGGAGTTTAATTTTTTTTTCCAAAATAAATACTTAACCAAGCGATACTATGACAAGAAAATGAAGGAATTATTTGAATTCAAGCTTGGGAATATGACAATAGATGAGTATTAAACAAGATTCTTAGAACTGTTGAAATATGTTGCATTCATCAAGGATGAGAAAGTTAAAATTCAGAGGTACTTGAATGGGATGCCATCATTTATTAGTGTCAAGATACAATATGATGACCCAAAGACATTGGAGGAAACCATAAGGTGAGATAAATGTATTTATGATCAACAAAGGGGAAGGTTGACTTTCCAAAACCCTTGGGAAGACAAGAAGAAAAGCAAGGTGGAACAAAGGAAAAAGGGTACTAAGCCACCATTTTTCAAAAATACTTCTCAAGGACAACCAACCTCCAAGGAGCCTAGAATGAGTAAGACAATGGGGCAAAGACCAAGGAAACCACCTATTCAATGTTGGGGTTGTGGGGGAGACCACGTGTACATAGATTTCCCTCACAGAGGTGAAAAAGTGAGGACTCTTCACAATGCACAACAATATGCGACAGTTGAAGACATGAGCATAAATTTATACAATTACTATACTAATATTTCCAACCATCAAGTCTTTAATCATTTCCTCAAACTTGACATAAATGCACATGTTCCAGTTCTGAATTTTCAAATTGTAAAGATCATCACACTTATATTCAAACTAATAAAGTATACAAGCTTGATTATAAAGTTTCCAACACTTTCTTCATAGAAAGAGATTGTATTTATAATATTCTATTGCTTTATCTATTTGTTGGAATTCCTCAAATTTTATTGTTATAACAATCTCAATAATTTAGCAAAACAATGTTTTGAGAAAATCCTTAAATTATTTTCTTGAACATAATCTTGTTGTAAATCATCTTCATTTCTATTCAAATATTTTATGTTTTGTTTGATCCAAAATATTAAACGCATCCTTTATTTTATTAGTTGTTGGCCCAGGGGCAGACCCAGGGTTCAACTCTAACAACACACCAACAAGCCCTAACTATTGGCCCTTTCGGAAACACCTGCGAAGCATATGCAGTCTCACCCGAAGTAGCAATAGGGGGTTGCAGGACACACGTGTCTACAACCATAGGAAATGTAAAGTGGATCCAAGGCAACAACATGTAACAATCTAGTTACTCTTTATCTCTCTTAAACCTACTGCGCGAGCTATATCTCAGATCTAACACAATGATGCAATATTAGTATAACAAAAATCAAAAGAACACGACATCAATCACTTAGAACAATGAGATATACATGGTTCACCCTCTCCCTAGGGTTGCGTCCACAAAACTTCGTTTCTTGATATATTATGTGAAAACATACAATTCTATATGTGCTCTTAGCTTGCAAATCTCTCTCTCTTTCTATATCTCTCCTCCCTGTGCACCCAGCTACAGGGTTGATCTTCGCACCTAGATGAAGATATTACAATACAAAATGCTCTCACACACAACACTTCTCTCTCACACAATACACAATAGTGTCAACAACAATGATTATCCACACTAACGACGAACCCCTCTTCTCTAATCTAGGTCCTTATTTATACATTACATTGACAAACATCTAGGTGTCTAAAACCCTAGATACCAAAACCATAAGTGTCTAAAACCTTAGGTCAACTTGACCTATACTTCCCAGGCTTCACCAACTAGTCTTTCCTTCTTTTCCATTAGGTGTTCCAAAGCACTTGTTGACATCATCTTCTGCTTGCTGAGTTGTCCACGATCCATCTTCCTTGTTGCTATGTCATCCTCTATCTCCTCATTCAATGACTTTCTTTCCCCTTACTTCTCTCCTTATTTTCTTCTTCTTTGACCACTTCGACCTAATCTCAGTCAATGTCTCTTCTACACAGTTCGTACTTCATATTTTCCCTTCATTTTTCTTCGCTTTCTTCCTTAATCCATAACCAAGGGCCAACATGCCCCCAACACTCACCTATGACTCATCCCAAGGCACTTCAGGTCTGACCCTTCTATTTCTCTTCGACTTCTGACTACACAGAGCAACCTGTTCTCTCTGTTTTGTCCCTCCCTTCCCTGTGAAGACTGTCTTTTCTGTGTCTGGTACCTAGTTTCAACTGCACCTGGTACCTAGAACCTTCTTTGTATGTTTTTACTGAGAGATGTGAGGCAATTGGTTGTCATAGTACAATTTCAACCGGCTCCCATTTACCAAACCTTCCTTCCATTCTCCCTTCAAAGTATTCAATTGCCCAGCTCCTCCTTCTGTAACATAGGAAACCTCATATGGCCCAAGCCAACGTGTCTTGAAATTCCCTGGATGCTTTATGAACTTGTTATCATATACCAAAACCAAATCTCCTTGCTTAAAGAATTTCTTCTTGATATGCCTGTCATGGTAGGCCTTTTCTTGTTCCTTTTGTACCTGGTGGTGAAATATTGCAATGAACCTGTCTTCTTCCATTTCTACCAACTGTAAAAGTCTGTCTTGCACAACACCTGTGTCATCCATATCTATAAATGTTGTAATTATTAAGCTAGGAACTAAGTATTCCATAGGTACAATTGTTTCTAGACCATAAACCAACTTAAAGGGAGTCTGCATTGTCATATTCTTGCAAGTGGTTCTATAGGCCCATAATACTGCTGGTACTCTCAAATCCCAATCATCTATGTTTACACTGCAAATCTTCGTCAGCGATGTCTCCAAGATCTTATTAAAGGCTTCAACTTAACCATTCACCTGTGGATGGTATGGAGTGCTCTTCTGATGATGAACTGCAAATTCCTAAGTCAAGGCTTCAATAGTCTTATTAATAAAATGTGTGCCTTGATCACACATCAAGATATTTGGAAATCCAAACCTGGTTATGATATCATCAAATATGAATCGCGCAGCTGTAGTTTCACTATAGTCCTTGAATTCTCTTGCTTCTTCCCATCTTGTCAAATACTATGTTGCAGTGATGATGTATCTTTCTCCTGTACGCTTCCCTGGTGGGTTGATAGGTCCCATGAAATCAATTGCCCATTTCTCAAATGCCTGTAAAGTTAGTTGAGGTGATAAAGGAATCTCATATCTTCTGGAAGGTTTCCCAACTCTTTGGCATACATCCCAGGCTCTGTAGTATTCCTTAGCATCTTTTTGTAAAGTGGGCCACCAGAGGCCATCTCTGAGAACCTTCTCCATTGTTGTTTTCCCTGCATAGTGTCCTCCTATGATGCCCTCATGTGCCTCTTCCATAATCAGTGGTCTCTTTGCCTCCATAACACATCTCCTTAAAATCTCATCAAGTCCCATATTGTATAGCTTCCCAGCTATAAGTGAAAAATCTGTAGCACGAACTACTAGTTGTTTATTTTGAATGATTGTATATTCGTGAGGTTCCATTCCTGTTGATAGGAACTGGACTATCTCAGCGAAGTGATCATCAACCTTTTTGATGGCTAGCAACTGTGCATATGGTAGTGTATCCTCCAGACTAATAGGCTCCTCTCCATGCTCTAACTTAGACAAGTGGTCAGGTCCCTTATTCATTCTCCCTAGCTTGACCACAATTTCAAAATCATATTCCTGGAGTAACAACAACCATCTACATATTATTCCCCCCAACACGGGCATGTTGACTAGGTATTTCAATGTAGAGTGATCGGTGAACATCTCAAATTGTCCTCCCAACAAGTAGTGGCGAAATTTATATAGCGCATACACCATGGATAAACCTTCTCTCTCAGTGGTAGTGTAATTTATCTCAGTTGTAGAGAGCTTCCTTCTAGCAAAGGCTAACGGGTGGTCAATATCTCCTGCTCCTGGTTGTGCTAACATTGCTCCTAATGCAATGGATGAGGCATCGACATGCGCATGAAATTCCTTACTCCAATCCGGGAAAACCAGAATAGGTGCAGTGACCATTTTCTATTTCAGTGTGTCGAAGCTCTGCTAACATTCTTTTGTCCATTGAAAGTGACAATATTTCTTCAAAAAAAAATCCATGTCTTTTCTAATCTGTGCATAGCTCTTAATTAATTTTTTGTAGTATCTAGTATGTCCTAGCGTAGTACGCAACTATCTAATTGAAGTAGGAGGGGGTAGATCAACAATAATGACAATCTTAGATGGATCTACCAATAACCCTTGTTTACACACAATATGGCCTAGAAACACTCCAAATGGTGAAAAGAAGATACACTTCTTTAGGTTCAGGGAAATTTGAAACTTCTTGCACTTATCCAACATTAGTCTTAAGCATTCAATATGATTTTGCAATAAGCTAAAAACAGTCCAATCATCAAAATATGCTTCCAAAAATTTATGTAAAAATTCCTTGAATTCTTCGACCACCACCTTAGAAAAGATGGTTGGTGCATTCTTCAATCCAAAAGGAATCACTATGTACTGGTAGGATCCCCATTCTATTTCAAATTTCATCTTATGGCGATCTTCCTTGACAATCATGATCTGGTGATAACCTGAAAATCCATCTGTGGAATAAACTTCATGTCCTCCTACATTATATAACACTTCGTCAGTAAATGGTGTAGGGAATGGATCATGTAAGCATGCATCATTCAGTTTCCTCAAGTCTACACAGATTCTGATCTCTCATGTTTTCTTATCTTGAACCACCATAGGGCTAATCCATTCTTACTCTTCAATAGGTTCTATTATTCCTACTTCCAACATTCCGTCTAGTACAATCTTAACTTTCTGCTTATATTTGGGATTCAATTTGTAGGGTCTCTTCTTGACTAGCCTTGCATATAGTTTCAAGGGTATCTTCATCTCTCCCATGGCCCCTTTAATTCCCTTAATATCAGTAAACTTGGTTGGAAACAAGTCTTGATATTCATGCAGTAATTTGGTGATCTTGTCAATAGTGGCATCATCCCAATAATCTCCAACGTTTGCGAGCTTAGGTGCTTGCTCTATTCCAATGTTAACTTTATTGATTTTGATTGACTTTCCAATAAAAGGTAGTTCGAATCCTAGTCCTTCTATGTGTCTCTCTCCTTCTTTCTCTGCATTGTTCACATTTCTAGGATCACCGTCTTCATCAGCATTGATATTGTAACATCCCTGCAATTTCTGAAGCGGTGCAGTCCATTCATCTTCTTGTTTCTCCAAAGGGTGGTTGCATGCCTCCTCAAAGACTTTTTTTCTTACAACCTGTAAAGCTTGATTCACTATGGGATACTAAATCTCAAATAAAAATGTACCTACGAAGTTCTGAGTCATACCATGTCAATCTGCAGTAGTGAGGCACAGTTATGCTTGTAGATACCAATTGATAGGTGTTGTATCCAGAGTGTTGATGAATTTATGCACCCACTACTCTCGAGGGATGTTGCTCCAAGCCTCCTCACAACTTCTCACATGGCTCTTCGGACAAATTTTATCTATGTATCACACTTCACACCCTTCGGTTTGTTCTGAAAAGCACAATTTCATCAAAGTGCAACATTATACCCAGTCTGCAATGTTCTTCTTCTATGTTCCCCACCATATTTATGGCGTTTCTTTTAAATCTTCATCCAATGGCAACAGTTGTTGTTTTACTGGTACAAATTCTTCAAATTATCATAAGAATATTTCTAAATTATTTAAACCGTCAAAGGTGGGAAGATTGCTTACTTTTGTGCCAATCCAACGAACGTCCTTGGTCAATATAGCACACCTCCATGCAGAAACTTCATACATCTTGTTCTGCCAATTTTCCAGTGCTTCTTATGAATCTGATGAGCATGCGTTGTCACTTTGCCAGCTTAAGTTCCCATCTGTTGTAGGATTAATGTAATTATGTTGTATTTCTATCAATTTGTAAATGTTTTCTATCTCATATGTGTATTCTTCTTTTATTATGGGATTTGTGCATCTGCGACCTTCATCAGGATTCAAAGGTGCAATAACCCTAATGACATCACCTTCAAATGTCATTCTTCTTTTCTTTAAGTTGACAATAGTAGAATTATTGAAAGCCTAATCAATTCCTAACAACACAGGATAAGAACAACTATCATCAACTATCTCAATCACCTTGAAATCCACAAATGTCCTTACCCCGTCGATGTCCACATGGACATGCTCTAGTCTCCCAAAGGGGATTACTACATGCTGATTAGCCATCCTAAGCCTGATAGGGGAATAGATCAACTTAGGTTTTCCCATCAGTGCCTAGGTCTTCTTCGTCATAACATTGACTTCTGACCCTAAGTCGAAGACCACATAATCTATGTCATAGTCTCCAATTTGTGCATTCAGGTGCAGTTCCTTATTTGTCCTTCTCTTTATAGATAATTAATGTATGCCTTTGTTCAACATTGGAGCTATCCTATCTATCTCATATTGTCTGATCAAATTTTGTAGTTCTTGTACAACTATTTCATCCTTAATCAGATTAATGAAAGCACATAAGAATTCCATAAGCTTGATTACCTCTTTTCCTTCTCCAGGTGATGTAGATTGATCAAATGCCAAAGGCATTCCACATTCTCTCACTTTTGGTTGTGTTTTTTATGAAGAAGCCTGATCTCTTCCAAATTATTTGTTTTCCTCTTCAAATGTTTGTTTTTATTCCCTCGGATCGAACTGTGTCGTCTCTACAACTCTTCTGACCCCTGATTCCTCTGCAGTATTTTCTAGAGTCATCCTGTCTTGTCCTGTAGAAGCGCCTCCTCTCATGATAATAGCGACTATGGGATCCTCTCCGCAAGGTTCTGCTCAGATTAGTTGTACTTGTTGGTTTCCTCCTCTCCTCTCCTAAAGTTTGGCTAACAACACAGGACAATCTTCAATAACATGTTCAAATGAGTTGCAGTAGCTACAAGTGGTACAAGGTTTCTGATAGTCCCTTGCCAAATGTCCTGGTTGTGCGTAATTATAACAAATGATCTGACCTAGACCTCAACCCATGCCTCCACCTCGTCCTCTTCCTCTGAATCCACTGCGAAGGTTGAAATTTCCTCTTCCCGGGGAAGTAAACTGTGTAGTATTTCCTTCCTGTTGTACTTTTCCTTGAATTCGATCTGTGTCTCTTGATCTTTCATGCAAGAGGTCATAAGCCCTACAGTCTTTCTCATCATGCCCCACAAATTTATAGAATGTGCAGTAGAGGTTTGTAGGTGTCTGGACATATTTTTGCATGTAGTAGCATTCACCAGGGCGATGTTTATTTCTACATACTTCGCACTAGGATAGAGTAACCTGATTCAAAGGGATCAAAGCCCCATAGGCCAAGTACTCATGAAATAGGGGACAATGCTCCTTATCGTGGCCTTCTGATTTGCATCTAATACACAATATATCGTCTCTTTTATATTTTCCCTTGTCTTTCTTCATATCTTCGATCTGCAGAGATAAACTAGTTAGCTGACTCAAAATTTGGCTCATACCTGAGATGGATTATCCCATAGGGGTTGACTCTAGTTTCATGGTGATATCCAATGCCTCAGCCTGCAAAGTGATCTTCTATTGTATTAGAGGGACTCTGGTGTGTGGTAAGAGCGAAGCAATGAACCATTCTTTATTTTGTTCGTTTGGAATATGAAAACTCAAGTGGCCTGTGAAGGTTGGAACCTCTAATCAAACTCCCACAAAGGTTCAACTACTCTATGCTCTTTTATCTCTTTAATGCATTGCAACTCTGACTTGGGTTTCTTGAATTCAGAAATCAACGCAGTCTTAATGATATTCAGTGGTTTCAGTTGTGAAACGCCTTGATGCAGGAGCATCTCTCCATGCAGCCAGCCAACCAGCCACGTCAGAGTGCACGCATTCAAAGGATGAAGGGAGGCGCAACCTCACTTATATTTGTATTGAATGTAATTAAATGGTTTAGGATGGTGAGCCATAGGAAGCCGTGCTTATACAGGCGGTGTTTAGGATCGGCCTTTATGGTAGATCTGGATGAGATCTAGTTCTGGATAGCAGACTAGACATCCCATTTATTGTAATTGATTGTAAATTAATTAGAGTAGGTAAATCCTGGAGGGAAGTGCTAAGAGCACCTCAGGTAAAAGAGATAGAGAGATCTCATTTTTGAGGTGGTGGAGAGGTACATGTAGAGAGAATGCATGTAGAGCTGAGGAGAGCTCGGGAACACCTTGTAAAATATACAGGCATTTGCCATTATTAATACAGAGCATTTTTTCCTGCACCAGTCTGTCATTATATGCATGTCTGTATGTGTATGTTCATTATATGCTGCAATTGTGTATTGTTATCATGTATTTGCAGGGGGTTGGTTTGATTTCAGGATTGGGAGGTCTTTGAGGGTTCATGCCATGAG
>ML783260.1:600986-621458 GCA_009831015.1 Picea engelmannii | reverse complement strand
GTACCAAGGCAAGTGTTTCTCTTCCCTAGGCGCCTAAGGGGGAGAAATTGCCGAATATGGGTCTTAGTCAAATTAATTTGTGAGATGCAAATTAAAAGATAGCTTTATGATTAAAGTGAGGGTGAGTGAAGAGACACCAAATCTTAGCCACCCATCTAATCTAATATCAGTCGTTAGATTAGAAAAATCCTCACCTTCCCTCATAAGGTTGATTAAGGAAAATGGGTGCACCCATTCTTGGAGTTGAAGAAATCTTGGTGAGAGGCCAAGAGGCTTTTTGGTGAGATGCCAAGAGCAAGAGGAAGAAACAACAGTCTTGTTGAGAGAACAAGAGAGGAGCTGAAGAATTCTTGTTGAGAAAACAAGAGAGAGCAAGAGAGAGGTCGAGCTGAAGAAAAGAGATAGCAGCAACAATTTCTGGGAGCACTAGCATGCATTCCAAGGTTGCCGAATAGCATTGAGTGACACATAAATTGAATCTTAGCAGAGTTTTGGCACAAATTTCGTGACAGTCCATACAACATTAATTGCCATACTGTTGTATGAATTTCTGGTTCAAAAATTGAGGAGCAAAGCTACAGGAATGTCCAGATAAGTTTGTGTAAATATCTGAAGATGAAAATGCTGTAAAAGAATTTCTCAGAAGCTCATAAATAATACAAATCCCTCTCTAACTGGTTTTCCCCTTGTGGGTTTTTCCAGGGTCGAAGTTAGACCAAAAATATTTGTGTCTAATATTTTTTGAGTTTTGCATATTGCTGATATTTTATTTCTGCGTTGAAAACGATGTTCATAATCCTCATGTTTCAGTTCTGAAATTTATTTTCTGTTAAGTTTTTTAGATGCTGAAACACCAGGTTGTAGCTTATGCTGAAACACCAGGCTGTAGCATAAGCTGAAACACCAAGCTGAGTATATGCTGGAACACCAGGTTGAGTATATGCTGAAACACAGTGCTGATCAGATGCTGAAACACCAGGCTGTAGCATATGCTGATGCTGAAACACCGCTGTGAGCAGATGCTGAAACACCAGGCTATAGCATATGCTGATGCTGAAACAATGCTGAAACTAAGTTTGGCATTTAAATTTGACTGAAAAAGCAGAGAGACTGAAACTGGGTTGGGATTTTGAAAAATTAACAAGTGACAGGTTAATTACAGGTTGATTGATATATCAATGGCAGTGATTGTGGTAGTGACAGTTGGTCTACACTTCTATTTCAGGGTAGCAGGACGGGGAAAGGGAAGGGGGTTGTAGCCTCCTTCCAGTTGGTGTCGAAGAATCAGGGAGTTGTATCTTTGTTCAGGTTGGATCCTGAGAATCAAGGGGTTTTAGCCTCCTTCTAGTTGGAGCCAAAAAATTCAGGGATTTGTATCTTCCTTTAGGTTGGAGCCTGAGAATAGGGGGTTGGAGCCTCCTTCCATTTACAGCTAGAGAATTTGGAAGTTGGTGCTTCTATGAATGAATTCTTGATATATATAAGAAAGCATTCTGTGGTTTTCTCCCATTTGGGTTTCCACATAAATACTGGTCTACTATTTATTTGATGTGATGATGTTGATTTGATGTTGCTTATGATTATATGCTCATGATATATTGAATGCAAACATAGATGATACATTCATGATAAACTGTTGAGCATTGTTGTGAAAGTGAAAGATTATATATTGTGGTTAAAAGTGGTATAAAGTGATCATATGGATTCACACCCCCACCCCCACCCCCCCTCTCAGTATTCCAACATCGCATTCAGCCGCAAAGGTGTGAATTTCATGTTTCATACCGTCCCATCAAAAGGAGCATTTGACCCATTCATAGGTTTTGGTAAAACCATAATTCCCAATTGTAGGTGAAGCATGAAACTCATAAAGAATGGTGGATTTAAGGTTCAATTGTTTTCTTAAATACAGGCAAACTTTATAACGAAGCTCTTCCCGGTGCCACGAGTACCCTGGAGAAGCTTGTAGATCATGTTGCAGTGTTTGGATCAATTTTGAAAGTTTGGGGTCTTGCAACCATTCCTAGCGAACCTCCGGACGCCAGTATGAAAAAATGAAAGAGAGGGAAAAAATGGACCCATGTTCTTCATATTTCCTGGAAAGGGCATCAACCACCACATTTTATTTTCATTTTTTGTAGTTAATCTCATAATCATATCAAAATAGCTTGGTTACCCATTTTTGTTGCTTCAATGAAGAAATCCTTTGTTCCAGAAAATACTTGAGGCTTTGATGATCAATTTTTATTTTGAAGTGTTGCCCCAAAATATAAGGATGCCAAAGATCCACAACATCCAAAATAACCAACATTTCCTTTTTAGAGGTGGATTGGCCAAAAAAGCGCTCAAAAAACTATTTTTTGGTGAAATCCAAAGGTCGACCATCTTGCATGAGGGAAACCCCAATGTATTTCCCCGAGGAATCACACTCTAGTACAAAGGTCTTGTTGAAATCAGGGAGATCCATAATTGGATTAGTGCACATAACCACTTTCAAAGTTTGGAAGGAATGGTTGGTTGTTGGAGTCAAACTGAAAGCATTATTTTTAAGGAGCATTGTGAGGGGAGATGCAAATTTTCCATAATTCTTAACAAACTTATGATAATATGCCGCCAAACCCAAAAAACCACGGAGACTTTTAAGATTTTTCAGGCGCGGCCAATCCTGCATAGCTTCAATTTTCTTTGGATCCACCCTGACACCATCCTTTCTGAAATTATGTCCCAAGTACTCAACTTCAAAGGCTCCAAAAGCACATTTAGAATGCTTAAGAAAAAGTTTGTGTTGAGATAGTCGTTGGAGAACTTGATCCACATCGGCAATATGGGCTTTCCAAGTTTTTCTATAAATGAGAATATCATCAAAGAAAACCAAGACAAAATCATGGAGGAAAGGATGAAAGACATGATTCATGATACTTTGAAAAGTGGAGGTAGAATTACATAGGACGAATGGCATAACCAAGAACTCATAGAGACCCTTATGAGTTTTGAATGTAGTCCTGGGAATGTCTTCTTCTTTCATACGAATTTGGTGGTAGCTGGAGCAAAGATCAAGTTTGGTAAAATAATGAGAACCACTTAAGTCATCCAAAAGGCCATCAATGTCAGGAATGGGAAATTTGTCTTTGATAGTGAGTTTATTGAGAGATCGAAAATCAGGACACATGCACCAAGTACCTTCTTTATTGAGTACCATGACTAGTGGAGAAGAATAGGAATTGGTACTAGGAAGGATGACACTGACTTCTAGAATTTCTTGAAAAACCTTCTCAATTGTATTCTTCTAGTGGAAGGGATGACGATAAGGGAGAAAATTTGGAGGAAGACTGCTCAGAACTAGAGTAATGGAATGATCATGGACACCTTGATAAGGGAGAAGTCCCTGGGGATTTGAAACATAGCTTGGTGTTGGGAGAGGATAGATTGGAGGTTGAGATGTACAAACGATGTCTCAACTGCCTGAATGGAATGAAGTTGGGAAATAATTCTAGAATGACCTTTTCTAGGGAGCTTTTCTATTCGGTGGGAAATGATGATCTCTAGTGACCTTGCGGTGACGCCTTTGAACTGGTGCTTGTGGCCCTCTTGATGGAATTGCATGGTTAATTTCTAGAAATCCATGGTGATAGGGCCGAGAGTGTGTAGCCATTGCACACAAATTACAATGTCACAACCTCTCATGTCAATAGAAAACATATGGGATTTCAGGTTTTAGTGACCAATTGGGAGTCACACATTTTCACAACACCCTCCACATTTCATGGAACCCCCATTGGAAATCATGATTTGGAAATTATTAACTAGATGAATATAGCAATTGACTTCTTGGGAAATGTAGAGATGATTAAAATTATGGGTGCTTCCACTATCAACTAGAATGATGTTTTTTTGGCTCTTAATGTAGCCAATTAACTTGAGGGTTTGGGGAGTAGAGAAACCCATTAGTGTATTCAAAGAAATCAACGGTTCAAATTTCGATGGAGCAAAGGGTTGATTAAGATCATCTGATGGCAGTAGCTCAGGTACATGAGAAACATCAACCTATTCTTCAAAAACATCCTCAAACATATCCATAAAAAGCTTCAGTTCCTTACAGGTGTGCCCCAAAAAAAACATGTCATCACAATTGTAACAAAGACCCTTAAGTTAGCATTAAACCATTTTATCCCAAGTCAATTTATGGATCTTGAGGGGAGTGGCTAGAGGGGTGGGAAGGGCGGGTTTAGGGTGAGGAATAAAGGGTGTTTTTCTAGTTTGGGACGAGACGACTTGTTGTGCTTCCTTGGCCCGTTTTGTAGATTTCAACCAAGTCTGGGGGCGATCCATAAGGACATGGGCACGTATTTCATCCTTGAAGCCACTGATAAAGAATTCCTTGAAAAACTAATCTGTCATGCCCTCTTTTATGAAAGCCAATAGTTCAAAGGCAACTATAAACTCTTCTAATGGGCCAGTTTGTTTCAACTTGGTCAAATGGTCTAAATGATGGGTGTCGGTGTCAAAGTGGTCATGTATCTCTACAACAAATAGTGTCCAAGCCACATACCTTTGGCATGTCTTTTTATGCCATTGCCACCATTTCTAGTGTTCAATATCCAAATGGAGAACGCCATAATGGAGTGTGTACAACTCATCGGTAATGTCATACAAAGAGAATTAGTGTTCCATTTGGGTGACCTGGCTCGTGGGATCAGAGCGATAAAAAAATTCCACATCCACTCCAGGAAGGCATAGGTGACGTTGAAATTTATGGGACTGAAAAGTCTGGGAATTAGAGGAAGTATCACCTTCATGGTGCAAAGGTTGGTCAACTGAGGTAAGGTCTCCAGGAATGTTCATTTTGGTGAAGAGATGGATAGTAAAGGATTCAAGATGGCTTGCAAGATGGCATTCCATGTGGGAAGAAAGGTCCTTCCTCATATCCTATTTTAGGTTTTCCATTTTGGCGTCTATGGAGGAATGCATGATGGAATTGATAGTGGTAATATTGGCATTGATTTGTCGCACTTCCTTCTGGGTCATGGATAAATCAAATGATAAGGCATTGAGGCATGATTCAAGATATTGTTTGCGGGTGTGGGTCATGTTGAAAGGGGGGAACAAGAAAAGGGTAGGTGAGTACACACAAAAAAATGGTTATGGGTGAAGGGTATCACAACGAGAAGTGCAAAAAGGGGAATACAATGGAGTAGGTCCCAAATAAGGGTGTCGAGACCACAAAGAAAAAAGGATAAAGAATGATAGGTATTACTACAATCCGAAAAAAAACAAGAATTTGATGGCTAGGTCTCAAATAAGGGCGCAGGCAGGCCCCAAACATATTTTTTACTTTTTTTTTAACTCTTGTGGAGTTATACTACGATCTAAATAATACTATAATGTTGAAATTCCCAAATTCTTCACAAGAAAAAATGTGTAGTAATTGCGCAACCAAAATGCAGGAGGCAAGGTTGCATGAAAGTAGATCTTTTTTGTTATGTTTTCATCCCAATCGTTAGGGTTTTCAGGGTTCCTATAAAAAAGGGTTTTCCCTGTTCTATAACTCTCTGATATACGTGCAAGGTCGAACAATAATTCTCATCCCAATATCTCAGGGCACAAACTAAGGAGGCTAGAGTGTACCCTTAGTCGTACTACTAGATTACCCATGTACTAGAGAGTATCTTCACGAGTTCTATTCTTGGTGGCACTATAGCAGTCAAGTGACCGATCGACTGATCTATGAAGGATTTCAGGATACCTAGGTCAGTATGTATACAAGTTTTGTCTGATGTGCTACCACTCGAAGGGGTACCAACAGGGGCTACAAGGGTGTCCAACAATGTGAGCTTAAAAACCTTTTGTATTTCCTGCGTGTATGTTTCCCTGACCACAGATTTATGCGTTGAATGAAAAATCATTGTAGTTTTAAGATGCTGGAACACATCTCTACCTTAAAAAATAAATAACCCACAATTCCTATGGAGGAAAGTTCTCTGACACCAATAGTTAGGTACCATATATATTATAATAGCAAAAAACAAAAATACTGCAAAGAATAACAACAAAACAACAAAATATAAGCAACCGTAACACCAAAATAATACCTTTATTGATAGGAAACAATGTTCACTTGCATCTTCGAGGGGGAAACCTATAGTAGAGTAGTTCTCTATTACAATAATTCTCAAGAAAAAGAATTTTCATGCCCTCGATTCCTATTCATACTAAATCTATCTACCAAAAGAACAATCTAGAGGAAGATCTTTCTAGAAGTGGAATCTTCTATCAGGTGTTCTTACATTTGACTTATTCTTCATTATTTCTAGGCCTTATTAATATTGGTCTTTATTACATGGAAAATACATTATTCTACCTACATGAGGGGTTAGGGAGGTTAGGTCCCTATCATTTAATTGCAAATCTTGGAGGACAATTTTTTTTTAGGGTATTATGTTATGACCCGAGAGGGGCATATATGGGGTTAAATGTATATGATGTGACCGGTTAAATGTATATGATGTGACCCCAAGGGGGGGAATATATGGGGCTAAATGTACATGTAATATGTAGATATATATGTAATATGGTAATCATAATATTGAATGGGCCTCATGTGTAGTGTGTGTGTGTGTGTGTGTGTGTGTGTGTGTGTGTGTGTGTGTGTGTGTGTATATATATATATATATATATATCATGTATTCATTATTGAGGGATGTGAATTGTTATGCATGAATGTATTTGGCTATGCATAGGAGGTTCTCCTATTCTCTAAGTAGTTATTGTGTAACACGTCCCTTTGATCTATATTGGATTTGTTCTCCATACTCACATTTCTACACATAGTGTGTACTTTTGATTTATTGTGATATTTTAAGTATTTGGATCATAACAGGTCCTCATTATTTTATGAGGGATTCATATTATAATGGGGGCTTGTTGTACAAGAAATAATAGGAACTTAGGATAGAAACATAACTTAGGACTTAGGGCACATGAATATATTATTATATTTCTTGGCTTAAGGCATTTTTACTTAGCCCCTTTCCTTAATCCCTTATCCCCCTTTCCCTCCCATGGGTTCCTATAGCCCCCAATACTCTTTTTCTTACTTGGTCTACAACAATTATGTATATTATTAATATACCAAAGTGTGATTACAATTTACAATGTTAGGCCGACCATCCTTTCAACATATAACCTCTCTGGCCTAATATCACACATGCACTCTGGCCCAAAACATATATGTATGGGCACTCTGACCCAACAACCAAACTATCTCACCAGCCTATAAAAACATATGTACATATACGCATTTACAACCAAGGGATCAACTAGGGGTATTACAACATGAGTCCAAACCTTCATCCATTAACTCATTTTGTTTCTCATAAATGGAAATTTGTGTAGATTGGACATAAGCCCTTGCACCAAACATCCCTATGAACTCTTTTCTCCCAGTCACCATAAAACCCCACTCCCAAATTGAACTAGGACCCAAATATCTCATCATGTTCTAAGGAGGTAGAAAAATTTAAAGGGGGGATATGAGATATATGCTTACCTCTTGGATCACAAGGGGATTAGATTAAAATAAACCCACTAGCTTTTGATCTTAATAAAGGAGAAGATTTTGTATGTCCTTCAACCAGTGAAGCAATGATACCCAAATCCTTTAAAATAGAATCAATTTCTCCTAGGGATGCTTCTTTCTCCGTGATGGGGGAAAATTCATTCAATGTCCCATCTTTAGATTGAGTGTCATTGTCCAATATCACAACCTTAGGTAAGAAATCACCCTCATTTGTTGCATGTTGACTCCTCCAATCCCTTCTCATCTAATGTTTTTACTTAAAGGACCAACTACAATAAGAAACTAGGTGTCCATAACAATGACAACAGTTGCAATGGAAATGGACACCGAAGTAACCCAAGATTTGCACAAATTAGTAACTACCCTTCTACAACTTTATATTGTCCACCAAATCATCCCTCAAGTCCACCTTAACCAAGAGCATGCCACTGGCATTAATCTTGTTTCATTAGATGAAATGCCAACCTCAATGAAGGTTCTAATACATTTTCCAATCTCCTTGAACATCTCTTTATCCCAAAAATCCAAAGGAAGTCCAGGTAATTTTACCCATATTGGAACCATATACATCTCTTCCCTCCTTGTGTTAAAGAAGGGTGTTCAAGGCTTCAAATTGAGAAGAGAGGAGTCCCAGTGTTGATATCCCATCAAGACATTTGCTACATCATGAGATGGTCAAAGAATAAACTTCGACCACCCTTTTGAGAGAACAAAATTCACAAACTCATACCTTAGTAGTGGACCCCAAACCTTTGAAAGCCGTTCTTCCAATCTCTTATCATTCATTATATGACCCACCAACATCAGATCATCCATCTTGATTACCTCATTTAATTTCACATCCATGCCCAAGACTATATTTACCAACAAAGTCTTCTTCTTTATACATTTCCTCTATACCCTTTTCAAGCCAGGGATCCTCCTATTGGACCCTTCCTCTTGTCTTTTATCACCTGACACTAGAATCTTACTATTGAGTTCAATCTCCTTTGTCTGCACACCAACGAATCCAAGACCAATACCTCCCAGTTTACACCCTAGCCAAATCCTCTAAAACTTCAAGACCATACCCAACACAAAAAATTATAGAGTTAATTCCTAAGGACCTCTCTACTGCAGAAATAATGTTCACTACATCCTCGACACAAAATCCATTTAGCAATATGCTCGTGCCGATCCAATCCACTATCCACCTTTCCATCCAATCCTAAGGTTTTCTAAATATCTAGTTTTCGTACCAAAAGATCTGGAAATGGAAATTCATAGCAAATAGATGATTATGAAGGTCATGTGCACAAGGATATCAAGGGAATCCTCTAAATGGTCTACCATGTCTTCTAGCATCATGGACTTTCTAAATCCATTCATATATACTAAAACATAGAATACATTTTAATTTTAACCCATTTATGTGTGTGAAAACATAAAATGAATTTTCTCTTTCATGACCATCAAAATCCATGACTTTCATAAATTCCAACATGATCCACTTATATATACCACCGTAGATCCATCTTAACTCTCTATCTCTTTCTTAAATACCAACATGATCCACTTATGTATGCTAGCGAAGTTAACTCTAGATGTATTATGCACCTAGAGTTATCAAATAGCTTGAGGTGCAAACTTTTTTTAGAGCACAAAACTTGAGGAAAGGTTTACACCATAAGGGATTTAATCACTCTTGGCTCATGAGAGATTTAGATTTAAGATGAATCTATGGTCCTTGTTTGTGGGACACCAAATTGGTGTATGAGACTCCCTTGTTTGTGGGACAAGGGACCCCCTGCTAAAGTCTCCAGAGGTATACATACCCTACCCCTTTTGGATTTGAACATGTGATCTCCAAGGAGAAAACACATGTTAACCATTAGGTGGGTAGAGTATCACTTTAGCATGGGGTCCCACAAACAAAGGGGTCCATATTAGAGCATTGCACAAATTACACATCTCCCTCACACTTGTAATTAGAAAGCACCTATCAATAAAATAATAATAATAATTTTTTACTTTCAATTACCCTCACTCTCCTTCATTCTCCCTATAAAATTGATATAGATTTTTTTTAAGTAGATATTGAAATATTTTGTTATTAATATGTTTTTATATGCTTAACCCCATATTAACATAGATTAACGCCAGCTTAGCTTTTGTACATAAGATAAGATTAACACGCCATATTCACCAGGCATACGCCTATATGCACGGTCACAAAAAAACGTTCGTATTCCAATTTCTATTACAGATATAATTTCATGATTACTGGATAAGATCTTACCATTTACTTCTATAGGAAAAAAGACAGGCACATCATTAATCTTATTCTAAACTACAAACTAAAGCTACAATTTATTTCTACAGGAAAGACATGAACATCATTGATCTTATTCTAAACTGCAAACTAAAGCTCTGAGTGGACACGACAAGAGCGAGACCTTTCCCCTGTGCTGATGATGGGCTTGATAACTTCTTCATACGATGAAGAAGTTGGATTCGGAACGGAGCATTTGCTACGGATCTCTCCCTCGCTTCCCGTTAGAACGTCCAATTGCCCCATTTTAACCATTCCCAGAACAAACTTTTTGAAGAACACGGTCTTCTTGGATGCAAAGCTATCAACGATGTCCCCACTATCGGTGGAGTCCGTGTACAGACTCTGGTCGGACGTGAAGAGCGCTTGGTTTCTCTGCACATTCACGTAGTAACTGTTGTCGAAAGCGTTTGGAGTAAGCACATCCAAGTTGGCGGTGTTGACGGTGTTATTAACGGCCGGGCATATTGAATAAAGATTGCTTGCAAAACTGTTTTCTAGAGTTGGATCCACAATTGCTTCTCCTGTGCTGGTGTTATACAATCGGTTATCAAAGGAGTTGCAGTGAGCAACGCCAATTGTGTGTCCACCTGAAACAGTTCATGCCCAGAAAGGAGTTTTATGTCAAAGGCATTCAGAGCAAATTCAATGAAGGAATGTGATTTCTATAATGAGCTATTTTATCTTTCAAAAAACTAATAGATTATTTTCATTATTTAGAGAGTGAAATGGGCATCAGACCTGAAAGAGCTACCATATCGGTCAAGCTGAATCCTTTAGGGCCAAAAATGCTCATCAGCTGTGTCAGATTTGAAGTTGGAGTCGGTATATTGGCAAGAACTACTGATTCACTAGCGAAGTCTAGGCTGTCTCTGCGTCCAAGCGGTACTGGATATTTTGGGCCTCCTGCCTTCAAAATGGTAATTTAGGTTAATTCTCCTGCAAATTTCCATCACGAGCAACAGACCCACAAATTCTAATGGCACGAAAGTAGGGTACTACCAACCTTGGCGACGGAGTCACGAGCAGCCAAAGCCAAAACGTCGGCACACGTTACAACCCCGCTGCAGCTGGCTTCTACAGCGGTTTTGATTTCGTCGATGAGCTGCAAGGCCCGGGCTCTCAGTGATAGGTTTGGTTGAGCCTCCTGCTCACTGGGGTTGCTTGCCGATCCTGTCAGCAACAAGGATCCATCGCAACCCTTTCGAGATACAATAAAGAATGTTAGATTATTTTGGTGGGTTTAGAGCTTTTTGTGTATGTATTAAAAAAACGTTCAAATCTGAGCACATATTAGGTTTCAAAGCTTAACCCATATTCGAAAAGGTGAATAATAATAAAATACTTTACTCTTTCTCAAAACATTAACACAGTAAACATAAATGAAAACTACAGAGAAACACAGAAAGTAACAAACATCTCCCATCTCCCTACCCAACATCTCCATACCTGATAATTAAGATATACATGATACCTGCACAAAACAGTCGTGGAAATGAAGTCGCAACAAGCCTGCGGCTTGAGTGATATCTTGGTCCAGCGCCTGCTCAAGTGTCGATTTCACTATGTCCTCCAAATCGGGGCAGGTCTCCTTGTAAAATGTCCAGGAAAGCCCATCCACAGGCGTTGGCAGATCGTCTACATGGACATGTAATCCACTGGTAGAGATTATGAACGCGGATACAAATACAAAGACACACGCAATAGAGCTAAAGACCTTGTATTTCTTCATCGTATCCTTGTGCAAATATTCTAGACGCACATGGTTCGATTAAATAGTCTGAAATTTCGAAATGGCTTCCGTCAACACCTCCGCCAACTACCTGCAGCCCAAGTTTCTTCCTTTTGTCTGCACAGCAAGTCCATTTGACTACTTCTTGCCCTAGTTTCTTCCTTTTCTTCTGTAACAGCAAGTCCATGAGATTACTTCCTGCCCAAGTTTCGTCTTTCTTTTACACAGCCTTGAAAGAAAAACAAATTCTGGTGGGCCCTCCGACAATCTTCAACTTCTGCGACATTCTTTTGGTAAAGACGCGTAGCACCCATGTAGACCCCTTAACTAGTGGGATGATGTGATCACCATACAAATCAACGGCTTCATTTATTTTGGAGTTTTCTGGGAAGTCGGCAATGACAGTACCCAGAAATCAGATAAAGGATGAAGAATGACCTCGTTCATGTCAGCCAAAGAACTACGACCACTATATAAATATTTAAAATTGAATTGCGAGCAATATACACAGCATGTTATACAGCATTCAATAATAAACAAGGCAGCGAGGCTGCGCTTAGTCTGTTATGAATCTGTTATGAAAACTTGACCATAAATTATTAAATATAAATTCAACTTACCTTTATCCAGTGTGTCATGTCATTGAGTTAATTCTGATCTCGAAATACGTGAAGGCTGCAATAACACTATAAAGTTATCAGTCAATGAAATGTAAGAAAATTCAGTTTTTTTTACATATTAAAAAATAAAATTTTGAGTTTTTATGTTACACATTAAGTTTTTTACAAAAATTTTAAAGTCAACCCAAATTAATAGAATAGTCAAAGTGAACTCATCACTATATATACTACCTAGGAGACAGTACAATAATGTTAAAATAGACAATATATTTATCATTGAATAATATACAGCTTACTACACAGTATTAATGTTGTGGTAAACCGTATATATTTGAGTAATATACAGCTTATTACACAGTATTAAATAATGTTAAAGTAAACAATATATTTATCATTGAATAATATACAACTTACTACACAATATTAATGTTGTGGTAAACCGTATATATTTGAGTAATATACAGCTTATTACACAATATCAATGTTGTGGTAAACAGTATATATATTATATATACATATCAAAGTGATCCGAGAGTGTATATATTGCTTACGGCAGCATTCAATACATCATACTGTATATTGCTGAATATAACGATTAAAATTGAGCATCAGCTATTAAAATTGAACACCTCTTAAAAGGCTCCCAGATCGTCTTAAAAATGCCCTTAAAGTGTAAGGTGCATATTAAAAGTTATTCCTCTAACTGTCCATGTGTGTTTGTGTTTGATGAATGACACATCCACTAATAACTTTTATTCAAGTTTTGGAGAAAGAGTTTAGAAGTCAACCTAATGTATTAAATAACATAGAAAAAAAAGTAACAATTAGAGAATTAAATGATCTTCTTTTTTGCATTACATTGATTCAATTTTTTTTCATCATGAAAGATTTTATGTAATGGAAAATAGTGTTAGTGTAACATACTAACTTGTATTAATGTGAAGGAAAAGTAAAGTTACATTTTCTATTTGTTTTTCTAAAATATTATTTAATGTCAATTATTTATGATATTACTAAAAGTGTGGTAGTTTGGTTATCATTAAATTTCTACATTCTTTTTCAAGTTTTGATCAATGTATTTGTTTTACATTGAAATAGTCAACATATTTCTTCAAAGATATTATTTGAATTCTTGATTTCAATGATTTGAATTATGTTCTTATTTCTCTTGTTTTGAATCATTCATAGCATCCCCAAGAACCCAAAGTTACTATTATCTTAAATTCTTTCGAATTATTTGTAAGGTCCTTTGTTTTTAAAGTGGATTTATAGAGCATTTTTTCTCTTTCAAGGTATTCTTTGAATTCTTGTTGCATTTGAATTGTGCCCTTGTTTCAATATGGATTTTTTGTCATCCTTTTTTGGAAGTTAATATCCAATAATGTGTCCTTGAATCCTGAGTGATTTATGTAGCTTTTAGGTTCATGTGTTCACTATTAGTTGCAATAGTGAAGAGCTATAAATTTGTGGAGCATCCACTTTTCTTTTTGAGAGGTATGAAATAAAATACTCAAGAGGGATCAATTAAATAATGATTAAAAAGAAAAAAAAATGACCATGATATAAATATATAGAGAGATAATTATTTTAAGAATTCTACAACAACATGCATTTTCTCTAGTGTAACAAACCAAATATTTTGAAGTATCTTTAAATCTTTAAAATTCAAGAATATGATATTTGAATTTATGTTTTGAGAATGATAAAGTGATATTTTAAAGTCATCTTTACTAATGTTAAGTTGATATTTTAGATTTACTATTTTCTCTATTAAACATAAAATTGATTGAAAATATGATATTTTATTTAACATATTTTTAATAAAGTATGTAGTTAATTTATTATTGTCAATTGAAATGTAATTTTTTCCAAAACTTTTCATCATAAAAAAGTTGGATGATCATATACCATTTCAATTGTACAATCATCTCTTCAAATTTGATCACTAAACACCACTATAACACCATAAAAGCCATAAAAGTAAAGAAAATAGAGCAAATACAATATAGGTTACAAATTAAACTGTCATTTTCATATAAATAATTATGTAAAAAAGATCCTTATAAATGTTTTTTTTTTTGTTTATGCATTTTTTTCCATTCTAAACGGGTTGACATTTATCATTTATGGTTTGGGTAAACAAACTCAGTCTCTCACTCTCTGAATTTACAATCGGGTTAAGGATGGACCGTTGAGCATAGGCAATCTGCTTGAACCTAGAGTTTTTGTTACCTGTAAACTACTCTTCTCTGTTTGAAAATATCCACCACAACGCACCTTAATACACCACCTGCCTTCTTACACGGGACCTGCTTTCTGCAGTTGATATTCTTGTGGCGACCTCTTACCTGAAGACTCTTGCATTGGCTGAGAGAGGGTTGATTGGACAATTCAAAAGGGTTATGGCCAACCCCAAATCCATGGAGATGTGGATTTCAAAAGATTGAAAATCCCTAATCAAAGGAAATATATCTCATTATTTTTGTTGTCGAGGTTGTTTTTCTTTTTTCTTTGAAAATAAGGAGGATAAAGATTTAATATTTCAAAATAGACCTTATTTATTTATGTCTAGGGGCATGTATCTCAATAGATGGATGTTTGAATTCGACTTTGAGGTAGGTATACCATTAGTGGTCTTGCAATGTTGGGGTGATGATTCCTTAACAACAATTGGTAATGTCTTAAGAAAGTATATCAACAAATCCGGCCCAAAAAGAGGAATGTTTTCTTGTGCCAGGATCTATATGGAAGTAGATCTTGAGAAAGGTCTCATTGGGGTCATCAATCTATCTTTAAACCATTGGATGTGATGCACGAGCATCAATCCCCCCCAAGTCAAATTCAATTTCAGACCTTCCAGAAGGTGGACGTGGCCCTGAGGATGATATTTTCTCTATATTTGATTGAATTTGTTTGTAACTATTGTGTTAAATTTTTTTTGAGGGAATGGTGAGTGATATTAGAAAAATGTTGAGGATAGATCGGATATGATTTCATGATCCAATCCTTGTATGTTTTCTATTTATTATAAGCATGTGCGCTTGGTAAGAAGGTCCCTACACAATGTAATATCCGGGGTCGAGTGTATGATCAAGCCCTCTAAGGCCGTATGGTATGTAATCGAGCTCGATCTGTAATATAAGTCTGTCTATCATTTGTATATCTTAGTGTGTTTATGTTATGAGTTTTGTGGGAATTGGGATCCAGATGTGCACACTCACTAGAGGAGAGATTGATCGTCGATCATGGAATAGATCAACGACAATCCCACAGTCAAACGATATCGTGTAACTCCCATGAATATCATTGGATCATATGGGCTTGGATGAGATCAATGGTTAAATTTCATTTAGGGCCCCTGAAAATCATCAGAGCCATCCAGTGTCAACGACTAATTAAGTTGTGATTGTCGATCTTGATAGGTGATTAAGCGCTTGTTGGCTTAGCGCTTAGTCATCGCCTATGGTATTATGGAACCTATGAGTGAAGGTGACGTTGTTGTGATGATATGGACACTGTTACAGTCCATTATGTGGGTCCATAACCCACATGTCCCGAGATCAGGATCATTAGAAAATGAAAACAAAGGACCCCTAGATTTTGTTTTCATCGGGATGCATAAACAAAATTTGGACTATGAAAAACTAAGTGCAAGACCTATCATGACTATGGGAATTTTTCAAATGATTACAAGCATGCAACAATTTCTTAGGGCCCTCCCAAAAAGTACAATCAATTGCTCCATGTCAAAATACATGCAAGGAAAAAGAACCTTGACCGCTCCACCTCTAATATTGTTGGAAATAAGATCGTTGGCTCTTCTGATAATGCAGCCCCACCTTGTAAGGTATCATCATTTGGTAATGTTGCCTCATCTGGTAACGCAATTTCTCATTCTACAAATAAGTATGATGTGTTATCCAAACACAATTTTGACCCTCCTCCTCTCTCTTTTGAGAAAAAACCTCAGATGCATGGAGAGAAGTCATCACTGATCAAGAAGCTTGAAAATAATCCCACTCTTCTTAGATATCTCTTTATAGATTCTCATTCCATTGATCCTGACTTGTCATAGCCCTCAAATAACCCTTTGAAATTAGATCCTCTTCCCAAGAAATCCATTCAACCATCAAGCGAATAATGACTAGGAAAAAGGATCAACAACAAATAAAAGAAGATATCAAAGATCCAGAAGAAGAACGCCTTCCAAAGAAACTAAGAATGAATCCATCTAAAGAAAAAAATAGAAGAGGTAGCAATGAAAGTACCTATGGACCAGGAGTTAAAATCATAGATTCTATTGAAATTATAGGAATCCAGATGTCATCGGGTTCCTGTGGTGGCAACACCAACCCTTCATCGGTTAAATAATGAAAGCTATCTCTTGGAATTGTAGGGGACTAGGAAATAACTCGAAAATGGAAGCACTAAAGGATCACATCATATCTAAAAAATTGGTAGTAGGATTCTCATCTAGGAGACTAAACTAGAGGGAAAAAAATGAAAGAAATAGGTAGCAAGAAATGGAAGGTTAGTCAAGTAATTGTAACAAGTTCTCAAGGGGAATTTGGAGATCTCTTCACTCTTTGGGACTCTATCATGTTCATGGTTCTTCACCATCGTATTTCACATCATTGGATATTAGTATCATCAGTTCATAAAGACTATGGGAAACAAATTCAAATTTTCAATTTGTATGCTTTGATCTAGTATGGAGATGAAACCTCTTTTTGGCGATCTCTAATAGAAATGAAAGAGCATGGATATGAAAAGCTCATTATTGTAGTTGGAGATTTCAATATGATCTTGTCAAACAAGGAAAATAGGCATGGAAACATAGTAAGGTAGCCATTCAAACAAAAAAATGGAAGATATGATAGCGAATTAGGACTTAGTGGATATAGAGCAAAAAATTGAAGATTTGATAGAAAATTAGGACTTAGTGGATATAGAGCCAAGAGGGGGAAATACACCTAGTTCATTTGGAGAGTAGAACCGAGACATGTAGAAGAAAAAATCAATAGAGTTCTAATTCACAATTATTTCATGTTAGAAAAAATTTCAATCTCCTCTTAGATTATAGCCAATGGGGTTTCATATCATAAACCACTCTTGTTATTTTTTCAGGAGTGGGAAAATATTTGACTCATTGATCTGGATTGTATAGAGAATGAAATGAAAGTGAAAAAAAATGAATGGAAACACACACACACACACACACACACACACACACATCAATATTGCAGAGATCACAGTAATATAGTGAGAAGCAAATTCTATTAATAAATGAAATAGGAAAAGATTATGAAATGCAAAGAAATACAAACTCACTAGAATGGTGGTAGCTTATCTTTGAAGAGAGAGGTGTCACCAAAGATCATTCACAAGCATAACATTACAAGAGGTCAAAATTTTCCTTTTAACATAAACTAATGAACACTAAGGGGAAAAAACCCTAAATACCCAAATCCATAACCCTAAGACATGATGTGGAAAAAGGAATGAGAGCCCCAATGAGTCTAGTTGATAAGTCAACCTCCTAAGGCTGCAAATTTCGCATACAAACTCTATTTGGAGTGACCAATATCCCATTGGAAATATATCGATGAGAATACAAATTTGGTTCAAGGATTATACATGCCAAGGGAACCCTAATATTTCATAAGGACAAAAAACATTGTTTAAAGCCTAAAAATTATATCGAAAGTTCGAGACCTGAAAACTATAGAAAATATACTAAGATGAGGAATCGTTCTAATTCAGTGGTAGAGGTGGGTGGCCACTGATATCCACATTGATCAATCCCTCCCCTTAGGAATAAATGATACCCATTGCATCAAGTGCCTCCAACAGATGTGGAAACTTCTGCGTAATCTGACTCCTAGTGAGTCACTTTCCTTGGTGAAGTTGTCTTACTTTGACAACTCAATAGAGTTGTATGTTTTATTGGTAGGTTCCCTTTTTCTTGGTGTCCATGATCTATTCCACTGTAGCCCGCTCAATGTAGTGAGGGTTGAGTTATTCAAGGGACAAATTCTCATCCCCCTTTGAGGTGTCCAATAGAGGTGGAAAGTATGGTTGAAGTAGCTCCATATTAAATATTGGGTGCAAGCCAAGGAAAGAGGCAATACTTAATTCAAAAGCATTCTCACCCACAACATTTATGATGATGTAAGGCCCACATCTGAGTGGTCTAATATCTTCATGTGGGGGCCTGTGAGACACTCTTTATACAAATGCAATCACACCTTATCACCAACCTGAAACTTGCATGGAACCTGATGTTGGTCATGTCGTTTCTTGTAATTGGCATTGTCTTTCTATAGGATATCATGAACATGTTTTTTGATGTGTTGGATCCTTTCAAATAAAATGATTTCTATATATAACTCGGTCTGAGCATGGGAGGAATCTTCCTATGTAGATGCAATCGGTAGAGCTAGATCAATGGGGACTAATGGTTGGAGCCCTAAGCACACCTGAAAAGGGTTGTGGCCAATAAAATTGTGGGGGGGATTTGTTGTATCTATGTTGAACATATGGAAGGCTCACATCCCATGTACATGGATGATTGGAGTTTTTCGTGTGCATGATATGCACAATAACCCTATTGACCACCTATGTTCTTCCATCTATTTAGGTGTGGAAGGCATCCGATTTGGTAAGCTTGGTGTCCATAAGAGACCAAAGGCTACACTAGAATGTATTGAGGAACCTACTATCCATGTTTGAAATAATGGTCCATGGTAACCCAAAATGAACCCAAACACACTCAAAGAAGAGCTTAGCAGTGGCCTCTATTGTGATACTCTTCTTGCATAGCGCCATAATGGTCATCTTCGAGAACTGGTCGAAAACTACAAAGACACAATCATTACCATGCTTGGTGGAGGGAAAACCTGACATGTAATCCATGGAGAATAACTCTCAAGGCTTGTTTGGGATAGGTAGAGGAGTGTACAACACCTACTTCTTAATCTGGTAGGTTTATGAATGACACAAGCAATGCACAATCTAATACCTATTGATATCCAGTCAAGGTTTTGGCCAATATAAATATTTCTAAAGTACTTCTACTATCTTTTCCACACTGAAGTTCCTTAACACTCGATTGTAATGTGCCTCCCAAATTGGCTTTGCATGCTCACTTCAAGGAACACAAAGATGGCCCAAATAGCACAAAAGTGAATCATGGAGGTTGATCCATATTATATATTGAGAATGAAATGAAATACACACATAAATATAGCAGAGAGGACAACAATACATTGAAACCCAACTTCTGTTAATGGATAAATAGTAAAATATTGTAGAACACAAACTTGTTAGAATGGTGGTAGCTTATTTCTAAAGAGAAATATATTTCAGCTATGCTAATTCACAAAAGGATAATACGAGCTGAAATAATGGACTTTTAGGATAAATCAAGAACCCTAAATGTCCAAAACCCTGTTGAAATAATGTAACTGCGAAGAGCATTCTTATTATTATTGTTATTTTGTTATTATGATTAATCCCCATTGTGGATTAATCATGTCGGTAATTGTATTAGGACCAAATCCCCTTTTGCAGATTGGTCATCGGACAATTATAATGGCCAGAATAAGAAGTCGGCCCCAACAGTTATTATTGAAGACCCATAATTAATTAAAGGTGGGTTTACCCACCCAGAGTGAGAGGTCGGCCCTACTAGTGAAACCCTTTCACATGTGCCAGTCTTGTATATATAGGAGGCTAGCACCTCACTTTAATCACACAACTCACTTGCTCATTCTCTTATGAGGCAAGCTGCAATTACCAGTTGGAGAGAGGAGAAGAAGAGTGGTGCATCTCTTGGAGATGACTATCTGTATTGGTTTGAGTTGTCTCTTGAACATTGTATAAGCTATTTATGATAAGGAAGTTTTTGTTGGGTTTTCTTCCCGAAGAGGGTTTCCCAGGATAAATGTTGTGTCTTTTGTGAATGTGTATTTCTCAGTGATCTTGTTCTTATGATGCTCTTATCTATTGAAATGCAAAGAACAATAATAATGGCATAAACATTAACATGGTATCAGAGCCAACCTGAAGGAAGTATATTTTGCAAGAGGAAAAACATCACGGTTACCGTACCCAAAAATTAGGGTTTTACAAAAGTGAATCTTTTCATCCCTGAAACCACCTAGAAAGTTGTGCCCTCCCCCAAGGATCATTTTGGCACTTAGAGCGCATCTTTTCAGTGGCTAGATCTCCC
>ML783260.1:543019-600095 GCA_009831015.1 Picea engelmannii | reverse complement strand
TATAGGGTCACTCAGAAGCTGCCATGACCCACGCCATTGAAGAATCTTGGCATCGAAGATTAGCTCACTTCAACTACAAGGTGCTACCATACATATGCAAAGCAGTCACAGGTTTACCAGAACTCAAAGGTGACCATGAAGGCATATGCAATGGATGAGCACAAGGGAAGAACATCAAGAACCCGTTTCCGAAGAGGGATAACAAGACAGAAGGAGTCCCAGAACTCATCCATTCATATGTGTGTGGCCCAATGCCATCATCCTCCATTAATGGGTATGTATACTATGTATCGTTCATTAATGATTATTCTCATAAAAGACCTAGATATATTTGAAGTGTTCAGCAAGATCAAGGAATTCAAAGCCTTGATAAGAGAACCCTTCTGTAAGGAAGATTAAGATACTCAGGTCAGATAATGGAGGAGAATATACCTCAAAAGAGTTCGTGAACTTATGCAAAGATGTTGGGATCAAGATCCCCAACAAAAAAGTGTAGTTGAACGGAAGAACAGAACCATGCTGGAAGCGGTGAAGATCAAGATCTTCCTATGTGTTTATGGGCAGAAGCAGAAATGACAGCTATTTATGTGCAAAACCGATTGCCCCATAGTGCACTTGGGCTCAAGACACCAGAAGAAATGTTCACCGGAAAGAAACTAGAGGTAAGCCATCTCAAAATATTTGGCTGTCCAGTGTTTATTCACATACCCAAAGAGAAAAGAAACAAGTTGGAACCCTCCGGAAAGAAGGGAATATTTGTGGGATACTGTGAGGTCTCCAAGGCCTTCAAAATCTGCATACCTGGTCACTGCCATATTGAAATCAGCAGGGACGTGACCTTTGATGAAGAAGCAACACTTAAGAAATCAAGAAGATGCTAGCTTGAAGAAGTATATGAAGAGGAACCTTTAAATCCCAGGATTACAGAATCAATGAGGGAGGTTCCCAGAGCTGCAGAACCAGTGAGGGAAGTCGTAACTTCCCATGATGAGGAACTTCTAGAAGACCATGATATAGTAGAAGTTCAAGAACCTCCTCAAATGAACTTGTCCCATAAAATAAAGCCTACTTAGGCAAGAGAGCTTATTCAAGATGGAGAGAAGTATGTTGTTCCAGAATGAACCTCGAGACAGGTGAAAAGATCAAATCCATTCTCCAATTACACAACTTTGATATGAGATCTCCCAGATGAAGATCCTACCAGCTCTGAAGAAGCCATTCAGAGAAAAGAATAGGTAGATGCCATGACAGAGGAATACCAATCCATAATGAAGAATGAAGTATGGGAAATAGTTCCCATATCGAAGAATAAAGATGGGGTATCCTACAGATGGCTCTTCAAAATAAAACATGCTGATGATGGAAGTACTGAGAAATATAAAGAAAGATTTTTCACTCGTGGATTTTCCCAGAAAGAAGGCATTGACTATGAAGAGACATTCGCTCCTGTGGCCAGATAAACTTTGATCAGAACCACTATAGCTCTTGCAACCAAGATGAAATGGAAGCTGCACCAGATGGACGTGAAGACAACTTTCCTGAATGGTGTTATCGAAGAGGAAGTGTATATAGAGAAACCCCAAGGATTTGAGGTTGAAGACAAGAAGTCTCATGTCTGTCGATTGAAGAAAGTCTTATACAGATTGAAGCAAGCTCCCGGATCTTGGTATGGCCGTATAGATAGTTTCTTGATGAGCCTAGGCTTTACCAAGAGTAAAGCAGACTCAAATCTCTACTTCAAAATTATGGATAATGAACCAGTAATTTTACTACTATATGTGGATGACTTATTCTTAACTAGAGAAGAAAAGCTCATCGTTGAATGTAAACAGAGACTTGCCGCAGAATTTGAAATGAAAGACCTTGGCCTAATGCATTACTTATTAGGTCTTGAGGTATGGCAGAGTCCAGAAAGGATATTTCTTAATCAAGGGAAGTACACGGTCGAAATCTTAAAGAGATTCAACATGCTAGAATGCAAGTCCATGAATACACCCATGGAAGCGAAGCTGAAGTTGCTGGTCAATACTTCGTCAGACTTGATAGATGCCACACTGTATAGACAAATTATTGGATCACTGATGTACCTGACAAACACCAAACCAGACATATGTTTTGCAGTGAACACCTTGAGTCAGTTTCTGGTAGAGCCCAGACGTGTTCACCTAGTGACTGCAAAACATGTGATGAGGTACCTTAAAGGTACAATGGATTATGGTCTCAACTATGATGGAGATCATGACTTCACATTGAGTGGATATACTAATGCAGATTGGGTAGGAAGCATTGCTGACAGAAAAAAGCACTTCCGGATGCTGTTTCAGTTTGGGATCAACCATGATCTCGTGGCAGAGTAGGAAGCAATCCAGTATTGCTCTCAACACAGTGGAAGCAGAGTACATTTTCGCATGTTCTGCTAGCTGCGAAGCTATATGGATTTGAAATTTGTTGACTGTCCTATTTAACTTGTAGATGAGAGCAACCGTGATTCTATGTGACAACCAGAGCTGCATAAAGATGACAGAGAATCCTGTATTCCATGACAAGTTGAAGCACATAGAGATCTGCTACAATTTCATCCGCGACATGGTACAAAGAGGAGCCTTGAAGCTCCAGTACATTAGCACGGATGAACAGGTTGTTGACGTGTTGACTAAGCCTCTATCTCGTGTAAAGTTTGAACACTTTCGAGATAATCTTGGTATAGTCCGAAAGGACCCTCCCTGAAAGGGGGAGTATATATATTTTCCTTGCTTCTGACCTCACTGTTAGATGTAAAGCAAGATGAGTCATTGCTTCTGACCTCGCTGTTAGATGTAAAGCATGATGCTGTGTGTTCCTTGATTTTGACCTCACTGTTAGATGTAAATCAAGATGAGTCATTTCTTCTGACCTCGCTGTTAGACGTAAAGCATGACGTTGTGGATCCCTTGCTTCTGACCTAGTTGTTAGACATAAAGCAAGATGATTCCTTGCTTCTGACCTCGTTGTTAGACGTAAAGTGAGATGTTGATGTGTTCCTTGCTTCTGACCTCATTGTTAGACGTAAAGCAAGATGAGTCATCTTTCGAACCTCGATGTTAGACGTAAAGCATGGCGTTGTGATTCCTTGCTTCTGACCTAGTTGTTAGACGTAAAGCGAGATGATGATGTTCCTTGCTTCTGACCTCGTTGTTAGATGTAAAGCAAGATGAGTCATGCTTCTGACCTCACTGTTAGACGTAAAACATGAAATTGTTATTCCTTTCTTCTGACCTAGTTGTTAGACATAAAGCGAGATGATGATATTCCTTTCTTCTGACCTAGTTGTTAGACGTAAAGCAAGATGTGACTGACACTGAGCTACCATCTTAACAACTGTGACATTGAGCCAGTGTAGTACTGCATGCCTAGTGCTGTGATGAGGTATCATTTTTTTACTGATACATATTTGATGCAGATGATGATGGCATTCTTTTGAGAATGATGATGCTGCCAATGAAGAAAAATTTTGATGACTCGTAAATATGTTAGCCAATGTTTCAAGATGATATTGACGATATTGTCCTCTTGATTCCACTGATGATGTAGACCTCTCTCGCCTGATGCTGATGAAGAATACCCTTCTTGTTAAGGGGGAGTGTTGAAATAATGTAACTGTGAAGAGGATTCTTATTATTATTGTTATTTTATTATTAGGATTAATCCCCATTGTGGATTAATCATGTCGTTAATTGTATTAGGACCAAATCCCCTTTTGCGGATTGGTCATCGGACAATTATAATGGGAAGAATAAGAAGTCGGCCCCAACAGTTATTATTGAAGACCCAGAAATAATTAAAGGTGGGTTTACCCACCCAGAGTGAGAGGTCGACCCTGCCAGTGAAACCCTTTCACACGTGCTAGTCTTGTATATATAGGAGGATAGCACCTCACTTTAATCACACAACTCACTTGCTCATTCTCTTATGAGGCAAGATGCAATTACCAGTTGGAGAGAGGAGAAGAAGTGTGGCGCATCTCTTGGAGAGGACTATCTGTATTGGTTTGAGTTATCTCTTGAACATTGTATAAGCTATTTATGATATGGAATTTTTTGCTGGGTTTTCTTCCCCTAGAGGGTTTCCCAGGATAAATGTTGTGTCTTTTGTGAATGTGTATTTCTCAGTGATCTTGTTCTTATGATGCTCTTATCTATTGAAATGCAAAGAACTATAATAATGGCATAAACATTAATAAACCCTAACCCTAGGAAGCTTTCCACCTCTAGAGTATACACACTTTTCATCATATATTTTTTATATATGGTAATTTGGAACAATAATAAACACCCTTTAAGAAATCTTATCTCCACCTAAGTCCCCAATATTATAAGTTTAAGCAATCCTATCTCCACCTAAATCCCCAATATTGTAAGTTTTAACTTCTCCTTCTTCCCGTCCACATGATAGTTTGCGAATGAATTAAAATTTGATGTTAATGTTTGTAAACATTAAACATGCAAAATGAGATATCTATAATATTAGACAATAATCATCTTATGAGGAGAAATCCATAAAAGGAAGTAAATTTACACAAAGAACACATTAATTGCTATCTCTCTATAAACTCCTAATAAGTAAAAAATGATATGTGGATATTGTAAAATTTATTGATTTGACAATTTGACTCCACATTAATATTAAAGATTTTCTCTCCAAAATCACCCATAAAAATATTTAAAATGAGCAAAAATACATTCAAACTAAATTTTTCCATAATTTTGGTGGGAGAGATCGTTATAGTTGTTTAGTTGAAAAATAATTTTGGTAATGCGTGAAACCTAGTGGTTTTTTTTTATATATAAGTTAAAGATTTATATTACCTAAAAAATATGAAACCAATACATATTCTAAGGAACTTGGCATCTAGCCCACCAACATTGGAAACTAGAATGATCCATATTTTATGAGAAGAACGAAATGAATACATATTATTATCCAAAGATGCTTAACACATAATAAAAATTATACAGTAAAACTGATTTCTATTCAATAAAGAAATAAGCTAAAACTGTAAAATGTAGCGTAAAACAAGCTTGCTAGAATTGTGTCAGCTTATCTATGAGAAGAGATGTGACAATTGTGCTCATTCGCAAGAAGATGATTGCAATGAGGCTCTCAAGGCCTTTTTACAATAAACAAGAATGTAAAAAACCCTAGACATCCAAAAACCTAACCCTAGGAGATGAAGCGCCAAAAGTCATGTGGGCCTTGTTTGGGTAAGTTAGTACATCAACTTCCCAGGGTCGTAAATTTTGCATACGATCTCTTTTTTAGGTGCATGATAGCCCGTTGGAAAGGTCTATCCGAGGAATACAAATGTTTCCTATGGAGACCCCTAGATATTTTGACTATGGCGAGCCCTAAAAACATTGTTTAGGGCCTCAAAATGGTCTCAGAAGTCAAGGACCCAAAAACTAGGAAAAATCTGTCGAACTGGAAAACTGCCAAAATGAGCTAGTTGGAATAGGTGGGAGGCCATCAAAATCCATCTGTATCAATCCTAACCCCTTAGGAAGAAATGGTCTCCATTGCGTTGAGTGCCCCCATTAGATGAGGAAATTTCTATTGAATTTGGCCCTAGGCAAGACACTTGCCTTGGTGCAGGTCCTACCCTGCTTTGACAACTCGATAAAGTTGGATCCTTTGTTGGCGAGTGCCCTTGATCTATTTTTCCACAATCTTATCACTGGATTCCTATTGTATGCAGTCGGGGTTGATATCTATTGGTGTCATTTTTCTGCTATCTCTGAGGTGTCCCATAATGGTGGGAAATAAGGTCGAAGGAGATCCATGTTGAACACTGGGTGCAGACCAAGGAAAGGAGGACTGTTGATCTCAAAATAATTATGACCCATGGTCTTGGTGATGGTGTAAGGACCATAATGGAGTGGGTAAAGCTTTTGATGGGGTCCAGTAAGGAATTCTTTCTACAAATGCAACCAAACTTTGTCGCCCACCTGAAACTAATGTGGCACCCGGTGTTGATCATGGCGTTTCTTATACTTGTCATTGGACTTCTATAGGATATCCTGAACCTGTTGACATATGTGATGGATCCAATCAATGAACCGAGTGGCTTTGTCAACTTCAGTTGGAGCAGGAGATGAGTCATCTGAGGTGACCACAAGGGGTAGTGCAACATCTATGGGACCCAACGGTTGGAATCCCAACCCCACCTTAAAGGGGCTTTGGCCAGTTGAGCTATGTAAGGATCAGTTGTAGCTATGTTGGACATAGGGAAGAATCTCATCCCATGTGAGAGGGTGCTTGGAATTATACATGCGTAGTATATGCATGATCATTCAATTTATGACTTCGATTTGGCCATCTGTCCGGGGGTGGAAGGTTGCGGATTTGTTGAGCTTGGTGTCCAACAATGACCAAAGGCTTGACCAAAATGTGCTAAGAAATCAATTGTCTTGATCTGAGAAAATGGTTTGTGAGATTCCAAAATGTGCCCAGACTCATTCAAATAAGAGCTTGGCAATGATCTCTTTTGTGATGCTCTTTTTGCAGGCGGCCATAATCGACTTCTTAGAAAAGCGATTAGCAACCACAAAAACACAATCATTTCCCTGCTTGGTGGAATGGAGGCTCGACATGTATTCCATGGAGACATATTCCCATGGCCTATCAGAAGTAGGCAGAGGGGTGTATAGGCCTTGTTTCTTAGTGGCTGGTTTGGAAATAGCGCAGGCAGTGTAGGACCTGATATACTTGTTGACCTCCTATCAAAGTTTCAGCGAGTAGAAATGTTTTTGTAGCATTGCCACTTTCTTTTCAACACCAAGTGTCCTGCCACCCAACTGTAGTGGGCTTCCCAGATTAGATTCGATCACTCACTTGATGGAATGTAGATATGGCCCAGACGACACAACATCCCATCCTGAAGATGGAAATTAGTGACAATTGCGTTTGTGCCCAACATTTGGTAGGTGGTGGCGAAGTTTGGTTCTATCTCATAGAGTTGTGGCCATTGAGAGGTCTCATGGATGCAAGAGTATAGAATTGTGGTGAGTTCTACGACTGGCAGTCCGCTGAGTCAATCAACGATGTGCTTGGTAATTCATATTTTATACTTGATGTTGATGTGGAATTGTTGCAAGTATGTGGACCATTTCTAATGGCGGTCATTCTATAATCTTCCTTGTGTCTCCATGAACTGCAGTGGCTTATGATCAATGTGGATGACTGTCTCCTTCCCAATAATGTAATGTCTCCATTGGAAACATACTTGCACAATGGAGTACATTTATTTATCGTAAGTAGGGTACTTACGTACAACATCTGATAGTGTCTCACTATGATAGACCACAAGGTTTCTGTGTTGAGTGAGAACGGTGCCCACAGCATAGTCTAAAGCATCTTTCTCGATCTCAAAGGGATGTTGTAGGTCTGGTAGTTAAAGTATTGGGGATGATCCCAAGCATTGCTTCAAATCATCGAACGCTTGCTGTTGGGACCGACCCCACACAAATTTCTCCTTACCACCACCCCTGGTTACTTGGCTAAGGGCCCATGCAATATGGGAAAATCCTAACACGAACTTGCAGTAGAAATTGGCAAGGCCCAAGAAGATCTGAAGCTCAGTGAGTGTGGTTGGGGATGGGCAATCACAGATGACTTGGATCTTGTCTATATCCACATGTACACCATGTTGATCAACGATGTAGCCTAGGTAATGGACCATGTCCATGCCAAAGGATCATTTTTCCAAGTTGGCGTATAGCTTGTGCTACCGCAGGGTGTGCAGAACCTACTGAATATGATGAAAGTGTTCTTCCCAAGTCTTGTTGTAAATGAGAATGTCATCTAGATACACCACTACAAAAGTATTGGTGAATGGTCACATGATATCATCCATCATCCTCATGAAAGTGGCTGGAGCATTTATCAAGCCAAAGGGTATGACCAACCACTCGAAAAGACATTCCTTTGACTTGAAGGCGGTCTTCCATACATCTGTTTATTCTATTGAGACTTGGTGGTTGCCATAATTTAGATCAATCTTTCTGAAGTATTTGGCCCTTGTGAGCTGATCAAGGAGGTCATTGATTCGGGGAATCGAGTACCATTTTTTGACTTTGATTTTATTCAGCGCCCGATAATCAATGCAGATTCGTCGGGTTCCATCTTTCTTCTGTACCATCACGATTGGGATCCCACAATATGATGAGATGGGAAGGATGTGCCCCTTGTGGAGTAGTTCTTGGATCTGTCACTTGATCTTATCATTCTCTAATAGAGAGCAGCGGTAGACTGGCCCATTGGGTAGCAATGTGTCAAGGGTCAGATCGATAGGGTGCTTGACCTGACAGTGTAGCGTTACCCTAGTAGGTGAGGAGAATATATCCAAGTATGCTTCCATGACCTTATCCACTTGCTTTTGATGTGTGGAGAGGTCATCCGCGAAGACCTTGGATGTTGCTACAATCTTTCACTCATTCTGAGAGTGAATCACGAAGAAGACAAACTTCCCCATCTGAGTAATGACCTTCTTGCATTACTTGGCAAAGATCAAGGAAATAGCTCTAGGTGGGAATGCCTCTGGTATCGTGTACAATTTCTTGTTCAAAGTAATAATAACACTACGAGGCCTAGACTCATATACAACATGGAGTTTCCATAAATATGGTTGGCCCAAAATAACATTACAAACTTCGAGAAGGGAAACATCACACAATACCTCATCTTTGAAGGGCTTGATTTTGTATGACATGCGACATTGTTGGATAACGCATATGTCGCTTCCTTGTTGGAGCCATCTGATGGTGTAGGGTTGCGGGTGCAGTGTTTTCGGTAGGACGAGTCTCTTGACAAGATCTACTGAGATGAGATTATTTTGGCTACTGCTATCAATGATGAAGTGAAGTGGGGTACTCTTCGCCCACATATGTGAATGAAAAAAGTGCTCGCCTTCCTCTGGCTCGCCTGGTTCACCGGGCTAGAGATTGGTGGTAGTAATGATAGCAATGGGTTCTGCATCAATTATCTGTCTCCCCCTTTCTAGATTTGAATCATAGTCAGAACCCGCATATGATTCAGAGGCTTTCACCTCATCTACCAGTGACTTCTTTGAGCGACAATCAACAATGTTATGTCAGGGGCTCTTATGGAAGTCACACCACTTCTCGGTATCTTTGTTTGTCTTTCTGGTGTCCTTCTTTGCTTATGGAATGGACTAGTTGTCCTGAGGCAGTCTATCTTTTCTTTGGCCTTTTTTATGTGGGTTGCGGCCTCCCTTTCCTAGATTTTTCTATGAGGGGTTCTCAGGCCCAAATTTCCATGTCTTTTGTTTGATCTTCTGATCGATTTTGATGACATATCGGTATGCCGCTCCCAAGGATGAGATGTACAAAAACTCTATTTCAACCTGGATGTATTTATGCAGACCGTCGCGATACTTAAGCACTAGATGTCGCTCAAAATATTTGATACCCATCTTGGTGCGCAAGGTATGGAAGATATTTGTGGACTCGGGAACTACTTGGTCTCTTTCCTGCCGCACTGTGGTCCATTTTGTATATAGGTCTTTATAAATTCCAACGGGGTAGTATTGTTTCTTAACAGCACCCCTGAAGGACTCTTGGGTGACCACGACTGTAAATAATGAGGGTTCCTATGTTTCCTTTTTCTCACAGAAATTTTCCCACCAATCTTTGACATGGAGAATGGTTTTGAGGAGTGCAAAAGTAATATTTTCTCTATTCGACAAGTTATGGATAGAGAAGTACCCTTCTAGTAGATTCAACCATTTTTCTACAACATCTGCGTCTATCTGACCTTCAAATATAGGAATATCAATGTTGATTTGTACCTTGAAGGGAGCGGTGCCTCCGTTTGAGGACGATGCGTCACCTATTGGTAGCCGCCAAAGGATTTGTGCAAAACTATCCATCATCCCATTCCTCTGTTGTGTGAGGGATTCCTCGAGAAACATTTTAAAGGGATCTCTTGTCCCTTCGTCTTTATTTTCTCCTTCCATGAGAGGTCGTTTGGGCGTGCGAGATATTTTTTCCTCAAGAGAAACAAGCTCGAGACCCAATTCTTTGTACCTTGACCTCGATGGGGACATGCATTAAGAATGACAATGAGAAGACCACTCTGATACCACTGATCCAGATTTTATGAGAAGAATGAAATGAATACAAATTATTATCAAAAGATTCTTAACATAGAATAATAGCTATACAATAAAATTGTTTTCTATTCAATAAGGAAATAAGTTGAAACTATAAAATGCAGCGGAAAACAAGATTGCTAGAATGGTGGCGGCTTATCTCTAAGAAGATATGTGACGGCTTCACTCATTCACAAGAAGATGATTAAAATGAGGATCTCAAGACATTTTTACAATAAATAGGAATGTCAAAAACCCTAGACATCCAAAAACCTAACCCTAGGAGATGAAGCATCAAAAGTCATGTGGGCCCCATTTGGGTAAGTTAGTACATCAAATTCTTGGGGTCATAACTTTTGCATACGATCTTTGTTTTAGGCGCATGATATCCCGTTGGAAAGGTCTATCCGAGGAATACAAATATTTCTTATGGAAATCCCTACACATATTAACTGTAGCAAGCCCTAAACATGTTGTTTAGGGACTCAAAACAACCCAGAAGCCAGGGACCCGAAAACTTGGAAAAATTGTCGAAGTGGAAAACTGCAAAAATGAGCCAGTTGGAATAGGTGGGAGGACACCAAAATCCATCTGGATCACAAAACCAGACCCAGGTTCATTTTAAATTTTCCCATAACCGTCCAAGTTGTTATATCTAAAATGTTCAAATAACTATGAGAATTACAAAAGTGGCACGATAGCCTATAAAAGACATAGTCTACCTTAATAGAGAAAATGGAACTGGAGCATAAGAAGAAAGTGAAAATTCATACACCAAAAGTGCCATTTCCCCCGTGGACAGGAGGAGGATGTTTTCAAGATTGAGTTATGATGTAGGGTTGACAACATGTGGGGTAGTGTTGATTGATATGCTCGCTTGATAAGGATTCAAAGAGCACATCCAAACTACGATTGATGTTTTCCTATTGGAAAAGTTGATCTTCTATATCCCTACGAATGTCAAATATTAATTGAAGGTGATCCTCCAAGAAGCCACACAAGGTGACCTCTTCTAATTGTGTAGTCTCTTTTGGTGAAATCATAGTATCCTAAAGGGGGGCAGATGGAGCCACTTCTCCAATGACCAATGAAGCCACTTCCTCAATGACAACACAACCCCAGTTCCCCTCCAATGATTGGGATGGAGGATGGCCATTGTCTTGAATTACGTTTTCCTGCAAAATTTGTCTAATTAGATGGTACATATCCTCTTGAGGAATCATAGAAGGTCTAACAATATCATGGAGAGGAGTGGATGGAAATTACTCCTCTATGAGGACAGGACCCCAGATTTCCTATTATCGATCATTTCCCATGAGTGGCACCTCATTTGTAGGTTAGGCAAGGGAAGAAGGTGTACCAGGGGAATTCAAATAAGATTGACTAGGGAGACAACGATTAGCCAAGTATATGTAGTAGTCTGGTCCTCGCCTAAATCTGCCATGCTCTCGAGGCATGGATTTGAGAGGGAGACAAGTGAACTAGGTGGATGGGTAAGAGATAACCATAAAATGGGTGCAAAAAATCCACACCAAGGAGGAAACAAGGCCAATGAGAAGAGAAAAGGGAAGACATATACTAGAAAACACGGAAAGGTTCAGAGGAATATTACCATACCAAGCCATTAAGGGTGTTATTAATTCAGAGGTGACTGTGATTTTATCCATAGTACACTCTCGATCAGATCCTTGGACCATTGTAAACCAGAGCAACAAGTTTCCCATGAAACCAAATCTCCCACATAAAGACTCTGCGTTAATGCTTTGCCTCAGAAACAGGAGCGTGGGAATGAGGCAACGATGAGAGTCATTTTGTTTAAATGCATGGATGTACAGATGTCACCCCAATGTCCAAGGGTGAAACATAGTGGTTTTAATCGTACTAGTGTCTTAATACCTTTTTATTTTTAGTTAACTAATTTGTGTGGTCTAATTTTTAGTTAGCTAGATGTTAATGGGATTTGGTTGGTTGATAAAAGTTATAGTGATGCCAAAGTGGCTTGGTTGGTTAGTAGAGTGAGGTGGTATTCTCTACTAAAATTTAAATTTTTTAGATGTGTATTCATTCTTCATAAATTGTTGTGATTGTATAAGATTGTATAAGTGAATTATTTAATATAGTTGTGGACAAGTGCAAGTTATAATAATAATAATTATTATTATGATGATGATGATGGTTAACGTCCTTGAGACTAAATTTGGTCCATCAAACCTTAAGAAATGGAAGGAAAGGAATTGCTTGGTTGCTTTAGAATTTTATGTGTGTGCTTCAAAATCTTTAAGAGAACTGTTCCCAAATCACCATAGTTTTGATGAGTTAAAAGGTTAAGGAGGTCAGTATTGTAACAAATATTTTGAAATTGAGATCTAATGTGGGTGTATGCAAGACATTCTAAGAGAAATTTATTTTCATCTTCAACCATATTAACGTCACAAAGATGACAAATTATTTTGTCCCACGACATTTTAGGAATTGTCCAATGCCCTGTTTCACTATGGAGCTCGTGAGAGTTTGTTCTTATTTTAGCACATTATGGATTTTCTTCTTTACACTAGTCAAAACAAATACATACTTTTGATCTTTTAGATTATGGCTGATCACCTCATTATAGTATCGTAATTTTGTTTTATCTTCCAATTCTTTATCACACCACAATTTCTCCTTAAATATAGATGTAAAAATATTTTTGATATTATCATTATTCTACAAAGAAACCTATTCCTTTATTCCCTAATGTTTTAGGCCAAGAGTTGGAATATTTATGCCAACCCCTCTTGAGATATAGGTGGTTTTTATTGGAGTTAAAAGCAATCTTAGGAAGCCTCTTGTCTTCCATTTTGTTTATCATGTTCTTGTACATTAGGTACCTAGTTATAACCATGCTCTCAATGGGGGAAATACTTGCTTCTATGATGATGATAGGATAGGGTGTGTTGCATTTAATTTTAAAATTATAAGTTATAAACACTCTTTGATTTGATCTATCATCTCCACAATTTTCTATAGATACTGCATCCCTAGACTTCACAACCATATAAGATCATAGGAGTGATGATAGTCTCAAAGAGGAGTTTATTATTATCCTATAGCCAAAGGTACGCTGACTTACAATTGTTTTCACGTCCATAATAAGTTTTCCATCCTCCATTTATCCTTTTCTCAATGTTGTAGTTCTAGTTAAGCTTGTGATGAAGATCAATTCCTAGTTATTTGTATGAAGTCACTGAATCCTCCAAGTTGTTGTTTTCATACATAGAATTAGTGTAAGTAATATTTTTGGATTTAATTATCATAACCTTAATTTTATTAGTGTTAATAGTCATACTTTTACTAGAGAAAAAATACTTGAGGATTTTTAGCTGCTTGTCAAGATCATACAGACTTCTCACCATAAGAATAATATCATCAGTGTAAAGAAAAATGATGATGATTATACTAGTGAGAGTTGGTTCGACACAACTTGCTTCTTCCAAACAATCCTCTAACTTGTTAATTTATATTCGAAAAGGGGTAGGGGACATGAGACAACCTTGTTTAGCTCCTATATTACAATCAATTTCTTCCAACCAACCCTCAATGTTCCTAAACTTGGAAATAACGTTCTTGTATAATTGAGAGGAACTTTTAGCTCTTCTAAATTATTCCAAAGGTTAGTCCCAGACATTGTGTCAATAGATTTTCTAAAGTCAATAAAATAACATAGGAGATTGAATATATTATTGTGACTCTCCTCTGCAATGATTCTATGTGTAACAAGGTGGTCCATAATTGAATGATAATTCATAAATCCAACATAGACTTTAACTTTGTTTCCGTGACTTTATAACCATACATTGATCTTCTTTTCCAAAATAAATCCATATAACTTGACTTAAAAAAACTATTTTCATATAATTGTGAACAAATTATAATTACTTAATCAAATAATAACATTAATAATGTGTATTTGCTTTATCATAAAATCATACATTAAACAATATAACCTTTTTTTATTAACCAAAACACCTATCCAAAAATCATTATAACAATAATTGAATAACTTCTTTAAAAAATATTAACTCTTTCATTATTTACTATTACTATTCAAATACTTGATTCTCAAGTTTGACTATGTTCTTTGAGGAAACTCAATGAAGGTTGGCTCAACCTTAAATCATATATACAATACTTGCAAATACTTGATTCTCAAGTTTGACTATGTTCTTTGAGGAAACTCAATGAAGGTTGGCTCAACCTTAAATCATATATACAATACTTGCAAGTGAAATGTGAATCCCTAGTTATCAAACTAAGTCTAGTTAGATAGGACTTAGTTAAACAATATAACCTTTTTTTATTAACCAAAACACCTATCCAAAAATCATTATAACAATAATTGAATAACTTCTTTAAAACATATTAACTCTTTCATTATTTACTATTACTATTCAAATACTTGATTCTCAAGTTTGACTATGTTCTTTGAGGAAACTCAATGAAGGTTGGATCAACCTTAAATCATATATACAATACTTGCAAATGAAATGTGAATCCCTAGTTATCAAACTAAGTCTAGTTAGATAGGACTTATGAGTGTGACTTAGCTCGGTTCTTTAAATGAAAACAAGGTCCACTGAAGAAGTCTAAACTCATGGTTGATTTTTTTGTTATTTTATGGGTTATGAACTATACACATATACATTTTGCATTAAATATTAATAATTATTTATATTTTTATAAAATTATATATATATATATATATATATATTTTAAATTAATCAACCCAGGTTATGTAAATTATTTTTTTACTCAGTTATTATGAGTATTTTATTATATTAAAATGGCTCATATTATTAAACAAACCATTTAATAAACGCATCAAACGACCCATTTAATAAACATATCAATTTATAAAAGACAATTATATATAATTTATAAAAAATAATAAAACTTTAATCTTACCAATCAACCAAACCTTCAAAATATAAATATAAATATAAATATAAATATATAAATATAAATATAAATATATATATATAAATATATATAAATATATATAAATATATATATATATATATCAACCAAACCCCAAACCTTCAATTATATTTTTAAATATAATACATTAAAAAACTTTATTAAAGCAACGAAAATGATATATGGGATTAGGTATATTTAGATCAACCAAGGAGGTGACCAGTGATTAAAGTTGTCATATGGCATTATGACTAGGGTTTGTTATCCTTCTAGGTCATATTTATATTTTGAGTTATCACATTTTCATTTAAATAAGATTAAATGAGTAATGAAATTATGGTAAATTAAAATTTTAAAGTTACTCATTGATCTAAAAACGAAGGTATTATTGATAAATTGTAAGTTAGTTTAATGTACTTTTTGTATTGGATTGTTAAAAATGCGAAATACATAAATTTGTTATCTTATTTGCGGAATATTAAATGTGACTTTTACTTGATGCTTATTAATGAATAAAGAGATTAGCCATTAATATTCATGCTGCAAGTGAAGAGAATAGAACAACAAAATAGAAAGAGAAATAGAGACAAGAGGTTTGATAACGGAGTTCACCAATTGATGGCTATATCTCCGGGCCCGCTTCCAAGTGGAGGACCTTTTTATTGCTCTTTAAAATGCTCAAAGTTATCTTACAATGCTCTTTGTTGTTACATTGCATGCTTCATGTCTGCTGTGAAAAACCTCCTTGCTCAGATTCACGCATGCACCATCAAACTCTTCTAAAAAACATGGCAAAATTGCCTCTCAAATCATGAGAAAAGACCAAAATTTACAAACTGCCCCTTCAAAACCTTGCATCAAAAAGTCTCTTACAAGCTTCAAAAAGCCTGGATTATATAGATTTTGAGGCTCAGATGAGGAATCCCAACTTCCCTCAAGATCTGGCCTCTTTTTGGGATCAAATCCCCCTTCAAATGGCCTAAAATCCTCAAAAAATCCATTTTCTCGGCATAATATCAGTCAAAATCCCAAAAAAATCACTAACTATAGGATAAAACCCACTTTATGTTTAATTATTAGGCTTAACCCCCTTGATTGGTGCGTGCTCCCTCTCTATGGTCATATGACTGTATAAAACCGTGGGCTGGGACTTAGCCCCAACCCCCTTCCACCCACATAGTAATATAATACAATGTAAATAAAATTAAATGCATATTATTTAAATGGAGACGTGTGGGGTGCGCTGGTGTTAGTGTTCTCCTTAAGGCACTTGGCTTGGTGGGTGGTCTTGGGTTCAAAACCCATGGACCCCCAAACATTTTTAACACTTTCCATTCGACCCTGACTGAGTGCCACATGGAAGCCCATGTCTGGGCCACATGGCACTTCTTCATTTGCCAATAAAGTGCCACATGTCAACCTTTGAGTGGATCTGCCATCCACATCTGCCTAGTCAACTACTGCCACATGTCACACTGCCATTGGTCCAAGTCTGCATCATGAGGTGTCATTGGTGATGTCATGTTGGCATCATGCTGACGTCAGCATTGACTTTTTCCCAGTCCTTTGACTTTTTAGCTGTTTGAAAAAACGATCAGAGTACGATAACTCTCACATATAGCGTCCGTTTGAGAAAGTAAATATACTGCCGGAATCAACATGACAAGCCGGTCGTAATGGAATTGGTTTCATCCAACTATGAGAACTTTGATTTTTGAGCATTTTGTGAGACTGGGGAGCCTCCTGGATCATTCCTCCCCACTTTGGAAGATTTTGGACCACCAAAAGTCTGCTTTTACTTAGGTAAGAAGTGAGGGTACTGCCTCCCTACTTTGTCCTATATCATCCATACTTTCTACTTGGACAATAATTACCTGACTAATCACAACAAACATGAAAACTGAGATAGCATTGTTTATGAAGGTAATCATCCCATCAATTGCACAATCATCTACATTATTTGTCACAATTAGCATCCATACACCACTGAATAGCAACAAATTAATCAACAATACTAGACACGCTAATGAGAATCAAACAACATGCTTCCTCTTCTGAAAAGGAACAATAAACAAAGTATGCAGTTGAACCTCATGTTGTACGTCTGGTGACACTTCATGATTATGTGAATCATACTGAACCATATCATGTTTAGCATCACTAACTTCATGCTTTGTTACAAACATAAGTGTTAAGCGTTTGCTTGCATTTACCATTCTTTTTAACTTCCATGTAGCTGCAAAAGACCTGTCAGTTTTCATGCGATGAGCATGAACAATGTACTCCTTCCCATCTTTCTTGAAGCAATATTTATTATCCTCCCTGTAGAATATAGATTTTCTATCATAAAGGTAGGGGCTTCCCAAGACAATCCCACATATGTCCAGTGGCACTATATCAAGCTCTACTTCATCATGATACTTAGAAGTGATTGCAAACTTAATTTTACATTGCTTGGTTGCTTGCAAATTGTTATCACCACATATCCATCCCAATGGATATGGTTTAGGATGTGACTTTGTTTCAAGTCCCAATTTATTTACAACATCTTCATTGATTAGATTGGCTTGTGATCCACTGTCTACAAGAGTATCAACTTTAACATTATTTTTTATAACCCTTATGTGTTATCAACTTTAACATCATTTACATCAACTGATCTAGAAGAGCTAGAACTTGCAACATAATTTATACCTCGGATTCCCATAGCTACAACCCGTGTCTCATCACCGGAATCTGATCCAAGATCCACTTGAACTGTCACAGTTGTGGTCTTCTTCCTTCCTTGATTGGCATACTTCTTTGGCTTCATTTCAGGATCTAAGTTCCAACAATGATCTTCATCATGACCTACCTTCTTGCAATGCTCGCAAGTAGGCTTCTCCTTTCTTGTCATGGTCATCTTCTTCTCTTTCCTTTTCCCTGCATCCTTTCTTTGTCAAGTATCTGTAGAAACACTATCACCAACATTTCCTTTGCTATATTCAATGTGAATGGCTTGTACACATACTTCATCAAAGTTAGAAGGGTTTAGCATAAGAATAATGTGCTTAAGATAAGAATGTAAACCACCGATATATTTTAGGAGTGTCTCTTGTGTATATAAAGGAACACCCAAATTTAAAGCTTTCTTACGAAATATATGAGTATATTCTTGTACACTTTGACCTTTTGATTGCCTTAAACATTGCCAATTCATCACTTCTTGTTGCATGTAGGCTAAAGGGTAAAACTGTTGTTTTAATGCAATAACAAAATCATTCCAGGAAGATATTGTTTTACCACTTTTCTTAAGATCATCTCTAGTTCTTCTTTCCCACCATATGAGAGATGTGCCTCCCAATTTGAGACTTGCTAGTTGGATCTTAGTTTCATCATCAACAATCTTTTGTATCCTGTAATAGACTTCTAATTGTCTCACCCAATTATCTAGCTTTTCTGCATCTAATTCACCATCATAAGTGGGTAATTGAAACTTTACATATAACTTTAATAATGGCATATAAGAAGACTGATGAGTTTTTTGCTTATCCTTGGAGGAATGTACACTTGCTTCATTATTAGATGATGACGATGAAGGATAATAAGGTTCCGAAGGTCCACCACCTCCAACTCCTCCTTCTACTCTTACCGAAGATTCACCTTCTTCATTGCCTCGAAGCCTTCATTGCCCTCTTTCATGATAAAGCTCCTCTATCATGGATTGCATCAATTTAAAGGCCTCGAAGAAATCATCTTTTGTTTTGTAGGGACCCAATTTATGTGGCGAAGACATCTCTGTGTCAAGAGCCTCGAGTTGGCCTTCTCCTTGCTTGATTTTTTCTCTCGTGAGCATCCAATGCTTGCAATTCCTGTCAAACCTTCAAAACCAAATTCTCTGATACCATAAACTTGATCCAAGCCTTGATCTTGGCATCTCACCAAATATCTTGATCTTGGCATCTCACCAAAGATATCAACCTTGGCATTTCACCAATGGTCCCTTGACTAGCGCGTGCTCCCTCTCTATGGTCATATGATTGTATAAAACCGTAGGCTGGGGCTTAGCCCCAGCCCCCTTCTGCCCACATAATAATACAATACAATTTAAATAAAATTAAATGCATATTATTTAACAAGAGACATGTGGAACACGTTGGTGTTAGTGCTCTCCTTAAGGTGCTTGGCTTGGTGGGTGGTCTTGGGTTCAAAACCCATGGACCCCAAAACATTTTTAACACTTTCCATTCGACCCTGACTGGGTGCCACGTGGTATCCCATGTTTGGGCCACAACGTGGCACTTCTTCATTTGCCAGCAAAGTGCCACATGTCAACCTCTGAGTGGATCTGCCATCGACATCTGCCCAGTCAACTGCTGCCACATGTCACACTGCCATTGGTGCAAGTCTGCATCATGAGGTGTCATTGGTGATGTCATGCTAACATCAACATTGACTTTTTTCCAGTCCTTTGAATTTTTAGCTGTTTGAGAAAATGGTCAGAGTACGATAACTCTTGCATACAATGTTCGTTTGAGAAAGTAAATATACTGTCAGAATCAACACGACAAGTCGGTCGCAATGGAATTGGTTTCATCCAATTATGAGAACTTTTATTTTTGATCATTTTCTGAGCCTGGGGAGCCTCCTAAATCACTCATGCAAATATCCAAACCACACTGAGAATCTAATTGTTTTGACATTGTATTTTAAGTTTGAATTTTGTTAATTAAAAATATGTTTTTTTAAATATTTTTGAAAATTATATTGTGTTTCGATTTATTGGTATTTAGAAAAGATTTTAGTGTTTTTATTTAAAATAAAGGTCAAATTAACACTTTTTTTAAATTAAGAGGTGAACGTACTATGTAAAGGGAGATCCTTGTCCCATAAACAAAGTTTTATTCATTAATTTGGTGTCTCATTAAGTTGTAATCTTAAAATGAGATTATCATCATTATAATTTAAAATACTCTTTTTTTTAAGAATTATTATTCAAAATACTTATCAATATTTAATAAAGGCTAAGTAACTGAATATTGTTGATATCTCATACTTTTGGAAATGAGACTGGTCGTAGAAGCCAAGCATGATATGGAAAACATGATATATAATACAACAAGCTAGAAGAAAACAAACAAGAGAGTTATTTTTCATTATCAATGATTCATTCTTCTACATAGAATCACCTTTTTCATATATACATATAGAATAGAGAAACCCCAAATACTATGGGCCTAACCTTATATATATATATATATATATATATATATATATATATATATATATATATATATATATATATATAATATGATTAATCACTAACCAATATCTAACATCAATTCTAATTGTTATTCCCCACTTCATCTTCTCTCCCCATTTAAGTGGACAGTGGGACAATATTCCCACTGTCCTCCATTTTAAGAGAGGAGCTAGATCGATTGGAAAATGAGTATTCATCCAAGAAAAATGTATAGAAGGGAAATTATTTGAGTTGTTAACTCTTGGTACTCTAAGGAAAGATGTTCCAAACATTGATGCATCTTGTCGACCTTATTTGAAAGATGGAAATTTGTAAATTTCAATTTTTGAACTGTATAGGATAATTGTTGCAATGGAAGCCTCTTCTCCCATAATTATTCATTGTACCCAACATGATAGAAACACTCACAAAGAATTGTGCAAAATTTGTTCCAATAGCTTATGGATTGAGTAGTGTGGGTCCCCATCTTGTACTTAATTTCCACACAAAAATATGTATTTTTGATCCAAGTATGTTAGGTATTTTTGTTGGAGATATTTCACACACACCTATGAATTCTTTTTCCTAAGGTTTTCCCTATGTTTACTAGTCATTATTCAGTCTCCTATAGTCTAGGGAGAATATTCCTCTAGGAGAATATTCTCTTCATTTCACACTTCAGTTTGATCAGTTGAGTGGATTCTAGATGCCACATTGGGATCATCACCAACTAATGCACATTTTCCTTGGGATCATCACCGAACTAGCTCATTACTCATTATTCCTTGATCTCCTCCTCACTTCACTTTGTTTTAGTCAGTTAACTATGGACCGAGAGACTAGTTAACTCATACTAGGTGGAAATTTACTCCTGTAATTGTTGGTATGTGTCCACATCACTCTAGACCACCACTATGGTGCATTGGCTTCTCCTCCAGTGTCCATTAGTTGAGTTATACATAATATATCATGTGTAAATTATCATTCATTCATTTGGTTAATGTGAATTCTTCCATTCTTTCTCTCATGTTTCTCTCTTTTCTTATATTTTCTCTGCAAACTATGTATGTAATTTGCTAGCTAGATCTTATCTATGCAGGTTCATCCACATTTACATGGTATTAGATCTGACATATTGCTAGGAAAAATACACACCATATTCTTTTTGTAGGTACCGAAGATTGAAGATAGCGGAAAAATGGAATTTCCAAAAGAATTCATTCTTACATCGTACAATTTTTTTGCATGGAAGGAAAAGATGATAGTGCATATTCGAAGTAGAGGTTTATACAGGTTAACCATGAAAACAAAGAATGAACCCACATCATCCATAGACAAATCCAAGTATCTGAATCAAATGGATGAATCATTTGGAACTATTTGCAATCTCATTTCTCCTGAACTCCTCTTTCACATATGCTCCTGTAAAACCACCAATGAATCCTGGACCACCATGGAAGGGATTTTTGGAAAATAGGACGAGATGAAGGGACATATGCTCGAGGTGTAATTTCTCACTTTAGATCCAAAAACCTTCGACAATATCCAAGATTTCTTTACCAAATATAAGTATTTGTTGTCGCAACTCAAGGCTTGCGAGGTTGATAAATCTAAGGAGGAGAAACAAATGGTTCTTAACATTCTCTCCAAATTTGTTCTGGAATACTCAGTATTTGTATCCACATTTCATTCAGTTAGGCTCACCTCTAGAGCCACCTGGACGATTCCCTCTCTTGAATCCTTTATCAAGTCTCTGACACAAGAGTAGAACAAGCTCATCAATATGGGAAAAATCAAAGGCTCAAAGGTGCATGCACTTACTGTGCAAGATGGTAGTGGTCATCAAAATTAGAAATATAAAGACAAAGACAAAAGGAAAGCACATGCAAATCCAAATAAGGAAGGGTACTCAAAACCCTTCAACGATGCCTCCAGATCCAAAGGTGGAAAGGGAAGAAAAGGGGAGAAATGCACTTACTTCCATAAAGGATCCCATCCATAATCAGAATGTATGCAGAAACAGATAGATAAAATGGCCCAAATACTTCGAAAAAACAACCTTGGAGATCGCATCCCCGAGGGTTCCAAGAAGAGTAAGCCAGAATATCATAATCCCAAGAAAGGCAATTCTATCTATTCTTTGATTGCTATAAACTCCTCTCCTGATGCTTGGATTGTAGATTTAGGAGCATCAGGAAATCCACAAAGGAAGTCTACTCTTAATTGGATGCATGCAATGGTCCTCTTATTCTGATGGGGGACAACTCTCCAATCGAGGTCACCGACAAAGGAATAATTGAACTCACAAACGGAAGCTTCGAGAAAGTGCTACATGTTCCCAAAATTTTTGCCAATCTTACCTTCATGTATCAGATGAAAAACTCCAACACCGGAAAGGGATTTGTATTCACACATGATTTTGTGGATATCTATGACATGCAAATCAATTCCAAGGTTGCTACCGATGAGGTAAATCATTAATCCAGACTCTACACATTTTTTGAATTTATTCAACCATATTCTGCATTACTACTTACCGATGTTGATGAAAGCAGTAGGATATGGCACGAAAAGTTCAAGCATTTAAGTTTCAAATATATGAAACAACTTAGAAAGAAGGGAATGGTTGATGGTCTACCTCAAATCCACTTCTTCAAAGGAATTTGCGAGGGACGTGTTCTTGGAAAACACCTTCAAGAGAAATTTGACAAAGGAAAGACTCAGAAGGATTCCTTTCCTTTGGATCTAATTCATAGTGACCTCATGGGCCCTTTTCTGCATCCATCAATCAGTAAAGAAAGGTACATGCTCATTTTTGTTGATGATTTCTCATGCTTCACATGGATTTTCTTTCTCAGGAAAAAATCAAAGGACTTTCAACACCTCAAAGGTTTCAAAGCCCTTGTTGAAACACAATCAGGAAAGAAGATAAAAGTCCTCTGATCAGATAATGGGGGAGAGTATGTCAACCATGAGATACATAATCTTTTTCATGAGGTTGTTGAGTGGAAAAATAAATCTCTAAAAGAGATGGCATCTTGCATGCTACATGCAAAGTCACTTCCACATAGATTATGGGCTGAAGCACTTAATTGTGCAACCTACATCCAAAACAGATATCCCCATAGATTTTTCAAGGATAAGACCCCCTATGAGGCTTGGAGTGGCCTCAAACCAGAAGTGGACCACTTCCGCATATTCGGTTCTCATGAATGGGCTAGGATTCCCTCTGAGAAGAGGAGAGCACTTGATTCATAGAGCCCAAATTGTATGTTTGTTGGATACCCCGACGGTGTGAAGGGATATAGACTCATTGATATTTCCTTGAACCAGCTCATCATTGAGAATGGTTTCCAATTCGAGGAAAGTGTCTCGCATGTACCTCAACAGCCGCATGTAGACACTTTTGTTCTTCCACCTGTCAGAGATTATGAGCATGCCCATGTTGACTCTTCTTCAGATGAGAGTTATGATTCATAGGATTTATATGATTTAGATACCAAGTCAATATAGTCATATGTAGAGTTAGTGCATGCATATGCAATTGTATATCTAGAGCCAGAGCCGAGGCCCAAGTGGGCCAAGACTACTATTCAGGATGCAAGGGATCTTGTTGGGGATCCAGCTGATACCAAGAGGACTCAATCTAATTTTGAGAAGCCTCCTCTTGCACTCACGAACACTGAATCAATGCCACCCAGGAATATTTTCTTAGTTCAGTCTTCAAATCCACAGTCCTATGGCGAGGCTTCCGAGAATCCATTTTGGGAATCCACCATGTAGGAGGAGTACAACTCCCTCTTCGAGAACCAAACTCGGGATGTGATTCCCCTTCCTGCAGGAAGGAAACTTGTCAGGTGCAGATGGGTCTATAGGACCAAGACCGCAACAGATGGATAGGTTAGCAGATACAAATCTAGGCTAGTTTACAAAGGCTTTCAACAGATGCAGAGTACTGATTATGATGAGATCTTCGCTCCAGTAGAGAATATGGATCAATATGTTTGGAAATTTCCATTGCAGTAGCCAAAGGATGGGAAGTCCATCAGATGGACATGAAGAATTCATTTCTTCACAGAGATATTTCTGGGGAGATCTATATGGAGCATCCCCAGGGATTTGTGCAAGATTCATCTTTGGTTTGTCGACTGAGGAAATCTCTTTATGGCCTCAATCAGTCCCCAAGAGCATGGTATGCCAATATGGACTCCTACATGTTGTCACAGAACTTTGTACGTTGTAATTTAGACCCGAATGTTTACATTCTCAAGACGATTGATTCACTTCAATTCCTAGTTCTGTAAGTTGATGAATTGTTGATCACTGGTTGCTCGACTTCAGCAATTGCTGCAGTCAAGAGGATTTTTCATAATAGGTTCTTGAAGGCATACATGAGTACGCTACATTTCTTCCTTGGACTCGAGATTAGTCAGGATGCATCAGGCATCAAACTATCTCAGGTCAAGTATGCATGAGATCTCCTCGATAGATTTCACATGACAGACTGCAAGTCTACCCCGACTCCCTTCCTATCAGGAGTTAGACTTGAGGATGGTGGGGACACTTCACTAGTGGATAACAAACTATATAGACATCCAGTGAGGATTTTGTTACATCTCACACACTTCAAACCATACCTCTCCAATGTAGTTGGAGTAGTCTTCAGGTTCATGCAAGAGAACATGAGCTACATTTGAAGGCTACAAAGTGTATCCTTCGATACGTATAAGGAACCATCACCTTTGGGATTCACTATGCAATAGAATCTACATTGTACCTCATTAGGTTCACTAATTCTGACTGGGATGGTGATATCATTGATCGCAATTCCACAACTGGTTATTCACTCAGTCTGGGTTTCGAGCCCATATGTTGGTCGAGCAAGAAGCAAGCTGCTATTTCTCTATCTTCATTTGAATTAGAGTACAGAGGGGTAGTCAACATAACCATTCAGTCTATGTGGCTACAACATTTTCTTACCGAGTTGGCCATTTAGTTTCACCGACCAATTGTCATCTGGTGTGATAACCAGAGCACTCTAAAGTTTTGCAGAGATCGATTTTAGAGGCAGCGGATGAAGCACATCAATATCCACATGCACTACATCCAGGACTTAGTACATGAGGGGATCATCGAACTACAATTATGTCCTTCAGTAGAACATACTACATACATCTTCACCAAGACCTTCACTGAGCATAATTTCCATTCTCCGCACAGTCGGCTTGGAGTGAAGGACACAGTTTCCTAGCAACTGTCAGTTTTTTTTTCATACATTGTACTTTGAGGGGGGGGGGTTGTTTCCCATGATTTTTTCCATCCTTCCTCATTTATTTCAATGTATCTTTTTTTGGGGGGGGTACCTAACATGGCCTCATTATTGGGACCCATTCTTTATTTTCACCATAGTGATGTTCAGGGGGGGTGTTGGAGATACTTCAGACACACCTAGGAATAATTTTTCCTAAGGTTTTCCCTACGTTTACTAGTCATTATTCAGTCTCCTATAGTCTAGGTAGAATATTCCTCTAAGAGAATATTCTCTTTAGTTCACACTTTAGTTTGATCAGTTGAGTGGAGTCTAGATGCCACATTGGGATCATCACTAGATAATGTGCATTGTCCTTGGGATTATCACCAGACTAGCACATTACTCATGATTCCCTGATCTCCTCCTCACTTCACTTTGTTTCAGTCAATTAACTAAGGTCTGAGAGACTAGTTAACTCAAACTAGGTGGCAGTTTACTCTAGTAACTATTGGTGTGTGTCTAGATCACTCTAGACCACCACTATGGTGCATTGGCTTCTCCTCCAGTGCACATTGGTTGAGTTATACATAGTATATCATGTATAAATTATCATTCATTCATTTGGTTAATGAGAATTATTCCATTCTTTCTCTCTTGTTTCTCTCTTTTCTCATATTTTCCCTGCAAAATGTGTATGTAATTTGCTAGCTAGATCTTATATGTGTAGTTTCATCCATATTTACAATTTTATCACCATTAATCCATTATCCCCTAAAGGTGACATGCTACCAAAGTGATCTTATCATGCTCCCATATTTTAGTTTTATGTTTAAAATACAAGGATAAAGCTTTGATCCATGCGTCCACATGCTCCCCATCAAACACATTGCAAACTAGGGTAACATCATCATAGGGTCCCAATGTAGACTAGAGTGTGCTTATGTAGGGTTGTGAATCTTTAGATTTGTGATTTGATTATCCAATTTGACAATATATGTGCATTGTTTTAAGAATTGTTTTTGTTGTTGTAAGAACCGTGCTCGTATATCTACAATTGAGATATCCTCAATGTGAAAAGTTTTAGGAGGTGCCATGTGGAAAACTTAGCCAAAGAAAGAAAAATAAAAAAATTTATGTATTCGTTATTTCTTGAGTCAATACAAGTCCTGAAGGAAACTGAACCTTGTTAGATATCAGTTATTGATGCCATATATGGAGGTCGTTGTGCCCTTTTCTTACCTTGTCTACGAAAGCTAGGATTGCAGGATCTAATAATAATTAATATGGAATTGAACAACCTAGATGATGGAAATAAGAAAGAGAGTTATTATTTCATTGTTAATATTTCATTCTTCTAAATACAATCACCTTTTTTTATATAGGCATATAAAATAGGGACGTCACATTTGACTATCTCCCTTTATATATATATATATATATATATATTCCAAAGAAAATAGTGTACTTTCGTTTTTTAGAAAAAATTGAAAGTACATTCCTTAGGCACTAAGCACATCGACAAAAGAGGTCTGCATCTATTTTTCACTACTGGAACCATATACAATAAAAAAAAACCCCGACTAATTTAATCCTATCAACATTTTCCATTATAATTCATCAATACTACATTCAATCCTTGCTACGAATTGATCATTAGTGAATTCCACATTAATAAGGCTTTTAATGGAAAACCTATGAAAAGTTCACTTTCTTATCTACCATCACGATACATTCCCTCCCTTCCTCCGTATTCCTACCAAGCACTATCAATCCCATTCCATCCCTTCCTCCAAATCACTACTACCCATATATCCCTTGTTGGTGAAATCTACCATGATATCGCTATAGACACCATACTCTTTAAACAAAAGAGATTCTTCTATCCACATAAATACATCTATGACTTTGTTTCGAGTGAGACTTGAGTACTCCATACCTGATTGATCATGACTATAGAGAGGAATAAATGTGACAGAAAAGAGAAACTTGACATTGTTGGTGATAAATCACATTAATATTGCATTGTGTGAATGGAAATTATTTAATTTTCGATTAGAAAATGTTGGTCTGTCATTTTCACTTTGAAAGAAAATGTCAAATAATTGAAGATAAAACTTCTTACCAATTTGCAGAATAGTTTCTCCTCCACCATCAAAGATCTGCACAAATTTCATAAATTCTTTTCAGTCGATTGAAAGTAGCGATCATTACTTCAATTATAATATCTTTCTTTCCTTCCTTACTTTCGGGAAAATTGAACACCCACCTTGTAATTATCTGCTCCTCCACTAAAGATGCCAGTTGATGGATTTTGGTGAGTGGGTGATCTTTGCACACGTTTCTCAAATTTTATTTCATCATTCAATGATACAAGTATAATGTATTGATTCTACAAAATCAAATTGTGATATCCCAACAATAAATAAATACTAATATTACACGCCCACCCTTGTACCACCATACATCACTCGTAACACAACTACATTAGTCCCATGTTTATTAATTAGAAAAAACATATTGATGATTTTTGTATGAAGGAATATTTAGATGTAATGAAGAAAAAATACTGACCAAAAGGAGGAAAATGTCATTCCATTTAACTCTGTTGTCTGTTGAAATGTGGAGACACTTTAGTGATTCCCTCCTATTCAATCCTTGTATCCTCTGAAACTCCCAACATTCCTTTGATTTAATCTCTTCCAATGTAAGGGGCAATTTACATATCAGATCCATATTCACCAGATATTGTAAGCACGTAGAGGTTTTCACTTGATATTGTGGACAACTAAGAGGAAGGAGGTCAAGTCTCCTTATTGGACTCGTACAATATACAACTTACATGATAGGCGAAAGAAACATAAACAACTAATGCCGAAACTTGGTCATCCATCCATCTCAAGCAATTTTCAACATTTGAGTTATTGTTTTTACCAACCCAAATGGATCAAGGAAGAAGAGGGTCAATGGACCAAAACGACTTATGCCCATAATCTTCTGGTCGTCATTCAAGATCTAGTAACAATAAGTCGAAATAAGCTTTGCATCTGCATCTGAAACATGCTCCTATTGACTCCTAGGGTGTAATATTATTGCTACTATCACTATCATGTGAATAATCAATGACCCGAAAGTTGTATTTCAGTTCATATGAGAGAGAGAGAGAGTTGAAGCAAAGGGAAGAAGAAACATAGGAAGAGGTTGCCTATTGGAATCGGCAAAAGAGAAAATAGTTTGGAGTCGAAAAAAGAGAATATTGGTCAATCACTAATAAATAGATGATGACATGTTCTTATTGATTTAGGATAGACAATGAAGGCCTTTAGGGGAACTTCCCCTTAAATTACACCGAAGGTGTAATTTAATTGACCAATACGATGTTTGATGGAATAAATGTGTATCTTAATATAGTTGAGTTAATCCTCGCTTTAAAAAATACAATTATAAATGGAAGACGTCATTATAGGTATTTGTTGGTAGAATTAACACTTTATGTACACACTCATCCGATATGGAGGAAGTTGATGGGTTAATGATTTGGTTATATTTGAAATTTTTATTAGTGAAATTTGAAAATTCATTTTTTACTTAAATTCATTATTAAATGGATTGAAACTATAGTATATAAGTAGATTTGGACTATAGTGTATAAGTATATCTGTAACCTTGTATGTTGAATTATCACTTGTTGGCATATTGAAAGAGACCACATTATGATGTTTCCAAATTCATTGTTGGCAGTGTCATCATCCTCACCTACCAACGAATCCAAACTATTAGTGCTCAGTAAGCAACAACTTCCAGGTTTCTTCTTTATATTTACACTAATGGTTCAAACACCAACGAGGCCTTCAACAAGAACAAACATCAATGAAGTTTGATAAAACCTAGTCAAAGATTGAGACATCATTTCACAATTGAAGATCCAGATTATGCAGATCCTTTCCATTTATGCATGCACCTCTCCTAATTGAATTGATATTTTGACTCAATAAGATTTGGGAAATCAAAATTGTAACTTGGTCCATAAAAAGTATTAAGAAGGGCCCAATTCTCCACTTTTCAACATTGGTTCATTCTTGGAAGAATAAAAATAATCCCTCAGGACTCAGATGAAGTGGTCACACGCAAATAGGAACATTGGAGGAAGAAAGCAAAAGAGCTCACCATAGGACTTGAATGGACTAGATATCAAGCTACGAGTGCATGGGTGAGATAAGTAGAAGTGAACACATAAGATACATACTAAATGACTAAAGTAAGAGTATAAGAATACTATCACAATATCGATTGTAGTTAATTTATTGCATGAGTGTTTCCCCTCCTCCCGGACTTTGTAATGTTGGCTCTCCCCTCCAACCCATCATAGTATAGTAGTACCTCACGAGTTTCCTATTATTGTATGGAAGCTTAATTCTTAATCTGAACTATGTGGAGCACACTCTACATGCATACAATTTGTTTGAGTAAAACACGCTTGGATTATGTTGGTAACCTCCCTTTCGAACGATTTTCTTCTATTGCATAGCTCATGCCACTCACGTATTGTAAAAACCTTACTAATACAAAAAGCATTGGAAATAAATGGAGTCCATTTCAGCTTATTTCTTATGATAAAATCGTAGAGTGCATCATCAATACTAATTTGCACCATTTCCCTAGTAAGCAAAGTCATCAAATGAACAATTGCATGGTCATTGTTTTGTCTTATATCCTCTCTTATCCATATTTGAAGAAGCCATATCTCATTGAAGCATGCATAGTTCATTAGGTGTGATGATTCAACACTCAGTTTGGCTCTTGTTTTCATTGCATCTTCATTTTGGTCATTGTTAGTTACATGATATGCCTCTCGAAGGTCGATAGGGCTTCATTACTTGCATGATAGGACTCGTTATGGGAAAACAACTCGACAATGAAATAACAAGGAGAGCTAAAACTATATGATAATCAATCAACTTAATGTCATTACAAGTTGCTTACTTGCAAATTGATTGGATGTTTTTGTTGCTTATGTTGATGGGATCGATTCCCCTGCTTCTGCGAGAAATGAAACAAGAACTCCCCCATATTTGAAATAAGATTTTCCAGAAGCATTGTGATTTGCAAATCAAAGAGAAAAAGTATATTTAGATGGTTTTGTTGGTTCATATGTCAATTCTATAGTTGATCGATCATCAATGTAAATAGGAAATCAAAGGTAAAGGAAAGCACATGGGAAAAGCACATATCCAACTAGTCTTCAACTTCCTATTGTTCCTCTCTTTACACTCACTTCCCATGCAAATGACAGATGGGAAACAAATCACATGCAAATTAAAGATGAACAATGTCATAGGATAGATGCATTGCTTTGTTGCTAGACATTTTCTTGGTTTCAAAGTTTATCACATATGTATCATTTTAAAATTCATGTAAATTTAAACCTATAGATTGGCACATTGAATCAAATATGCGGGCATAACCTTCGATGAATATTTCTCCTTCTTAGAAAATTAGATCTTTTCTTCATAGCTAAAACCCCTTCAAATGTAATGGGCTTCTTTAAAATGGATTTTATTTTTCACATTAACCTTAAAAATACGAGGTCATATTTATTGTTATACACAATAAGGCTTCCTAATGATGGAACATCAATACCCAGTCTTGAAAAATGGAAGCATGAAGAGCCTCATTTATTTTTTTGATGAGAATTCAAAAAATCTACCCAACCTATAACAATGACAAAGAAATCCATATTCCTAGGATTTGAGATTGAGAATCTACCAAACCTATAATAATGAAAACGAAATCCAAATTCCTAGGATTCAAAGCACATAAGTTTTCCTATTTTCATTTTTGATACAATATAATAAAATCTTTTGCAATTATTTATTTAGAAACACACCAATTCAATAAACATAAGCTCAAGTACAATGTACTCATGTTATCGGAGACAATCAACCCATGCCAATTCTCCATGATTCTCTCTCATAGAAGGGCTACAAGAGTTATTTTATAATGTGAAAATTCAAATTTATTCCTTTCTTCTTGCTAAAGTGAACTCATGTTTTATCGAAGAAAATGAGCCCAACGGTTAAAAGGGTTATTTTATAATATGAAAAACTAAATAAATAAATAAATTTCATTAATGGAACTACCAAGGGTATACATTATTTTCTTATTTTAGCAAAATGTTCATTAACTAATTAATGGAGGTGTAGTTCTCATACTTATTTTCTCTAATCAGTAGATTCCGTTAATGAAGATTCACCGCTAATCAAGATTCCCACATTGATTCGGATAATTAAATAGAATTTTAGATTATTAGCATCCCAAAATAAAATCTCATGTAAACTTCACTTAACATTCTCAAAATATAGATGTGTGCCACTTGTCATTACTTTAAATGTATTTTTTAATATCCAGATTGATAAAGAGTTATGAAAATACACAATATCCATATGCCATTATATATTTTGAAACAGTAGGAAGGACTTGGTCTAAACATTCTACGTTTTTAACCTTTTTCTAGGTATGTTTTTCTGATGGAAACCAATCATAATTTTAGAAAAATAGTTAGAATGGAAAATTTCAGTGTTGATTTTACTCAGTGCAAAATCACAATTTCACTAACAATTTCATTGCCAGATTGTGGTCATAGTCGCTAGTAAAAGTAAAAAACATAGCACATTTAGATTATGCCCAGTAGGAAGTTAAAGAAAAACAAGACAATGAAATTTTTCAATAACTTAGGGTTGAATTGTTGGGAAGACCTACAATGTATGGATTTTTACATTTTAGTGCATTTTTATTAAATCAGAATATTGTTGGTTGAATTTTTATCATGTCAAATATGTATGGCTGACTATTTATAGTATTGTTAGCACAAGAATTAAGTGACTTAGTATATAAAGTAAAAGTGAATAAAAATAAGCAATTTAGCATATAATAAAAATATAAGACATTTTTTTTTCATTATCTAATCTCTTGGAAGTAATATTGGAACAAGAGAAGAAGAGATAAATGTAAAAATGGCATCATCACCTTCAAAGAAACTGACCCAATCACTATATAATTGACATTATAAACAAAACAAAATGATAAATCTTGGGAAAAATGTGTCAAACAAAACATGATGAACAAATGATAAATAGAAATATTGCAAAGAAAAACAAAGAACAATATCTCTTATGGATTTCCCAACACTTAGTTTTGAACATCATGGTCATATACGTGCTACCTTTTTTTTAAAAATAGATCTATGCCTTGTCCAACATAAATACATACATACTACTTGTAGTGAATCATATCCTAACATTCATACTACTCCATTCCGCAATGGACAGATTAGTAAACAAGGACATAAATAAACTAATGGACATTGATTCTCCAAACAGAATAATATGCAATCTAGGGACTAACCCAAGTCTATATTCTCTCTTGCTCGCACAAAGTTTTTTTTTAGTCTCAACCACTCCCCCCAATTATCGTTCTATACTACGATAGGGAGGGACCAACAATGTCTCTTCTTATATGTTTTGAGCATTGACCAACAATGTCTCTTGTTCTATTTTTTTAATATTATTCTATAAACGATACTAGAAGGCATCCACTAAGGAAAGTTTCACATACATGGGACTACTTATATCATAATGGTTCTCTTGTAGTGTTTCTTCTTCTAATTTACAAATAAGTAAAGGTAAAAAGAGGCACAAAAGCAAGACAAACATTAATATAAGTTAGGAAACCAAAAATAAAAGGTATATCCATTAAAAATTTGGACTTCAAAACATTTTGGAACATAATTGGACCTTGAAATGTTAGTAGAACATAATTAGCCACAATGCATTATTAAAAAAAAACACTATACTTTTCTTTTACAACATATCCACCTTATATTATCTTCGGTTTTCCCTTCCCCCACTTCGGGGGTATGCTAGTTACATTGGTTACATTACTTAAGTATCAAAGATTTTTTTTTTTTATGGTCTAGAAATAATTAATAGTTGATCTTCCCAATCTCCCTACATGTATCTATTAATAATCAATTTGTTAATATTTATATAGACTACACTCTATGCATTATGTTGTACCATATTCATATTCTCTTACTGAAGTAAATTGCACTACCATATCATTGGGAATCACCACATGTTCTACCTTCCTTCATATATATATATATATATATATATATATATATATATATATATATATATATAATCAAGAAATGTGGATGTGGCTATGACAGAGTGGGTCATTAGATTTCAAGAGAGAAATCCCCATTCCCACAAATAGAGACATCAACACGTCGAGTCTCCATTTGGTTATTTATGGGTTTAGATTTATGTTTGGTATGAACATGAGGGGAAACAAGTGAAGGCCAACGACGAAGATGAGAATTACGATTTTGGCAATAGATTTGAGGCCTTCCCTTCTTTTTCTAAGAAACAAACCACTGAGTTTTGAGGTTTTATTCTCCTCCTAACAACACACGCTTAGCCATTATTGTCTTTGAATAATTTCTTTGTTGACACACAAGTCACCTGGTGTTCAAATCCTATGAATTAGCATATACTTACATGGTAGTTGAGATGAAATCGACCGGGAGTGAGACTGCCTACATTCCTTCTTGCCTCATAATCTCTATCCTCCAATGGAAAAAATATGGTATTTTACTTGAAGAACAAAGTGGAGGGAAATAAATTTGAATTCAGTGTTATTCATTAGATTCGAATCTACAAGTGTGACATTTATATTTTCTTTAAATTGTTCTCTCTTATTCATGTCACCCTTTTCTTTTGTTATTGAAATCATTGCCTACACAATCCCAATCATGTACATAAAATACCTCTTCACATACATTGAAATTCTCAACCATTGGAAAATATTTGTACTAAGCCATCACAAATATTTTTGGGTGTATACAAATCGATGTGAATATCATTCAAATTTAGTTGTTGGGGGAACCCACTTTGCAATAGATCATTTATCTCTTCCAAGATTATAATTTTCCTTATGTGTATGTTGTAGTATGGACTACGAAAACATATTCATGTTGTCAGATGTTAGAGTATGGGAAATCAATGTGTTTTGATTAGTGGGAATCATCATGGTGAACAAGTAAGTGATCTCTCATCGAGGATATAACTTCATATTTGGTGAGCAATTTTATGTTAATTTCAATTAAAATACACTTTTGTAACTTCCAACAATATGTTAATGGGATTATCTAATGCTCTCCAAACTCATCACTGGATGTTTTATTATCAATGCTTTTTTGTTTTTTAGTTTATATTTTTTATCGGCAACATTTCTTCTCATGTTATTTTCATATTCATATAACCCAAATAGAAGAGGCAATAAATCATTCAATTTCTCATGTCTTGAATATTCTAAACTAAATTGTGTGGATGTATTGATTACAATGAGATATTATATAGAGAATAGTTGGGAGGTTTGGTGCTTCAATAGTCATCTCAATTGGAAGGTTTTTCCTCATCCTTCTATGTGTGAATTTTGTACACACTTTGGATGGAACTCCATTCTTGAGAACTTGTCATTGGGAGTGAATGACTCATTACTATTTCAAATTGTTGAAGCGGTGACACTCTCATGCATTTTGGACTATGAATCTCATTTGAATCGGTGGTTTCCAACCTCTAATTCAATTGTATCAGTGACCGATGGAAATTTATTGATACATAACAACCTTGTATTTCATCCTACCCCAATATTCCTTGGAAGATTCTCTTTATATATCACCATTTTATCATTCTTAAAAGATACATTAGAAACACTAATTGAGGTTGAATTATTGATGAATGGGAAGCTCAATACCTTTTGCATCACATCCTTCCATTGTAAGTAAATTCACATTTACCCAGCTAGAATACCTTTGACGTATTCATTTTCTTAAACAAACAAATCCCTCAATCTTTGAACAACATAACCACCTTGATTCACTGTCGTAGATAGATGGTTAGAGCATTTCTAGTACCCACTTTGATTTGCAATAGGCTATTGATGAAATACATAGGATTACTTGCAATAGGTTGCATAAATGATAAATGATGGTTTTTAAGAGGGTCTCGACAGACAGTGAATTTTTTTAGAGGGGAACCATCCCCTTAATAAAACATCTTTGGTGTAATTAAGATTCACGTATTTGTAATCCTAAGAAAATAAATGAGAAATAACACTAACCTTTTATTATTGTACAAAGAGAATGTATATATATGGAGCATTGATTTGTTTTCACATATCCCAATAAATAATTGTATTTAATAATAATACAAGGAAAGTCATATTTCATTATACACAAGAAAGTGTAAATACCTATTACAACAAGACAACTTAACTATGTAAATACAATGCATCCACCTTGGCATGCCAAAACGTTTTTCTTGTTTAATAATATTCACATTTTTTTTTCGTGTGTAAATATGATGCAGGAGCATCCACAACACATCAAGCGAGCCAGCGCGTGGAGCAGGGAAAGACAACTGGACAAGCCAACAAACTTCTTTTTGAATTTTACCTTGATATTTGTTGCGCCAAGCATTAATGAGTTAATGTAATGAAGCACACTTGTATTGTATTATAGATAGGAAGGCATTTATTAGATTTAATGTTGTTAGATAGGAATTTATGGTAGATTTGATAGATAGAGAGTTCGAGAGGGCAAACAGAATATAGGCACCCTCCTTTGTATTATTGTGGGATTCAGAATTATCAAATAGGAGAAGAGAAGAGCAGAGCGAGAACTTGTGGAGAACACCCATGTATAGCTTGAATTAATAGAAGGAAGTCTTTGATTCACTTTCATGGTTTGTGTTGTTTCTCTGTATTGGAATTATGCTCATATATGTTTGATTTCTGTCATACGTTTGCTTTGATATGCTGCGTATATGGTTTCATAGTTGAATTGAAATCTGTGAGAGAGAGGAGAATGAGTTTCAATAGTTTTTCTGTCTGAGCCAGGAGATTCCTGCATAGAGTGCAGTTGAATTCATCCGCATAGAGTACGTTGATGAGGCTCAGCAGTTAAACTCTTATTCTCATCTGCCCAGAAATTGGATTGGGTTGTTCGAGTCGTGCAGGATAAGTGCAGGACGAGGTTGGAGTCTCAGTGGGAAGTCTGAGTAAAGGAAGGTCAAGAATTACTGTTGCCGGAAGCGCACAGAGACCAGAAGATCCAACACTTAGAGAGTGATTAGACGCCGAGCATAAGGAGTGCGCCAACCTTCAGTTGAAGGAGTGGGAGAAATCAAGCTCAGGAGGGATAGTTCCTTTCCGTTACGGTGGGAACAAACCCAGGAGAAATCCGGACACCTTGGAGAAGGATGGGAAAACACACACATTGCTTCCGATAAAGGATAAAGAAGTGAAGCCGGAAGTAACCAACACAATACTTCTCATGAGTGGGAAAGATCTTCTCACAGAGATGGAGAAGAACGAAGATCCACAATTCTTTGTTTTCAGGAAGCCGAGAATTGTCCTGACAAGCACTAGAGTGGACGACTTGCCAGACGAGATTCAGGAACTGTTGGGAGAGTTCGTTGATATCATCGTGGACGAACTACCTCATTCGTTGCCACCGATGAGGAGTGTGAGTCACCATATTGACCTCATACCAGGAGCAAGCTTGCCGAACAAAGCTACATACAGATTGACACCTCAGGAGAATGAGGAAGTCAAAAGGAAGGTACAGGATCTGCTGGACAAAGGACTGGTCAGGGAGAGTCTAAGTCCGTGTGTTGTTCCGACAGTACTAAGTCCGAAAAAGGATGGAGGCTGGAGAATGTGTACAGATTCCAGAGCAATAAATAAAATTACCATCAGGTACATATTTCCACTACCAAGAATGGATGATCTGATGGATTGCCTGAGTTGGGCAAATTATTTTTCGAAAATTGATCTCAAGAGAGGATACCATCAGATTCGCATGAGAGAGGGAGATGAATGGAAAACAACATTCAAAACAAACGAGGGTTTGTACGAATGGCTGGTCATGCCGTTTGGTTTGACAAACGTGCCAAGCACATTCATGAGGCTGATGAATGAAGTCCTGCGGGAATTCATCGGTAAATTTGTGGTCGTATATCTGGACGACATATTGATTTTCAACAAGACGAAGGCTGAAAATTTGAAACACTTGGCCATTGTAATGAAAAGACTACAGCAGGAGAAGCTGCTTATTAATTTGAAGAAGTGCTCATTCATGCAGACAGAACTCATTTATCTGGGTTTTGCAATCTCGACGAATGAATTGAAGATGGATCCGGAGAAGGTGGAAATGATAAGGAATTGGCCATCGCCGAGAAATGTTTTCGAGGTGAGGAGTTTCCATGGACTGGCTAGTTTCTACAAAAAATTCATTCGGAATTTCAGTGGGATTAGCGCAGCAATGATGGATACAGTGAAGAAGCGGCACAAGGTTTTTCACTGGACAACATAGGCTGAAAGGAGCTTCAATCTGTTGAAGCGAAAGATAACAGAGCAACCAGTGTTGGTGTTGCCTGATTTTCAGAAAAAATTTCAGGTGAAGTGTGATGCCAGTGGGTATGTTGTTGGAGGGGTCCTGAGTCAAGATGACAAACTTGTTGCATATTAAGCGAGAAGTTGGATGATGCAAAACTGAAATACTCCACATATGACAAAGAGTTCTATGCCATCATACAGGCATTGAAGAAGTGGAGGCATTACTTAATACCCAAGGAGTTCGTTTGTATAGTGACAATCATGCATTGCAGTTCGTAAGTCAATAGGAGAAGTTGAACCAAAAGCATGCAAAATGGGTAGAGTACATGCAAAATTTTACATTTGTGATCAAACACATTTCGGGGACTGCCAATAAGGTAGCCGATGCTTTGAGCAGGAAATGTTTTTTTCTGCAGGAGTTCATAGTCAAAACCTTGGGTTTTGAATACCTTAAGGACATGTATGCCGGTGATGTAGACTTCGGGGAAGCATATGAAGCAGCTGAGAATCCAGTTCTCAGGGATCGGAGTCCGTGGCTGGAATATATGATCCAGGAGGGATTGCTTTTTAGGGGCAATCAATTGTGCATTCCGAATTGCTCCATGAGGGAGAATTTGGTAAAGGAAAAACATAGCGGTGGATTAGCAGGTCATTTTGGACATGACAAAACATTCGCAAAGCTGAGCGAATCGTTTTTTTGGCCAGGCATGCGAGCAGACGTAAAGAGGTTTGTTGACAGGTGCCGAATTTGTCAACATTCGAAGGGTCGAAAGCATAATGCTGGGTTATATCAGCCATTGCCCATACCTGAGAGGCCATGGGAAGCCATCAGTACGGATTTTGTGTTGGGTTTGCCGAGAACACAACGAGGAGTTGAGTCCATCTTTGTGGTGGTGGATAGGTTTTCGAAGATGGCACATTTCATTCCGTGTCATAAGACCAGCGATGCAACCCACATCGCAAACTTGTTTTTCAAAGAAATTGTCAGATTGCATGGATTGCCGAGAAGCATAGTCTCGGATCGGGATACAAAGTTCATAGGTCATTTCTGGAGGATGCTATGGAAGAAGTTGGGAACTAATTTGGCATTTAGTTTATCTTATCATCCGCAGACGGATGGGCAGACAGAAGTGGTGAACAAGAGTCTGGGAGATTTATTGAGAAGCTTGGTGACAGAACACCACAGCAGTTGGGACCAAATATTACCACAAGCAGAGTTTGCGTACAACGATTCGGTGAATCGGAGTACAGGGAGAAGCCCATTCCAGATTTTGTATGGGACACAGCCAAGGGGATTTTCTAAGCTCAGGGAGTCAGGACAGGCTGAAACTAGCAGCGCTCGTGCTGAAGAGTTCGCTGAAGCAATGAAATAACTTCACGCGGAGGTGAAGCAGCGACTACAGAAGTCCAATCAAGAGTATAAGCGCAGAGCCGATCAACGGAAGAGACAACTTTGGTTTGAAGTTGGCGACATGGTTCTCGCGCACCTGAGGAAGGAAAGGTTCCCAAGGGGAACGTATAACAAGCTCAAAATGAAGAAAATCGGGCCATGCAAAGTCCTGAAGAAATTCGGGGATAATGCATATGAAATTGAATTGCCAGAGGGCATCGGGATATCTCCGATTTTTAATATTTTGGATTTATACCCATACAGGGCTGATGAAGCAGAAGCTGGAACTGAGGAACCAGTGGTCCAGTGGCAGAAACAATTGCCAGTTGCACAGAAGCCTCAGATGGAGTGTATACTGGATAAAAGAGTAGGAAAGAAGACCAGGCGGAAGCAGTACTTTGAATACCTGGTGAAATGGAAGAATCACCCAGTGGAGGATGCCAGCTGGGAGACAGAAGCAGTGATACAAAAGCATGGGCAGACTGTACAGGAGCTCATGGACAGGAGCCCATGAAATCTTTCGAGCCGAGGAGTATGATGCAGGAGCATCCACAACACATCAAGCGAGCCAACGCGTGGAGCAGGGAAAGACAGCTGGACAAGCCAACAAACTTCTTTTTGAATTTTACCTTGATATTTGTTGCACCAAGCATTAATGAGTTAATGTAATGAAGAGCACTTGTATTGTATTATAGATAGGAAGGAATTTATTAGATTTAATGCTGTTAGATAGGAATTTATGGTAGATTTGATAGATAGAGAGTTCGAGAGGGAAAACGGAATATAGGCACCCTCCTTTGTATTATTGTGGGATTCAGAATTATCAAACAGGAGAAGAGAAGAGCAGAGCGAGAACTTGTGGAGAACACCCATGTACAGCTTGAATTAATAGAAGGAAGTCTTTGATTCACTTTCATGGTTTGTGTTGTTTCTCTGTATTGGCATTATGCTCATATATGTTTGCTTTCTGTCATACGTTTGCTTTGATATGCTGCATATATGGTTTCATAGTTGAATTGAAATCTGTGAGAGAGAGGCGAATGAGTTTCAATAGTTTCTCTGTCTGAGCCAGGAGATTCCTGCATAGACTGCAGTCGAATTCATCCGCATAGAGTGCGTTGATGAGGCTCAGTAGTTAAACTCTTATTCTCATCTGCCCAGAAATTGGATTGGGTTGTTCGAGTTGTGCAGGATAAGTGCAGGACGAGGTTGGAGTCTCAGTGGGAAGTTTGAGTAAAGGAAGGTCAGGAATTACTATTGCCGGAAACACACAGAGACCAGAAGATCCAACACTTAGCGAGTGATTAGACACCGAGCATAAGGAGTGCGCCAACCTTCAGTTGAAGGAGTGGGAGAAATCAATCTCAGGAGGGATAGTTCCTTTCCGTTACGGTGGGAACAAACCCAGGAGAAATCCGGACGGGAAGATCTTTGAAGCAAAGTTGATATTCAAGGAAGGGAATCAAGAGCCATCGCTTATCGACATTCAACGGTTGACGAGCCGAGGCGCAGACTCGTTGAAATCGCGAGTCGCGATTTCCCGAGTTATTCGGAGCCGTTGATCTCCACAAGACAGGTGGCGTGGGATTCCGGAAGATTGGGGTTCGACGTTCGGAGTTTTCAACATCAAGGAAAATTTGCCTCGTAGATTCGCGATCCGCGAAATCCCGACGACGACGCGGCATTGTGGGACCACGAGAATTATTGAAGTACAGGTGTTGCTGTATCGGAGTTCGGGATTCGGAGGTTTGTGGTGCAAGCGAACCACAACACCACTATTGTCGATTTCCCGATAGGGAAATCCCCGATATAGCGGAAGCGTTGACTGTTGACCATCGGAGCTCGGGATTCGAAGTTTTGATCTGCACGAGATTGTGTGAACCGAGTTTTGCGATACTGCGAAACCCGATTTCCCGAGAAGCGAAGGGGAGATCGGTGAAGGAGTTACTGTGGGTAGTGAAAACTCCCGAGAGGAGTTGGAAGAGTTCTTTATCTCTTCGGGCCCGTGTAAAAGAAGGTCCTGGTGAGAGCGGGTTGCCTCTGAGGGTGAATTTGCGTCAAAATACCTATTACAACAAGATAACTTACCTATGTAAATATAATGGATCCGCCTTGTCATGAAAACAAGTTTTTCTTGTTTAATAATATCCACATTTTATTACACACAAGAAAGTGAATAATTATTACAACAAGACAACTTACTTGTGTCAATATAATGGGTCCACCTTACCCAGTAAAAATATTTTATTGTTTAATTAACTTGACTATTTTTGGTGTAAAGTTTTCCATCTCATAATAAGGAACACAAATCAAATCTCTATCAATAATAGCAATGTTTAAAAAGTAAACTAAAATCATTGTGGATCACTAGAATTTGGAACTGGAGTACAATGCATGCATTATGGATCATTGGAATGTGGAACTGGAGCACAGTGCATCCATTACCACTAATTAAAGCATCTAGTTTATTATATATACATTCATGCTCAACTTATCAAAACATTTATCTTAAAATCATAATTAAAAAATCATATAAGTCAGTGTTTTGAATATATCTAACAAAGATTTTAATTTCCTCTTATCACTCATATTTTTATGTATCCCCACATCAAGTCAATAGACTCAATTGTGGGTAACAAAGATCCAGTCAAAGTAATAGAAACACATGAGAACTTTAGACTGTTATTTCAAAAAGTATAAAATGTGTTTATTGGATTACCCATAAAAAGTTCACTCCATACATCTCTTACCTCAAAATATTAAATATAGTAAAAACAGAAAGAAAGAATGATGAATATGAATAAAAGATTAATATCATTCTTATCTTGAGTTTTGTAACTTTGACACCAAATTTGGAAAATGTTGGAAGCCCACCGACAACAGACAACAGAGCTACTACAACTTGCAATGCTACTTCCCAAATTGAGTCATCGAGAAAAAAAAATAGGCACATAATGGCCTTGCAATCAGAAGAGTTATTGCTATATTTAGAAGAGCTCTAGATGTGTCACGATTAGTGACTATTGAAAGTATACCTAGCTCCTCTGCTTTTTAAAGAAGACTCAGGCTTTCAATTTTACAAATAGAGACCAAACTTTTTAGCTACAAATAATAGGCCTACCTTTTCTTCTTTAGATAACAATCTAAGATGTTCCACCCTTGAGAGAAAATTTATTGATAAACTCTCAATATTATTTTTTGGTCAGAAACTTAACCTACAAGAGTGAAAAAATCATTAGCTTGTTATCACAAAACAACATAAATATTGATAATAAAGAATATACTAAGACCTAATTTGATAGCAACATAAAAAGTAATCACCATCAATAATTCAACAACTTGATTTGCACAAAAAAATTAAGATGTGTAATCAAAAGAGTTCACATGTATTCTCTATTGTTTTACGGTACAACAATAAAATTCTCCTGAGCAGGTAATGTTGCAAGATAGATACAAAAAAAACTTGTATAATACATGTATGTTATTCAAAAGAACCAATTCTACAGTGTCTACAACATTAATGAGTGATTTTTTCACGGATAATGGTCTTGGATACAAACATATATGATGACGCACATTGCAATTCAATCAGCCAAAGTTTGTATGTCAGTCCATGGAGGGTGAAGCTGTCATATGAAATACTTGACCATACATATGCAAAAACAACATACTAATTTTCATGTAACATTGTGGCATTAACAGAAGAATGATTTTTTTGGTTGTTGCACCCTTTGTCCACCAGTGAAAACTGGGGATCATTGGTTGTTGGACTAACTGTAATCATCATGGCCACCATAAAAGAAAAATGGGCAACTTTGGCCATGATTCCAACCAATAATAAACGATGTATATAATAGGATTGGAATCCAATCACTACATATTTCTCCATAAATTTCAGGTTTAGGATAACCAAGTAGGATACCAACAAGTTATTTATTTATTGGTTGGTTGTGACTATAAAATTTGAGGATAGGTCACAAGTTCCATATTGTTGTATATGAAGAGAAGCGTTGGGGAAATTTGAGCCATGAAATCCCTTTGCTTCGACCTGATAATAGCCATGTTTCCTGTAGTGAGAACCATTAAAGCACTGTTAAAAAAAACTTTTGTAACAAAATATTAAGTGTAGCGTAGCTTTCAACAAAAAATAATTGCAAACCATAGAAAACCTTACCTTCTCATCCCCCTAGGAACCTCCACCTTCCATTCAAGCCTTTTCAATAAAGGAACATTGAGTAAGAGACCAACAAGCTATTTGTATGTTGGTTGGTTGTCACTGTAATATTGGAGGATAGGTCATGGGTTCCATCTTGTTGTAGATGAAGAGAAGCGTTGGGGAAATTTGAACCATGAAATTCATTTTCTTCAACCTAAGAATCACCCCATTGCCTGTAGTAAGAACCATTAAAGAACTGTTAGGAAAAATAATTGCAAAGCATAGAAAAAGTTACCTTCTCAGCCTTCCTTCAACAAGAATCCATCTAGAATTGGAGCGAATACTTATGCTACTTAGTACGGCTCCCACCGAAAAATGATATTTTCCCAGTAGCTCCATTGCCGGAGAGACTTTGAGAAGGGGTTCAGTGCTACTTTGATAAAATTGGAACAATTATAAGTGATTGACACTACAAATCTCCCTCAATCTCCCTCACCCATGCTTTCAAAGTTTACTTCGTTCCTTTACTGTCAGTGATTCGACCTCCCATGATTTCACTTGATAAGATAAACACCTTGAAAAAACAACCCCATACTATTGAATCCACATTGCAGATTCAAAGGCTGATTGCAGGGATTCCAACCTGTACTTTATCACGTCTGGAAACTTAAATATAAGTGGTGCCAACGTCTCGATCCCTCCCACAGATTTGGAGGAAAACACCTTCCTGATGACCTTCATCACATCGATTTATTCGACATGAAGAGTTTGATAACTATGAGGTCGAAGAGACATGTTTCCATTCTAAGTATCTCCCCACCCATCGACTCTATACAGGGTCTCAGACCACGCAACGACGGTGGTGTAGACACTACTAAATTGGAAAAGAGGGATTGAAAAAAACTCATAAAGAAGGGATTGTAAAAAACCGGAACCAGAGGAACGGGAAGAGAGCCCTCCCTAGGAAAGCCATAGCTATGAAGGGGATTATGATGGGGAGACTCCACCACGCATAAGAAATCATCAGGACTACAATGGATTCCTTCAGTAGCGACAACTCCTACCCTAACTCTTCGGAAGGAGTTCATGACGGAGGAGTCGATGGTGGAATTTTGAAGGGTGGAAGATTTGGAGGATGACATAGTGAGGGACTTGGTTGCATAATTGGCAAGGGTGGAGGGGTTGGAGGCATAGAAAATTTGCAGAATAGGGAAGGGAAGTGGAATCGACAAAGGAGTTGATGGAGAAATCAACTATTAGTGATCATTTTGAACAAAGGATATACCAACTTAACCAATGGACGAGGACATATGGCAATATTTTATAGGTTGTCTAAAAAAAATGAAAAAGCAACAAGGACCTATCCCTTAAAAGAACTCCTTCGACGTAATAATAAAAATAATATATATATATATATATATATATATATATATTCATTTTATTGAAGAAACTCAACTCTGATCTATCTACTTCATAAGTTTTTTGTGACTCTACTCTATTGACTAAAAAGAGTCACTCCTACATAATCTTTTTATGCATATATACATGACTGTACATGGAACAGTTTGTATATTTTTTTTTTGGGAACATCAGTATTTGACATTAGGGATGGAATTTTTATGATAGAACTATGTGGTTATCTTTTTTGAAATCGCATGCCTTAGCAAAAAAATGGATTTACCATGTTTTCTACATAGTGTAAATTTTCTCTCTTCAGATAAATAAAATTTATGTTTTTTTGTGAGGAAAAAAAAGAAAAAATAAATATATATATATATATATATATATATATATATGATGATGATGATGATGATGATGATGATTAACGTCCACTAAGACCGAATTGGTCTATCGGATCTTAAGAGGGTAAGTGATTACTTGTGATTCTTTAGAATTTTGTTTCTGTGCTAGAAAAGCATTAAGAGAATCTTTCCAAGATCACCATACTTTTGTTGAGTTAAAAGGTTAGGAAGGTTGGTAGTGTGATAAATATTTTGAAAATGAGATCTAATATGGGTATACGTTGGAAAATCTAAGAGAAAATGTTTTTCATATTCAACATTCTTAGTGTCACAAAGGTGACGCACTCTTTCATCCCATGGCATTTTAGGAATTGACCAACGCCCAATTTCACTATGGAGCTCATGAGAATTTGTTTTTATCGTAGCAATGCTTATTTTTTTCTTTACACTTGCAAAACAGATAGATAATTTTGATATTCTAGATTATGGTTGATTACATCTTTATAATACCTTAATTTTATTTTTTCCTCTAACTCTTTATCACACCACATTTTCTCCTTAAATTTTGATTTGACATTTTTTTCATAGTATCTTTATTCTGCAAAATGGTTTCTTCCATGATTCCTCAATAGTTTAGCCAATACCAGGCATCTTTATGCCATCCTTGCTTGAGTCGATGGTGGTTATGACTTGATTTTGAAGCAATTTTAGGTAGCCTATTGTCTTCCATGTTGTTTAACTTGTTCTTATACATTAGGTATCTAGTCATAGCCATGCTCTCAATGGGGGAGAGGCTTGTTTCTAGGAGGAGGATGGGATAGGGTGTATTTCCTTTAATTTTGAGATTATAGGTTATAAAATTCTTTTGTATTTTCTCTATCTTTCTCCAGGATTCACGAGAGATAATGCAACCCCAGACTTCACATCCATAAAGAATAACAAGTGTAACAAGAGTCTCAAATAGGAGTTTCTTCTTATCCCAACTCCAAAGATCAGTTGATTTACAATTGTTTTCAAGCCCATAATAAGTTTTCCATCCCCCAATAATCTTTTTCTCAATGCTATAATTCCAATTGAACTTGTAGTGAATATCAATTCCAAGATATTTGTATGAAGTCACTTCCTCAATTTTTTTGTTGTCATATACAAAGGTATCATAAGGGATCTTATTGGATTTAATAATCATGACCTTAGTCTTATTAGTATTAATAGTCATACCCATATTGGAGAAAAAATCATTGAGGATTCTTGGTTGGTTTTCAAGATCATGGGGACTCCTTGTCATAAGAATGATATCATCGGCACAAAGAAGAATATTGATGACTATACCAGTGAGAGTAGGGCCGACACAACCTGCTTTTTCCAAGCATTCTTCTAACTTGTCAATGTATATTCCAAAAAGGGTAGGGGACAAATGACAACCTTGTTTGACTCTGATATTGCAGTTAATCTCTTTTGACAAGCCCTCAATGTTTTTAAACTTAGCAATAACTTTCGCATACATCCTTACTGCAGTAGCCCTCAACTCAAGAGACACTTTTATCTCTTCCAACCTATTCCAAAGGTTTTTCCTAGGAACCATGTCAAAATCTTTTCTAAAGTCAACAAAACAACAAAAAAGTTTGGTTTTAGTATTGTGGAACTCCTCTGCAATGATCCTAAAGGTAACAAGATGGTCCATAGTTGAATGATATCTCATAAACCCAGCCTGGCCTTTAGCTCTTTTACCGTGACTTTCTAGCCAAAGGCTAATCTTATTTTCCAAAATAATTCCATAAAGCTTGGCTAAAATTGGGCTAATCATAATGATCCTATAATTAGAGGGAATGTTTCTACCCCAATTTTTAAAAATAGGAATAATGAGGCTTTGCGTCCAGGGTTTAGGGAAGCCTTGCTTGATTGCTAAATTGAAGAGCTTTTGTATGTGAGGGATAAGGATCGGCCCTACGATTTTAAAAATTTCAGCTTGGTAGCCTTCAATGTCCTTAGCTTTCCCATTTGCAAGCTGCTTAACCCCAAACTCTATGTCATCTAAAGAAAAACCTTCTTCCTTTGTAGGGACAATAGGAATGGTCTCCATGGCATTAGGGAACTCGTAAATACTTTTAAGGTAGGAATTCCAATCCCTAAAGGGAATCCTATTATTTTCTTTAGTATTGCATTTTAGAATTTGGCTCCATAACTTCTTAGGATCCAACTTGTATAGTTGTGAAAGTTGCTCTTTCCTTTTATTGATATAGTATATTTTTTCCTTTTAATTAGGACTTTGTACGTATTGATCTTATCGACTTTTAAGGACTCATTAGAAACATCCCTAATTGCTTGGTCATACCAAGGGTTGGTCATTATATTATTCTTTTTATAGGACACCTCGAAAGAGAACTTGTTAATGGAAGTGGAAAGGGTAGTTGTAAAATTATGGTAAAGTTCTTCAATGTTATCCTTATAAGTTAGGAGGTTTAAGTTACTATTTAAATCATTCATGAAAATGTCAACTTTACTTTTGTCAAAGTGCAAATTCCTTTTATTATCAAAATTCTCTTCAATGGTGCTCCTATGAATAGAAAATTTTAGAGTTAGGGTTAAAGGTTTATGATCAGAGTCAAGCTCATGGTCATTTAAAAGGTCAAAAGTTTCTATTTGGTTGGAAATGGGGATATCAGATATCACATAATCTACAACACTACTACCTAGCCCATGAATACAAGTCATTTGGTTGGAGTTTGGCCACTTCATTACTCCATTGCAAATTTATAGGTCTTGAGAGCTGCAGAGCTTAACCAACTCAGTACCAAACAAATTCTCAATTAGGTCTTCAGAGCTTCTTTTGTAGCTATTAGATAAAACAAGGTCCTCATCTAGACATAAAGGATTATGGTTGGAGTCATTACTTAAAAGAGTAGTTTGTTTAGTTACAATCCTAGCATTAAAGTTTCCTAGCAGGAGGATATTACCTTCATTTTTCAAATTATAAATATCTTGTTCTAAATTATTATAGGGACAATTTTTATCTAGATTATTTTTCTTATAAAAAGTAGAATTAATAGGTGCAAAATAATAAATTTCTATATACATATTCTTAACATTGGTGTCTGAAATTTCTATCCAAATGTATTGATTAAAATGGTCAATCTTATGAAGTTGAATGTGAGGACAAATGCTCTTTCTAATATAACAAGCTATGCCTCCTATCCCTCTACGGTGGTATTTTTTGTTCCATGCTGACCACAAGACAAATCCTTCCATGTTAGGGACCTTAGACTCCTCATGCTCCCAAGTTTCAACTAGACAAATAATATCAATATCACTTGGGATCCAACTTATCATAGGACCTTTCCTCCATGGAAAGCCACAGCAATTCCAAAAAAGGATCTCGAGTGTCCCAAATTCCTATTTATTATTATCCTTCTGGTCTCTATCCCTAACAATAGCTTTTCGATTTCTAATTATTGCCCATTTTCCTTCTTTCACGACTTCTTTTACCTTTTGAACTTCCTTCCTTAATTCATCTTGGTATTCGGGAATGAGGTCTTCATTTATAAATATTCCTAACCCATTTAAGCTTAGATATTTAATAAGTATGCTATATTTATGGTCATTACAACTTGCTTTGACATAGATCAACCTATCTTTATTATTTTTCCTAGCCTCTTTGCTTCTATGGTGTAAGTTGTATCAATTTGTGATTTATTTTTTAATTCTTCTTTTACTATTGCTAGCGTATCCTCCTCTTGTTGTTCTTTTATACAAGAACTTATGAGGTTCAAAGCTCTTTTGTTACGCTCATGGTCCAGTTCAATTAGCTTATTCATTTCCTCTTTGATGGGTTTGATATCCAATTTGTTTTCCATATTACTGAGGGTCAACTTGTTGGTTAGTTTTTCTTCTAGCTCTTTAATCCTATCTATGAAGTTGTGATTTTCTTCAACCCCTCCTTCTTGGGTTGATTGTTTATGTTTTTCCATTTCTTGAATTATATCCTTCATTTTCTGCAATTCGCTCTTGAACCCTAAGAATCTATCCTCTATTTGAGTTGAATGCTGTCTTTAATTTTTTTTATCAATCATTGCCTCTAGCTCTATTTGGAGTTTTACGTCTCTTTCTTCACTCATTTTTTCTAATGTTTCTATCTCTATTTGGATTTTGGCATCTCTCTCTTCTCTTCTTTTTTCTAATGATTCCATATAATCTTAAAGGATCTCTAGGGTGATTTTGGTGGGCCTCCCCTTGTTAGGATGAGTTTTTGGAATAGGTGGTGGAGTGCTCATATTGAAAAGAAGAGAAATATTATCCCCGTTCAAAAGCTCAGAGATATAATTTCAAAATCGTAGAGAAGTAGTATTCCCATTCAAAACCACGGAGAAATATTATGCTCGTTCAAAACCGTGGAGAAATATTATTCCCATTCAAAACCGCAGAGAAATATAACAGGAGAAGTTGTGTGTGTGTGTGTGTGTGTGTAACTTAATATTAATATTTTTATATGTAAATAAAAATATACTTATATATAAATTAGTTAAAATTCAATTAAATTTTTGTATATTTCTATATATATAACTAGTCTAGATCCATCTTAATCCTGAGTTAAGATGGATCTAGGTTGGTCTTATGCTCTACATCCTATATGAAGGAGATGTTGAGGTGTTAATGTGGTGAGGTGTTAGTGTGATTAATAAAAATAAAGCCGACTTAATTAAAAAAAAATAATATTAAAAAAATAATAAATAAAATGGGCTTAATTAAAAAATACAACAATAATAAAAAATGAAAAAAAAAATAATAAAAAAAAATTATACCTTAAGAAATTGAATCTCTTTTAAATCCAGATTTAATATGAATCTATGTTGATAATTAACCATTTAATATATATAAGTTTTTAATTTTCAAAGATTTATTCTAACTATATATATATATATATATATATATATATATAAAAAGTTAAAGTTAACTATTTAAAATTAAGAAAATAGTAGTTGGAATTTAAATGGTAGTTGAGATTTAAGTTTTTAATTTTCAAAGATTTATTCTAACTACTTATATATATATATATATATAGTTAAAGTTAACTATTTAAAATTAAGAGAATAGTAGTTGGAATTTAAATGGTAGTTGAGATTTAAATTAATTGTTTTTAAATAAGTCAACTTTTAAAAATATTGAACTAGTAGTTGGGAGAATGGTAGTTGGAATTTAAATGGTAGTTGAGATTTAAATTAATTGTTTTTAAATAAGTGAATTTTTAAAAATATTGAACTAGTAGTTGGGAGAATGGTAGTTAGGATTTTAATGGTAGTTAAGATTTAAATTAATGAAGATGTCTAATAAGGTTTTATAATATATAAAAATGGTATGAAAATTATTGTTTTAATGATGATGATTAACATCCACTAAGACTAAATTGGTTTATCAGACTTTAAGAGGGTAAGTGATTACTTGTGATTCTTTAGAATTTTGTTTCTGTGCTCGAAAAACATTAAGAGAAGCTTTCCAAGATCACCATACTTTTGTTGAGTTAAGAGGTTGAGTTAAGAGGTTACAAAGGTTGGTAGTGTGATAAATATTTTGAAAAAGAAATCTAATATGGGTATAGGCTACACAATCTAAGAGAAAGTGCTTTTCATCTTCAACCTTTTTAGTGTCACAAAGGTGACACACTCTTTCATCACATGGCGTTTTAGGAATTGACCAACGCCCAGTTTCACTATGGAGCTAAAACTCATTAAAAATATCATTATATTATTTTTATTTCAAAAATATAGAATTATAATTGTTAAAAAAAAAAAATGAAATAAGATATGGAATGATCATCTCTCATAGTGACATTTATTATAAAATAAAAAAAATACATAAAAACAAAATATGTATAATCAGTCAATCACACTTATTTTCAAAATATTTGTTACATTATTAATCTTTCTAACCTCTTAACTCAACAAAACTATGGTGATGTTGGAAAACTTCTCTTAATGATTTTCAGGACATAAACAAAATTCTAAAAAATGGCAAGTAAACACTTCCCTCTTAAAGTTGAATAGACCAATTAGATCTTAATGAATGTTAACTATCATCATCATAAAATTAAAAAAAATACATAAAAACAAAATATACATAACTAATCAATCTTATTTATAAATTTATATTCGAAAATAAATAATAATTTTATTTCACTTTATTATTATATATATATATACTTTGAATGTCTCTAAACTCATCAACCACTTCAAATGTTATATTAAAATAATAATAATAGAATAAATACAAAAATTATATATAATATGCATACTTCCTTTTGAATGTCTCTAAAGCCATCAACCACCTCGGATGTTGTAGTAAAATAATGATAATAGAATAAATACAAAAATTATATATATAATATGCATGCTTCCCTTTTGAATGTCTCCAAAGCCATCAACCACCCCGGATGTTGTAGTAAAATAATGATAATAGAAGAAATACAAAAGTCATCCTCGTGACTTTGACAGTTATGATTTTTAAGAACTAAAACTTTATTGCTGGCATTAAATTATGCAATTATGCAAGTGAATTTTGAATTTTACTTTTATAGGTACTGTATTTCATTGTATTATTAGATATATTGAACAAAGTGTAGAATATTTGATTATTTTGAAAGTGATGAAAAAGTTATCAGATTTAAAATTGATATTAGTTTTAACATTGTTGAAATTTCAAATATCATATTTAAGATTGTACATTTTATTTATATATTTTAAAATGTAATTTAAATAATATAAATTTATAATTTTATCAACAATTATATAACTAAATTTTAATAATAATTATAAAAAAAATATAAAAACTAAAATATACAAACTTATCTTCATTGATATATAAAATCTATAATATTTAAATGTCCACATATATGTTTGGACATGATAAATTTAATAATACCTTCTACTATATTCATAGTCTTTTTTTTTTCCGATAGAAATTAACTCGATATATATTAGGTATATATCATTTACAATCACAGTATCCAGACTAGTTCATAGCAGCCATTACATATTCGTCCCGGAGACCCAGTCGGGTTTGACCTCTAGACCTCCTCCCAACCTTGGAGAAAGGTACTGTCTTACCAATCGCGTTGTCTCACGGGACAGTATACTCATAGTCCTTAAAAACGCTGATCATATAAACGATGTGCCCTACATACATAACTAACACCTTATAATCGAATATAATTTAATAGGTTTATTTAAAAAATCTTGTATAATGAATGTATCCGTTTGGTTCATAGGGGTTATTTTTAATATGAAATACATTTCAATGACCTTATTGACCACCATGCTCAAATAATATTAAAATTTCCATTTACTTTGATTAATTTATTTACCACCATGCTCATTATGCAATAAAATTTCCAAACTATTTATAAAAACTAGTCTTATCTTACATATGGATTGATATAAGATTTTTATAAGACTATCGTGCTTATTATTAGTTATATGTTACAAAGGTCTTACTTTACTTTATATAAACTACTTCTGTCTTTTATTTCCATTAAACAATGTACAATTTCATTATCAACATAAAAACAACTATTGTAACACTTGTTTTAATAAGTGTTGTATGGTAGCGTAGTTCTTGCTAAGTTGGAATGAGAATAAATGCACTACTGTGGCGGGAGAAATAGAAGCCCGAAGTAGCAGACACGTGGGAAGTAGAATGAAGTACATGTGGTATCCATGCAGAAAATGACTCGTGCTACTGTGTGACCCGTCGGCCATAAGACATCAGGTTGGTACATGACTCAGGGAGAATGTCACTGCGGAAGTAAGGTCGGAGCCCCAAAGAGTCAGAGTCCCGATTCCTGAATTAGTTAATCATAATATTATATTAATATGGGGTTAACAAGTAATTAGCGAGAAAGTGACTTTGTGAGAGCATTTTATTCTATTAAACAGATCATTTGAATTGTTTGTCTCTATATGTGTTAGGATAAATAAAGTTATATGCAGTGGACGAAAAAGAAATATATATATATATATATACTTTTTAAAATGTGTCCAATGTCGAAGTAGTTTTTCCTATACATTTGCAGATATTAACTATTTGAAGTAGTTAATTTCTCTCCAGGAAGAGGGCATCTTTGTATAGCACCAACTGGGCATTTCAGTATAGTGCCAACTGGTAATTTGGCAAAGGTAAAAAAAAATCGAAGGTTTCTATTTATGTAGATATTCTTGCAGATTAATCTCTTAGCGTTGAAACGACAACCTAACGAGGATATCAATCCTACTGCGTTTTTTTATAGATGTGATACTCTTGTTTAAGTTTTTTTCTCGGGGCTTGTATAGTTCAAATATGGGACTTAGAAAATTTCCGTCATAATGGCTTGAAGCAATACAAAAGGATAGTAGTATTTTATTTTTGTGTTTTTTTTGTTTTGAAATAAAGGTTCCTGGAAAAAAGGACCAGGAATCACACACATTAAACATTCAAATTTAATAAACACAATATCCTAACATCCAACATAGTTGAAGATAAAAAATTCTCAGCACATAAAAAATAAAAGAAGATGATTGATATGCATAAATAGAATTAATTTAGCATTCTGAAAATAGGGTCACAAGGCACCGTCGAGATTGTTATTGAAGTAGTATTCTTTGAAATTTATCAAAAATTAATAATGTCTGTTACATATTTCTAGAAATTTAAATGTGTTTGTCATATAGACTGGGATTGGGGCTCCCGCGGACCCTAAAAGAAATAAGTACAAGAAATAGGACTATAGAAAGAAGAAGTGGGCGATGGTAGAGAGGAGGACATGGAAAGAAGAAATTGGAAGTTATCAGTCTTTGGTTAGAGATTTCTATTTAAAGAGGTGGAATAACTGGATTAATAAAGAAAGCAAGATGTGATCAGTATAGACTTACTATGATGGTATCTATTTCTCCCTTTTCTATTTACTTGTTGATGCCTTTTTATTGCTCTCGTCGACGACCACTGGAATTGTGCCAACTGATTGTTTCCCTTCATCGGTGAGCTTGTTGATTCCCCTTTGGAGCCATTCTTCAATGTATCTTCTCATGGGGGCCACGTTGATTTCATCCCATATTTTTATGTTGAAAATCTCATTTTCTAATTTCCTTAGATCGATAGAAATATTATGCAGAGCTTGTTCAATTTCTTTGTTATGTGCCGAATAGTCCACTAGCTAGTTCGCCACGTCATCTTGACCATATTGAAGGATGTTGTAAAACATTTCTAAAGACAACCCCTTTAAAATATTAACTTGTTCATTGAAGTCTTGCTTGGTTAAGGACAATGACTTGAGGATTAAGTTTGGGTCTTGAACCTCGTTGGTATTTTCGGCTAAGTCTATTTTGGCCAGGTTTCCGAATAATTATTCTTTCTCTGATATGGCTTGTTCACATGAATCGACAATGAGATGTAGGTTCTTAACTTTCTCTCTACATCATGCTTTTAATTGTTTGATCCGGTTTGGGGAGGGGAGATCTTCTTGTCTTCTTTTCGTATCTGACATGTTGGTGACATGGTTTCCAAAAGGGATCACCATCTCTAGATAGAAATGTTCTTCATTTTTTAAATCCGCCTGCAAATGTTCATGCAAAGCATGTGCCCTCGTTCCAAGGGAAGCTATATTTTTTGATGTTTGCCAGGATTCAGTAACTAGCACCATTATTTTCTTGATATTCTTCTCCACATAGCCTCTACAGGATGTGAGGAGGCTGCATGATTCTTTTTACTTGGTTGCAGGGGTGGCAGACACAGTTTTTCTAAAGGACTGGCAAACAATGGGGTAGGAATCAAAGCTTCTTAGGGAGAAGAGATGAATCCAATGGAATAGGTCTCAAATAATGGTGCAACAATTTCCAGTTTTTTTTTTACACCTGCGGAGTTATACTCCAGTCTGAAGAATACTGCAGTGATGAAATTCCCAAATGCTTAACTAGAAAGAAATGTGTAGTTATTTGGAAACCCGAACATAGTTGCGCAGCAAGAGATCTTGTCTTTTTTACTTTGTTAATGTTTTTGTCCCCAAGGGTTAGGTATTCAAGGGTTCTACAGACAAGGGTTTGCCCTATGCTATAGCTCTCTGATATACGTGCGGGGTCCAACAGTAGTACTCGGCCCAATATCTCAGGGCACTAATTAAGGAGGATAGACCATACCCTTAGTCATACTACCCGACTACCCAGGTACTAGAGAGTATCTTCCTGATTGTTGTTCTCGATGGCACTATAGCAGTCGGACGATTGATCGATTTATCTAAAGAGGGCTTCAGGTAATCTAGAATGATCCATACACAGGTGTTGTCTGATGCACTACCACTCGAAGGGGTACCAACAGGGGTTACAAGGGTGGCCAACAAATGTGTGCTTAAGTACCACTTGTATTTCCTGTGTGTATGAATCCCTCAACCGTGGGTTTATGCGTGTAACAACAGATCTCTGTGGCTTAAAGATGCCAGAATACGTCTCTACCCTGAAAAAAATTTAACCCACAAATTCTGCCGAGGAAAGTGCTCTGATACCACTTGTAATATACCAGATATAAAAAGTATGCACAACAGAAATAAGATGCTAGAAATGGCAGAATAACAACAATATAACCAGAACAATCACCACAATAGCATTGAAATGATATAAGAATAACAACAGAAATAACACTTTGATTCTGAAAGCAATGTTCACGGGCCTCTTCGAGGGGGAAACCTCCAGTCGAGCAGAGCTCTATTACAATAATATCCAAGCTAGGGTTCTCATACCCTCGACTCCTATTTATACTAAATATGTCNATCAAAAGAAGCATCTAGAGGAAGATCCTTCTGGAAGCAGAAGCTTTTATTAGGTCTTCTTACATTCGACTTATTCTATTTTATTGAAAGGCCTTATTAATATTGACCTTTATTACATCCGAATATATTGTTCTACCTATGTGCAGGTTAGGACCCTAACATGAATCCTTTTTATTACAGAGCATTGTTTTTTACAGCCAATCTAAAAATTTAATTATTGAAAAGAGAGATGTAAGAAATAAGAAAGGAAAATATCGTTCAAAGATTAACCTTAGGAACATGCATTCGTCCCAAATATCCTGACTTTAGTGAGCAACCAGAGATTCTCTTGATGATTCCATTAGAGGCATTGAAGCGGTTAATGCCAAACTGAACGAATGAATCAAGGAATTCGAGGAAGCTTTGATTCCTACCCCATTGTTTGCCAGTCCTTTAGCAAAAACCGTGCCTACCACCCCTGCAACCAAGTTAAAAGGATCATGCAACTTCCTCACATCTTGTAGAGTCTATGTGGAGAAGAATATCAAGAAAATAATGGCACTAGTTACTGAATCTTGGGAAACGTCACAAAATATAGCTTCCCTTGCAACGAGGGCCCATGATTTTCACGAACATTTGCAAGAGGATTTTAAAAATGAAGAACGTTTCTATCTAGAGACGGTGATCCCTTTTGGAAACCATGTCACCAACATGTCAGATATGAAAAGAAGACAAGAATATGTTAAGAACCAAACATCAATATAGCATAGAAAAACCTCAGGAAAAGTACTCAACGCCTTGAAAAAGAGATAATTTCAGATAATAAGCCTCTTCGAGGGGGCAATCTCCTTTTACCCAACTTAAATGTTCAAGTACAAGATGATTCAAAATGAAAATGTCTCCTTGGTATATATAGGAGACTAGGAGGTATAATTACAGCTAATGGCCTAAAGACGACATAAATAAAATAACATTACTAATATAATATGCCCCAATTAAGG
>ML783260.1:491315-539927 GCA_009831015.1 Picea engelmannii | reverse complement strand
CTTTATATTCAATCTTTGGAAGTTCTCAATGTGCTCGGTAACTGAACCCTTTTGCTTGAGATTTATCAATTGGCTAAAGAAGGTATTGCTCCTTGTATCCTCATAGTGTGCTATCATTTCTTTCGTGAAAATTGTCCAGGTGACGAGTGATTTGCGAGAACAAATCCATCGATACCAAACAAATTGATTAGGTTCTAAATATAAAGAAGCAATTCGTACCGTTTGTGTATGTGGCACATTATGGAGATCAAAGAATTGCTCCATTTGAAGTATCCATGTGATTGGGTCCTTGCCATCAAACTTCCTCATATCAATAACGTGGTTGGTCTTCAAACCAAATTTGGATTTTATCCATTCTTGATTCACCTTCCTTGCGTCCTCATCATGAATTTCATGGGATGTATTTTCACTTTCGGGTGTCTTCTCTGTTACGAAATTTTTCAATACTTCCATGATCTCCCCTTTTAAGCCATCCATATTAGTATTCAACGAATCCATATTCTTTTGTATTTCATTTATGTCCCTACACATTTATTCACCTTCATCAAGAGTCCAATTAGGATTTTCTGGAGGCTTATTTGGTGTAGAAGGTCCCTTTTTTGGTGGCATGTTGGCCAAGTATCACTTTTGAATCTTGATTTTGAGGCGGTTGTGCTAGACAATATTTATTTTGTTCTATTTCCCAAGTTTCGGCCCTTCTAGGTATGAAACTTTCTTTTAGGTAGTTCTCTGATATTTCTTCTCTGCAATGCCATAGTTCTGATCAAAATTGGATGTGCCAAGTGGAATTTACGGTAACTTCCTCACAACTTGCCGATTTTTGGCCTTTCCAGGATATCTCACTTGTATAGCATGCCCCACACAAGATAATTGATATCAAATTCTTAAACTCACACCCAAAATACTACAGACTATTCATGATCCAATGAAACTAGTCCCACTCAATTTGGATACTCTAGCAAGAAGTTATGATTGTTTTACCTAGAACACCTTATTGAGACTAGTCAATAGGACTAGTTAGATACTCTATATTACACAAGGTGTATCTACAAATTTAAGATGACCCAGAAGCTAAACATTTTACCACATATATCTTACTAATTTTTGTAAATGGACTCTGGAGTTCAGGGTCTGAAACATTACAGAAAATGTTTTATAGCGAAAATTCCACAATGACTCATTTCAGTATGATTCCAGAACCCTATCTTGTACAGGCTGTATCTCCGAAAGTATAATGCCTCAGGAGATGAATTTTGAACCCAACGTACCTTGATCCATCTAATAAATATCCTCCAAGACATTCCTTCTGAAACATTATATAAAAAAATTTATAGTGAAAATTCCACAATGTCTCAGATGTAGCAGTGAAATCCCAAGACCTTGAGCTCTGATACCATATGTTAAGAACCAAACATCAATATAGCATAGAAAAACCTTAGGAAAAGTACTCAACGCCTTGAAAAAGAGATAATTTCAGATAATAATCCTCTTCAAGGGGGAAACCTCCTTTTACCCCACTTAAATGTTCAAGTACAAGATGATTCAAAATGAAAATGTCTCCTTGGTATATATAGAAGACTAGGAGGTATAATTACAACTAATGGCCTAAAGCCGACATAAATAAAATAACATTACTAATATAATATGCCCCAATTAAGGGGTAATGCGCCAATATTAGGGCTTAACAGAATATCTCCCCTCCCCAAATCGGATCAAACAATTAAAAGCATGATGGAAAGAGAAAGTTAAGAACCTACATCTCATTATCACATTCATACATATTATTTTTCAGCAAAATTTTAGTAACTTGAACCCTCTTAGACTTTCAACATATCTTAGGTTCAAGTTGTTGAAATGGCCTGGGAATTCTTCATTCTTGTTGAAATTCATGAACATAAATTCCCAACTTTCCAGGGCAGAGGAATGAACTTCTTTTTTCTCTTCTCATAGAAAAAATGCAACCAATAGTTGTATTGCCTTTCTATTTCTGTAACAAAAATATTTTCTGTGATGTGACATGGAAGGAAAGAAGGATTTTCCTTGGAGCCAAAAATCATTATTACACTGTAATTTTCCATTTATTCAAGTGTCCCCTTCCTATCCAAAAACTTGGTTGCCTAGCCAGACATCTGAGGAGCATCCTTTCCTAACAATAAATCTTCGAAAACCGAGACAAAGCCATTAAAAACCTGATAAAAACAATTGGAGGCCTTATGCCTCCACAAGGCCTGGTACCAGAAGGTTACTGGGTCGAATTCATAGTTTACCTTCTTGGACAGAGACAGTTTTGGAAATAGACAGCAATACACTATCGCGAAAATCAAGTAGGATGACATATAAAATTTATTCTCTTCTTTGAATCATGACAATTGGGAACAAATTTCAATGGAAATTAGCATCCCCAAATAAAAAATGGATTGCTCCTTGACTGTGAAATACAAAATATAAAGAACCATACAGGAAATGCTTTTTGTTGAATCCTGTCCCGTTATTCTTGTAAACAACCAGGTAATTTCCTGGTATGGATTTCTAAAAGAACTAACCTACAACTTTGTGATATCTTCAGGAACTGTTTTCGGGTCTTCCAGGAAATCGGGTAAGAGGTTGAATCTGATATCATTATTTTTTAGGAACTTCTTGCATTCTTGTCCTCTGAAGGTCAATGTTGGCTCCGACAATATTAACATCTTGTGGAAGACCCGAGGTGACAAAGAAACAGGAGAACGGTCGCGCAATGTAATAATTCTTTGTCTTGAAATATATTTTTCGGCGCACCAAGAGACAACCTCCTTACAGTCAAAACATTCAGGGACACAGCCTACACGAGTGATTCCATAGGTCCAAATTACTTCATTCTAGGTGGAACGAGATGAATAGTAAGAGTATTCCCTGGACCACTGGAAGTTCTGGTCCTCATGCCCAAAGATATTCACTGTATCTCCACAGACCTGTTGTCGAGTTTCTACCATAATTTTACAAGAATGTCCATTTTCTCCAGACGATGTTTGAAATGAGCAGTTGGAAGGGATAATATAACCCTTCGCAAATTTTGGTCCAATTCATGTGAATGGGAGATCTCCTCAAGCCTTTCTCTCATTAATGACAATCTCGACGATTGTTGCATGATGAGTTGTTAGCATTAAAGACTAGTAATTGCATACTTAGAAGTGTGAAGATGGCGGGTACGACGAAGATAAATTAAGGATTGGATATTTCGTGAACCAGCCAACACGACGACCCGTGAAAGACATTCCATGTTGTTTGAGATGAACAATCGGAAGTGATAATATAACCCTCCACGGATCTTGGTTTAATGAATATTAATGGGAGATCTCCTCGAGTGTTTCTCTCATTAATGAAAATATTGATGGTTCCTACATGACGCGTTGTTAGCATTAAAGCTTACTAATTGCATATTTAGAAAGAAGTACGAAGGTGGTGGGGATGGGGAAGATAAATTAAAGAATGACTAATTATCGAAAGCAGTCAGTCGAGATTCAAATTGTGTGTCTTGGAAGTTTCGTTAACCCGCTAACCCGAGGATCCGTGAAAGAGATTCTAATAAATGAGCAAGTATGGAAAGCGGTTGGACGAGATTCAAACTAGGGTGAGAAGGGTTCCCCATGAGACGTGATGCCCTAACGGTCAAATTATATGCCTCAGAACTTTTGAGTGAAAAATGTGTAACATGAAATAGGTAATGATGTGGGAGTCTGAGAGTCAATTTGTATATCACGGAAGTCTGGGAGATCTCGTCGAGCCTTTTGCTCATTAATGGAAATCTTTACGGTTCCTGCATGATGACCTGTTAGCATTAAATCTTACTAATTTCATATTCAAAAAGAAGTACGAAGGTGGCGGGGATAGGGAACAACAATTAAGGAATAACTAATTATCAAAAGCAGTCAGTCAGGCTTAAAAATAGGGTTACAAGGTATAACCAGCAGAGGTGAGGGCCCGAGGGTCAAATTGTATGTCTCAGAAGTGTTGGCTGCAAAATGTGTAACACGGAAGAGGGCATGATGGGGAAGTCCAACGGTCAATTTGTATATCACAGAACTCTGGGTACTGTTTTCAAGTCGCAGAACATTGGAAACGCAATCTTGAGCCCACCTGTTCGGGAACCCCCAATCGAAAAAGTGGCTAAGTATGGAATAGGGAAACGATAGGCCGGACTCATTTTCACTAATATATTGAAATTTGTAATAGATATCCCATTACTTGGCAAGATCTTTTATGCATGTTTCTGGACAAGTTGTGTAGGGATAGTCAGTGTGACTGTCTCCTTGAGCCTTTTGCTTGTTAACAAAAATATTTACAACTATTTCATGATGAACTGTTAACATTAAACCTTATTTGTTTCATATTTGGAAAGAAGTACGAAGGTGGTGAGAACAAGAAACAGTGACTAGGAATTGGATATTTCATGAACCCGCCAACCCGAGGATCCAAAATAGGGTGACAAGGGTTCCCCAGACGATGTGAGGCCCCGACAGTCAAATTGTATGGCTCAAAAATTTTGAGTGAAAAATGTGTAACACGGAAGAGGGGATGATGTGGGAGTTCGACAATCAATTTGTATATCGTGGAGGTCTGGGTGTTGTTTGTAGGTCACAAAACAATGGAAGTAAAATCTAGAGGCCGCTTTCCTGGGAATCTGTGTTCGAAAAAGTGGCTATGTATGGAATGGGGAAGCAGACGCTAATAGGGAGGTTGATTTCGTAGATTGTGTTGTCCGGGGTGGAATTGTAGATCACGGAATTTTCGGGTGCAAGATGTATATCACGGAACACAGTGAAAAAATTGGCTAAGTATGGAAAGGAACGACGATCGGTTAGAGTGTCGTAAATGGCAGTGTAATGCATGTTAATGGGAGATGTCCTCGAGGTTTTTGCTTGTTAATGCCAATTGTTTCGTACCAGTCTGTTGAGTTGTCACCAGTAAAATCATAATTAATGTGCATTGGAAGGGAGCAAAGGTGGTGCGGATGGAAGGCAGCAATAGATGCTTTGAAACTTTTGTGAACCTTGGTAGAGTGAATCTTGTGAGTTTGAGGAGTTCGGGTTGGAATTGTAGATCACGGAAGTTTTGGGTGCAACATGTATATGATGGAACAAGCGGCAGGAGAATTCGATAGCACCAACCCCGGAAACCGCGGCCATAAAATTGGCTAAGTATGGAAAGGAATGATGGTCGGTCTTCTGTTGAGTTGTCACCAGTAAAATCATAATTAATGTGCATTGGAAGGGAGCAAAGGTGGTGGGGATGGAAGGCAACAATAGATGCTTTGAAACTTTTGTGAACCTTGGTAGAGTGAATCTTGCGAGTTTGAGGAGTTCGGGTTGAAATTGTAGATCACAGAAGTTTTGGGTGCAACATGTATATGATGGAACAAGCGGCAGGAGAATTCGATAGCACCAACCCCGAAAACCGCGGCCATAAAATTGGCTAAGTATGGAAAGGAATGATGGTCGGTCGGACTCGTGATGTGAGGATATATGTGGATATGAGGATCTGTCAGTCCGCCAACCTGGGAACCCACGATCATAGAAAGGAGACTAAGTATATAAGCATAAAAGGATAATAGAGGGGAACAAGAAAAGGTGAAAAGGGGTAAGTATCTCACAAAACAAAATCTATTGTTCGTTTATTAATGCCAATCTTTTTGAACCTCTATTGTGAGTTGTTACTAGTAAAAGCGTAATGAATATGTAGTTAGAAGGGCATGAATGTGGCGGGGATGGAAGAGAGCGATAAATGGTTTGAAACTTTTTTGAACTGGGGTATAGTGAATCTGGCAAGTTGGAGGAGTCTGGAGCTGAAATGTATATCACGGAAGTTTTGGGTGCAATATGTGTATGACAGAACATGGGGCATAAGAGTTTGATAGCACTAACCCGGGACCCGGTGATCAGATAATTGGATAAGTATTGAAAGGGACGACAGTCGATCGATCTCATGATGTGACAATATAGATGAAGATGAGCATATGTCGGTCCTCCAACCTGGGAAGCAGTGATCATAAAAATGCAATTAATTATAGAGCCAGAAAGGGATAATAGAGGGGAAGAAGACAAGGGAGAAACGAGTAAGTATAGAGGAGGGAAAAGAAAGGGAGAAACAAACATTTAGTCTCAGCTATGTAATATACTTGGAGGTCGACAAATTCAGCTTCAAGTTTAAAGATAATTTGTTTATATTTATTCGAATAGTATTCATATTGATATATCTTACTAGATTATTTGTGGTACAAATGTAAACCATCTTCCAATTTGTAGGGTGTTTTTCGGCTCGCAAATTTCTCTCAAACACATAAGCAATAGAAAAAGAAATATATGACGTAACATTTTTATATGCAAGGATATTCTCAAATAAAAGAAGCTATAATATATGCACAATATTGAACAGGAACATGAAGTCGACACCTAAGTTGCCATGTTGAAATAGAGTCATTCATTGACTCTATTTCTGGGGATCTGAAGAATGAAAGTAGGACGGACCTACCCATTTGTTTCTTAAGTATAGGGTGGGCACCACAGAACTATGTCCTATCACAAATTATTCTTCCATGTTAAATGTAGGGAGTGAATAGAGTAGCTTTTATGTAAATCAAAGTGTTGGGAAGGAGGAAAAAAAGCTTGTTGTGCATGTTTAACTATGGATCAAAGAGTGTCTTAAATTCTTGTAGAAAGAGGTTGAATTCATCTATCAATAGTTGTACATGAAAATGATTCAATCTAAAAAAAAAATACAAAATTAAAAAAAAAAAAAAGATTGGAAAGCACCATACAACAACCTCAAATATTTATATTCAGATAAACTCAGTTACAAAATACATCTTATATTATTTCCCAAAGTAGCTCTCTTGGAATTTGTAAAAAAATATATATTTCAACACATATTCTCTGAAATTTAAATGTGTTTGCCATAATGACTAGGATTGGGGCTCTCGTGGACCATAAAGAAAATATGTACAAGAATCAATATTGTAGAAAGAAGAAAGTTGGTGATGGAAGACAACAAGACCTGGAAAAAAGAAAGACAAAATTGTCAGTCCTGGGTTAAACCTTTCTATTTAAATAGGTAGACTAACTAGATGAATACATTGACAAAGACAGAAGAATGTGATCAATATGAACTTACTATGATGGTTTCCCATGCCTTGTCATTTTCTCACTGATGCCCTTTTATGGATTTCCTTGGCGGTTATGGGAACCGTCTCAAGCATCCTTTTCCCTTCATTGGAAATCTTGTCGACAACCTTTTTGAACCACTCCTCGATGTATCTCGTGATGGTCGTCACATTGATTTCATGCCATATTTTTATACTGAATAATTCACTTTCCAAGTCCCTTAGATCAATAGAGAGTTTTTGTAATGATTCTTCAATATCTTGGTTTTTAATCCAATAATCAACTAGACATTTTTTGTCATGCCATCTTCACCATATTCAAGAATGCTATAGAAATTTTCAAATGACAGTATTTTAGAGATTTCAACTTGATCATCAAATTCTTTCCTGGTAAAAAACAACAAGTTAAATATCAATTCCGGGTCTTGGACTTCATGGGTGCTGCCAGCTATATCTATCTCAGTTAGCTTCTTGAATAGTTTGTCTCTTCTAGATATGGCCTGGCTACATTAGATTTTTTATGAAATATTGTGTACTTTGATAAGTGTTAATTTCCCTCTGTCATCGAAAACTTGAGGTTTAAGGTGCCTTCCTTGTAATGTTCCTGGTCATCCACATCTAAGACAAATTATAGATGCAATTCAGGCCCAACTAAAATACGAGGGAGTGGTTTTATGTGACGTCGGCTTTGGGGGAAAAATTATGTTAGCCAACAAAAGATGAGACAAAAAATTCAAGTATCTTATGATTGGTATTCTCCATATATTAGATCGTTTGTTTGGTTGAAAGGCCTACCTAAAGATTTGTGTGTTGAATTTATTTGTTTTATTGTTGTAAATTGGAAGGGACGTTCAAGTCACCTGCAAAAATGCTTCTTTGTTGAAGTATATAGCTTCTTCCAACAAAATAGATTTGGAAAGTGTATCAAATGCTGCAGACCACAACATAATCTATATTTCTTCAGAGGATTGGCACATATCATGGATCACAAAATGGTCTGGAATATTCGGAAGTGACGCCAAATATTACTCCATGCCGGAATATACTTAGAAGGAAATTATAAATTTGGATCCTCATGAAGGTTAGAAACTGTATGAGTAGTTGAATAAACATTCTAAAATTACGGAACTTTCTATCTCAAAGTTTGTTGAGCGACTTCTGGATGTAGTAACAGACTCGACAGACGACCAACTTCTATCTCAAAGTTTGTTGACCAACCTTTGGATGTAGTAACAGACTCGACATACAATCAACTTTTGATCACTACTGGTACTAATGTCAAGTGTATCAATTCATGACCCCAGGCTCCAGGTAGCTTCAAATTCATACATCAACACTGGCAGTGAATCCAGGCTCCAGATAGCTTCAGCTTCAGACATCGACACTGGCGGTGGCAATGGGAACAGTGTCATCGACTATAGGGCGGTAATGCGGTGAACAAGTAGGCCTGTCATTGTCAAAGCACTTAGACTAGAAAGTTGTCAGACTTGCAAAAGAGCATCGACTTTAGCATTTCTTTGTCACGAAAATTGCAATGTTGTTGTCAGTCCGAAAATCTTTGGAGGTTGTGTGTCATGTGTGATGATGACCTCGACATTAGGTGCATGTCATACATTTATTATCTGGACATTGCAGTCTTAATGCAATTTCCATAGTCGATGACGGGTCGATGCATGCCATAAGAAATATTAATTGTGTAATTAATTTACATCCTTGAAGGACATGAATCCCAAACAATGCCTGAAACTTTTCGACCAGTCGTGTGTTAAAAACATACATTATTTTATATTTAAAAAAAATAAATTGTATTTTATATGTCTAACATTAGGTTGCACACATAAAGATTTTTAAGTTAATTGAAATTAATATATAGTCAACTCATATCCCGAGAAGAGATCAAACTCCCTAGAGCTATTTTATTTCATTCATGTTGGTTGGGATAGAAGGATTGACCACCAAGAGAAAGAAACAAGCTAGCAATAAAAGCATCTTTGCAAACCCAAGTCAAGGATGGAAGCACTCTACAGCCAAGAAGACGCTCTTTGTTTATCGACCTGTGATCCTGATGAACAACTTGAGAGATGCTTGTGGCGAGGTCATGGCGATTTGTTTGAGAACCAGACAAGTTAATACTTCAAGCATCTAGAAACTTCCATTTTTTTCAAATATCGAATCTACTGGAATAGAAGAAATGAATTCTCCTTATTCAAAGCACGGGAAATAACAGGAAGATTGATATTAGCTGGAAATAGCTCTGGAATGTCTACTACATCAAGGTATATTCTAAAGAGTGAAACAAAATCATTACATGAAGGTGGTAGTAAAAGGTGATCTTCAAAAACCAAATAATTACCTGAAGACGTCAAACTTTCTGCAGGAGGTGGTAGTATAAAGTAATATTCAGAAAGTGTTGCAAAGTCCATAGTCCATAATTTCTTCCCATTAACTTTTCCCAGCTAATTTTTGATGCAGGAATCAGAAAATTTTGAGAGCCTCGTTCCCTGATTATATACCCACCTTCAACCAGCAGGAGAATATTCTTGCAAAGAGCGGTAATCTCTTCGACCCAGATCCAATTATTTGCATAGCAATAGTGAAAAAAATGTGCAATAGTGATATAAAGTTGATTGTATGTTGAGTATGTTACTACATCCAGAGGTCGGTGTAAAAACTTTGAGAAAGAAGTTGTCTTTCTGTCAAGTCTGTTACTACACCCAGAAGTCGCTCAACAAACTTTGACATAGAAATTTATGTAATTTTAGGATGTTGATTCAACCACTTATACAGTTTCTCACCCTTGTGAGAATCCAAATTTATAATTTCATTCTGAGTATATTCGCGCATGGAGTAATATTTGGCGTCACTTCTGAATATTCCAGACCATTTTGTAAGCCACGATATGTGTGACTCCTCTGACGAAAGATAAATTATGGTGTGGTTTGCAGGATTTGATACACTTTCCAAATTTTTTTTGTTGGAAGAAGTTATATACTTCAACAAAGGAGAATTTAGCAGGTGACTTGAAAGTCCCTTCCAATTTCCAGTAACAAAACAAAGAAGTTCAACATACAAATCCTCAGGCAAGCCTTTCAATCAACCAAAGGATCAAATACAGGGAGAATAACAATCACAAGATACTTGAATTTTTTTTGTCTGAGTTTTTGTTGGCTAACAAAAGAAATTTCCCTCAAAGCTGACATCACATAAAACCATTCCCTCATATTTTAATTGGGCATGAATGGAATCTCTAAGTTGTCTGACATGTGGATGACCAAGAAAATTACAAGGTATTCACCTTAAAGACCAAGTTTTCAATGATAGAGGGAAATGGGAATAAGTATTTAAAATGAACGTTAGAGGATGATAATATAATCTTCCGTAAATATTGGTTTAATGATTTTTAATGGGAGATGTCCTCGACCTTTTTGCCTATTAATGCCAATATTTTTGAATATGTGTGGTGAGTTTTCACTAATAAAGGCATGATTAATGTGCATTGGGAAGGGTGCAAAGGTGACGGAGATGGATGGGAGCGAAAAATGCTTTGAAAGTTTTGTGATCCTGAAAGCCCAGGAACCTACGAATCTGTGACAAAAGGAGGTGAAGAATCGACTAAGTATGGAAAGGAGGGGAAGAATGCCTTAAAAAAACTAAAGTAAACAACAATTTTTCTGAGTTCAAGATCCACAAAAAAAAAAGTTCAAATCCCATAATATTGACCTCTTCCAATTCGATATCAGGCCACTAGAGTGCATCTGGGGTGCCTGTGAGAAAATCTAAAGCTTTGATGAAGATTTGTTTGTATTGCAACATGTGGCAGTAATTGTGTCCTAATAGTATTTAAAATGAACACTAGGGGATCGTAATATAATATCCCGTAGATATTGGTTTAATTCATTTTAATCGGAGATGTCCTCGATCTTTTTGGTTATTAATGCCAATATTTTCGAACCTGTGTGGTGAATTGTCACCAATTAAAAGAGTAATTAATTTGCATTGGAAAGTGTGCAAAGGTGGGGAGGATGGACGGGAGCGATAAATTCTTTCAAACTTTTATGAACCCAAGAGTCTGTGAACCCGTGAATCTGCGACAACAAGAGGTGAAGAATCGACTAAGTATGGAAAGACAAGGCGGTCAGACGAAAAAGTACATACCCATTGTAGGTAGAGTGAATCTTGAGAGTTCGAGGAGTCTGGGGTCGAATTGTATATAACGTAATTTTTGGGTGCAAGATGTATATCACGGAACAGGGAGCATGAGAGTTCGAAAACACCATGACAACCTGTAATAAATGCATAGTATTGAAGAGGGACATGACGTCAACACCTTTCTAGATGAAAGTGGGCTAGCACAATATTGCATTCTTACTATGATGATGCCTTAAAAAAAAAATAACCAACAATTTTTTTCCAATTCAAGATCGACACAAAAAAATCATCAGATCCCATAATATTCTCCCATTAATGTTTTTTAATGGGATATGTCCTCGAGCTTTTCGCTTATTAATGCTAATATTTTTGAACCTGTCTAGTGAGTTGTCAGTAGTAAAAGAATAATTAATGTGCATTGGGAAGAGGCGAAGGTGGCGGGGATGGAGGGGAGCGAAAAATGCTTTCAAAATTTTGTGAACACGGGAGTCTGTGAACCAACGAAACTTTGAAGACTCGACTAGGTATGGAAAGGTAGGGAAGTGAGATGGGGTCATTTTAGGTAGAGTGAGGCCTGCAAATAGATCACCGAATTTTTGGATGAAATATGTATACCTCGAACACGGGGCATGAGAGTTCGATAGTGCCTACCCGTGAACCCGCAACCATAAAATTGGTTAGGTATGCAAACAAACGACGGTCGGTCGAACTCAATATGTGAAGATATATATGGAGATAATATTTTTTAGTTCGCCACCCTGGGAACCCACAAGAATAGAAACGTGACTAAGCATAGAACCATAAACGGATAATAGAGGGGAAGAAGAAAAGGAAAAAATAGGTAAGTATAGAAGAGGAAAAAGAAAGGGAGGAAAGAACTTTATCCCTCACACAACAACACTTAGTCTGATATTTATGAAGCCATAGAAACACATTAACTATGGGAAAAAAATTCTCACCCATGAAATATAGTTGGAGCTCGACAAACTCTGGTTCAAGTCCAAAGGGATGTTGTTTATATCTATTTGAACATTTTTTCATATTATTATATTTTAATAGTATTTTTGGTGGCCCAAAACCATGTTCCAATTTGCATTTCTCAAGTGGAGATGTGTTTGTGAAGACACATTTCCTTGAACCATAGTGCCAGGGCAGGGAAAGTGCAACGTGGACTGTTTGTTGAGCAAACATTTGTTGAAGATCAAGCAATGTATTTCCAAGTGCACGTATCATTTGCATAGTATCAATATGATTTGTTTCATGTTCTTTGTGTATTCTTTTGAATGCACTTGTCAAATATTTTTCAACCTTTTTCATGTACGAGGTACAATATGATGTTGTGGAATATGCATTGAGGACATACTGTGCGTTTGTATTTGCATTCCACATAACTGGCTGGTCCTGGGAGAAACAGTTGTTCCATATATGTAAAAGTTTTCATTTAAGGAAAATTGTTGGTTGTTTAAGTGTAGATTGTATGCCTTTAATGTACCTATCTTTGGTTAGATTTATCTATGCCAAGAAGTCTTGGAGCTCATTAATTCATTAAATTCTCATTGTTCTAGAAAATGCAAACAAATATTTAGATTTCTCAATCAGAAAATTGTCCTCCAAACTAATTGGCTCTACGATTCTTGTTGCTCTCATTGGCAGCACAAGGAAGGTGTATCTGAAATGTGATTTTTTTCGTTTTTTACAGCTTCTTGTATGATAATGTCTATGAACTTTGGCAATCCCTGGATCCAAATGATCTATGTTGCATGTCATGTATTTGTCCAAAACCTGCTCAATCTGTGAGTTGTTTTCATTTCCATAGACTGGTGCACCCTCTATCCACAATAGTGTGTGGTCATGCCCACTCCCTCTAATCTGGAATTCGGTCACAAAACAATAGCCCGATAGTAGTCACAAAACAGTGCCTGGTCAATTCACTCACTGGTTTGTTGTTTATTGATTGCTCTTGTTTCCTTCAACTTTACAAGGTTGAAGCCATGCATCCACAGTTGGACCTGTTGTTTCACTTTGCACAGTTCATATTCTACATCTACCATTGGAACTACGTTTCTGGCGTTATGCATTGACGGGAAATTTTCAGTACAAGGGTTGCACTCAAACGTATGGTTTTCAGGAACAGAAAATATGAGGAGAACATTCGATTTCCTTTTTTATATCTCACTATGGGTGCAACAAAGGTGGGTTATGTGTCCATCATTGACATTCAAAGGGGAACAAGACATTTTGGAAGGAAACAACATGAAAAAAATGCACCAAACATATGGTTTTGACGAACAGAAAATACAAGGAGAAAATTTGATTTCCTTTTTTTATATGTCACTATGCCTGCGAAAGAAGTGGGATATTTGTCGAACAGTGACATTCAATAACAATACCAAAACAACAACACGCTCTTGTTTCTTTGGTCATAGTAGTCACATACGAAGATGTTATGCAAGAGGATTTTGGCTCAGGCATTCCCAGTATTGAAAATTCTTACTTGCAAAATGGAAATAGAAAACAACAACCAACGAACAGGAATGTAACCACAACATTGATACATGTCAGTGAATGGGGAACAATACAATCGCAGACCCAATCAAGGATGTAGAATCCCTATTGATCAAACTACAACAACATGTCCAACTGCAGATGCAGGACCCAACCTTGAAAAGTTGAAGCAAACAAGAGCAAGCAGCAAACAACAAACCAGTGAACAAGCACCAAGACGTCCAACTGTAGTTGCAGGACCTCAACTTTGCAAAGTTGAATCAAACAACAATAAGCAGCATCCATCAAACCAATGAACAAGCATCAACCAACCAACCAACAATGTTAATGAAGAACAATATTTCCCAAATTCACTACAGATAAGATTATATCCAAAAAATCGGATGAAAATGTATTGCAACATGATTGTTAATTAAAAATTTCAGGTTGTGAGGTCTGTCAGGTAAACATTTAAGGATGTGAGGACCGTCCAAGGGCCGCCCACTGTGTAAACATTTAAGAAAGTTTCAATTTGGATGGTTGGGATTCTGCATCTGCAATTGGATTTGCACTTCTGTTGTTCCCCATTCACGGGTAAGTTTCACTGCCATGGTTGCACCCCTATTCATTGTTTGTTTATTCCAGTTTGTAAGTAGGAATTTCAATACTTGGAATGCCTCAGTCAAAATATTCTTGTAGAACATCTTTGTATGTGAAGACTACGACCAGAGAAACAATATTGTAACCTTGTCTTGGCCTTGTTCATGAATGTCAATTTTCGACATAGAACGCACCTCTATCGCAGCCACAGTGACATATAAAAAAGGAAATCAATTTTTCTCCTCACGTTTTTTGTTCCTGAAAACCATACGTTTGGTCCATTTTTTTGAGACTGTGCCTCTTTTTTTTTTTGCATTGTTATTTTCCAATGAGTCCTGCTTTGATGTCAAGGACATAGAAGTGGGCACATGTGATTGGAAGGGAGCAGACTGGAAAATAATGCACCAAACGTATGGTTTTCAGGAACAGAAAAAATGAGGAGAAAATTTGATTTCCTTTCTTATATGTCACTATGGTTGTGATAGAGGTGGGTTCTATGTCGAACATTGACATTCAAGAAAAAGACCAAGACAACATCACACTCCTGGTTCTCTGGTCATAGTACTCAAATACAAATATTTTCTGCAAGAGGATTTTGACTCAGACATTCCGAGTATTGAAATTTTTTACTTGCAAACTAGAAATAGAAAACAACAAACAACGAATAGGAAGGTAAACATGGCACTGAAACCCACCCATCAATGGGGAACAACAGAAGCGTAGTTACAATCCCGGTTGCATAATCCCAAGAGTGCAAACTACAACAACAAGTCCAACTGCGGATGCACGACCTCAACTTTGCAAAGTTAAATCAAACAACAATAAGAAGCATCCACCGAATCAACAAGAAAACATCAACCAGTGAACCAGTAATGTTGTTGAAGAACAATATTTCCCATATTCACTTCAGACAAAATTGTATAAAAAACAAATCGGAGGAAAATTTATTGTAACACGCCTATTAAGTAAACAATTAAGGTTGTGAGGCCTGTTAGGTAAACATTTAAGGCTGTCAGGACCGTCCAAGGGCCTCACGTTGTTTAAACATTTAAGAAATAATGCAGTGTGATGGGCATGTTTACGCACGCAATAATAAAAATGCCTAGGTACTTAATAATAACAAAATAATAATAATAATAATAATAACAATAGTTACAACAATAGAGACTATGCAAAAAAACTTTTGTCAAAGGACAAACTAATAAAAAACTGACTCTCGATGCTCAAAACTTTGGATACCTAAACACTTTAATAAAAATAGTAAAAATTTAGAAAGACCGTAGATGATCAAAAACTTTGGATATGCTAACATATAAAACATTGGGAATAGCAAAGCTGGAAATAAGACCTCCAATATGTTATCCAATCAAATCATGACATATATGGTATACTTTATTATATAAAAAATAATGTTTTTAGTTCTCTAGTTCCAACAATAGAGATTATGCAAATATTTCCAGTCAAAGAACAAACTAGTATGAAGTCAACGAATTATTGATCGCTATAGTCCCTCTACACCTTCAGGAAGAACTAATAAAGAAATTCATTATTATATATTCATAATAAAAAAACTCATTATATAATAAAACTAAATGATGTAATCAAACGATGCATACTCTCACTAAATGGTTGAATTCACATATGTCCCACTAAAACTATAGCATATAGATTAAGAAGATGCATTAAACAAATATGTTGAAATCAATAGAACCTACACATTTGGTTAAAGGATTGGTTATATGATTATCATTATTTTAGCAATAAGTCCTTGTATTTTGTATTTTTGTTAAAATAAAATGAGAATTGATTAAATAAATAGTTACGATATGTTTCTACTACATTGCACCACATGTTACATGTTATAATTTTTTAATATATTAATAATTAACCAATATTCATTTCTAATTTTAATTTTCATTTTTATAGAGAAAGTTAGAGCAATGCATATTTTAATAATATGGAGAAGGTATTGAGATCTTTTTTTTGCTTTCTGTGTTTGTAGAATTTTTAGTTTTCTAGATTAAAGAAGTTTGCATTTCACAAAACACAAAAAAAGAAAAAAAAAAGTCATGGGGTTAAACTTTTGGGTTGTGCAAGAATTTGCATTGGTGTGTTTTTGCATTGAAATATTTTGTGCATTATTGTGGTTTGTTTTGCATGGTTGCTACATGATTCTGAGGTTATTTTGCTGAATTTGAAAATTGAAAAGAAGAATATTATATTCCCTTCCTTAGTTAGAGTTCATCAAATGAAAAAGTTGCATATTTTTTCTTTTTTGAATTAATAAAGAGTCAATCACATCATTGAATTTTCATCCACTCCCTTGCCTAATCAACATCCATAAGAAAAAGAATACTTAATCTAAAATCAATCAAACTCTTTTTCTTGGTAGCAAACCAACATAGATAGGATTAGGGCCTTGTTGTAGGATTGGAGAGTTAACTCTTAAATATCACATAAATAACACCTAGAAGTCACTAAAGAGTGTTTAAATCCATTGACACAACTCATGTATAGAAAATCTCCTCTAACACATGAGTCAATCATGAGGTCACATTAGGGCAATTAGAGTGAGATCCTCTTTCTTCTTGTCTTGGTGTTTGTGAGCCGGATTATACTGAGAACAAAAAGAGATACAAACGAAACTATAACAAAGAACTTAGAAATACAGTGAAGCCCAACTTCTATTAATGAATAAAATAGAAAAACATTGTAGAACACAAACTATCTAGAATGGTGGTATCTTATCTCTGAAGAGAAAGAGATGTCGGCTACATGCATTTGAAAATAAGCATTACATCAAACTCCATTGCATGCTCAAAGGACCTCCTTCACCTTGATTATATATGAAAGAGTGAGAGGAGAATAATTCCCATGATGCATGTGAGATAAATTGGCCTAAGTTTACAAAATTCCAGAGGCATGTAAAACACTAAGACTTCTTGGGAGGTCACCCATCCCAGTACTACTCTAGCCCAAGTGTGTTTAAATGCAGAGTTCTAATGGGATCTGGTGCATTAACACTATAGGAATTATGTTACATTACAAATGAAGATGGAATTATATTTCATTCCTCGTCAAAAGGGTGAATACCATGGTTTATCAAAACCACGAGCTCAAAAATGTTGATTCAGTGGAGAAGGTGGATGGCAATTGAGATCCACCTAGATCATTACTCCCACCTTAAGAAGCAATGGTCCCCATTGCATCAAGTTCCCTCGGGATATGGGAAACTTTTGTTGAATCTAAAATTTGGTGAGTCGCTTGTGTTGTTGAAGCAATCATCCTACTTGTACTTGGCATGTGGAACTTAGAAGGATGTCATGAACCTATTGGTGGAGGTGTTTCATATGTTCAACAAATATAGTTGCATGATTTTCCTTGGTATGAGTGTGGACTATCGATGAATATGAAACAAGAAGAGATATATCAATGGGGGCTAATGGTTGGAACCTCAAGCACACCTAAAAAGGGTTGTGGACAATAGAGTTATGATGAACATATGGAAGACTCTCATTCTATGAAATGGATCATCAATAGATTGTACCATTGGATAAAGGAGCATCGGGCACCAATTCAATGGAATGCATGACCTGGTAGTGAACATGCACCCCCGTATGTGAAGTAGAAATATCTTCATGCTCCTGTACAATCTTGTCGACCTGCTTCTATTAGATAGAAAGGTCTCGGGCCAAGGTTGTAGTGGTTGCAGTGACACTCTATTCACCTTCTGAATGGATCATGAAGAGGGAAAACTTTGTGGTATGAGAGATTACTTTGTGGCACTATTTTTCCAAGATCAATGAAATGGAAGTGGTTGGAGCTACCTTGAGTAACCTATAGAGATAACCTCCCAAAGTAAAAATGACATAGTGGGTTGAGACTCATAAATAGCGTGAAATTTCCACATATATGGTTGTCCTTAAATAACATCACATAATTCAATTGGGGAAACATTGCAGAGTACCTCATCTTTTAAGGGCTTGATGTCATAGAATAGGCAACACTATTAGCTGATGTGGATGTCTCGTCCCCGACTCAACCATCCGATGGTGTATAGTTGGGGGTGTGGCATCATTGGCAACTTCAATATTTTGACAACCTCAACTGAGATTAGGTTCTTATGACTCCTATTGTTAATAAATAAATGTAGTGGGGTCCCCTTTACCCACATTTGTGAGTGGAAGAGGAACTCTCCCTCCTCAAGATCCTCTAGTTCTTCTAGTTTTATTTTTGTGGTCTTAATGGTAGCAATGGGTTCTGCATCGATGATATGTTTCTCTTTATTGCGATATGAATCAAATTTTGAGTCGGGTTCTGATTCTTTTTTCTTTGAGCATGGTCACCAATGACCGTTTAGAGTGACACTATTTTTTTGTTGTGCCAGAGGCTTCTGTGGGACTCACACCACTTTCTGGTGTCTTTTTTATACTTCCCATCACCCTTCTTAGCCAGTTGCTTGGACTAATTTTCTTGAGATCAATGCTCCTTGATTTTTCCTTCATTCTATGAGTTAGGGTTTCCTTTTTCATGCTTCTATTGTGGTGTATTTGCAAACCCAAACTCCCACTTACTCCAGTACTTGAATTTCTGCTCAATTTTGACTGCATATCGATAAGCAGCTCCCAGTGAGGATATGTGCAAGAAATACATCTTTGTTTGAATGTACCTTTGTAGACCATTGTGGTACTTCAAAACTAGGTGTCATTCGGAGTATTTGATACCCATCTTTTAGCGCAAGGTATGAAATATGTTAGTGTACTCCATCATCATATGGTCTCTTTTCTAACGCAGATTTTTCCATCTCATGTATTGGTCATCATAGTTTTCGACGGAGTAGAACTCCTCCTTGAGGGAATCTACAAAGGCCTCCCAAGTGTTTTCTCTCCCGAATGGTGTAGATTCATTCATGGTGTACCTCCCCCAATAACCTTCCCACTAATATTTGACGTGGGGAAGGGATTTAAGGAGCACAACGATGATCTTTTCACTCTCAGAAATTTTTTTGATAGAGTAATAAGCGTCTAGCAGATTAACCATTTTCCTAAAGAATCTACATCTATCTAGCCTTCAAATAAGGGGATATCAAAATTGACTTGTACCTTGAAGGGTGTCTCACTTTCAAAATGGTTGCTTGTTGAAGATTCCTCAGTCGCCATCAATACTCATCAAAGGATCTGAGCGAAGTTGTCCATCATCTCATTCCTCTATCGCACGAGGGCTTCCTTGAGCAACATATTGAAAGGATATCCTTCTTTGTCATCTATCTTTTCGTCTGCCACGGGATGTTTCTTGCGCTGGTGAGAGTGGTTGTACTCAAGTGAAACTAGCTCGAGACCCAACTCTCTATACCCTGAGAAACGACAAAGGGTAGACTTTTCTGATACCATTGATCCAGATTATGCTGAGAATGAAATGAGATAAAAATGAAACTATAGCAGAGAACACAAAAGGATAGTGAAACTCAACAGATAATAATGAATAAAATATAAAAAAATTGTAGAACACAAACTGGATAGAATGGTGGTAGCTTATCTCTGAAGGGAAAGAGACGTTGACTACACTCATTCGCAAATAAGCATTACATCACACTCCATTGCATGCTCAAATGACGTCCTTCACATTGATTATATATGAGAGAGTGAGAGGAGAATAATTCTCATGATGTATGTGGGATAAATTGGTCTAAGTTTACAAAATTCCATAGGCATGTAAAACATTAAGACTTCCTTCCCGATGTCACGCATCCCAGTGCTACTCTAGCCCAAGGGAACTTAACTGTGGATTTCTAATGGGATCCAGTGAATTAGTGCTATAGGAATTACATTACATTAAAAATGGATATGGAATTACATTACATTCCCCATCAAATGGGTGAATATCATGGTTTATCAAAACCAGAGGCTTGGAAACCTTGATTAAGTGGAGAAGGCGGATGGTCACTAAGATCCACTTGAATTAGTTTTCTAGATTGCTTTGACTACTATGTGTACGGGGGTCTCAAAAGTGTCATGCTTCCCTGAAAGGTAATGCTTATTGAGGCTTCATGATTAGTTTCCCTACCCATATGTGTGGTCAGACCTTAGACTATTCAACCAGTCATCGATTGTGAGGTGGTAGCCATAATGGAAATTCCTAGGAAGCTTCAGAGGTGTTTGTGGGTGGAAGTTTCTGCGATACCTCGGGCAGATGCTCAATCCATGTTTCAGTTCCCTTGGAGGATGATCACATTAATAAAGGGTACTTGCATGAATCAGGGTTGTTAGATGTGGTTTATCATAACTATTCCTCACACCTTCGCTATCCAATCTTTTGGGACTTGACATCCCCCAAAGGGTTGGTTTTTAGAAGGCCCTTTTGATCCATTATTTTTTCTTATTGATTGCCTATATTTTTTAAGGTTCTGCTCTTTGGTCCTAAGTCTATGTCGACTATAGGATTAATTTTTATTTTGGTCGTAACACATTTTATTCACTATGGTTGAATAATCGCTTCATTGGTCCCATCGACAATGAGGAATTGCTCCTATCACAGAGGAACAACCACTTCTTAAGCATCGAGTAGTAGGTGACAAAGAGTTCAGAGAGTCAAAATGAAGGTTTGAGGAGAGATAGTCATTTGAAGGTGAAGTGGTTGAAGAGAGTCCACCACCTCATTTTAACCTCCTTTGATTGGTCCAAATGACCTCGTACTTGTCCAAGTTAGGGAATTTTTCAATGAACCATTTTCTTTATTTATTGATCCTCACGCCATGTCGAGCTCAAGTGTATTGTCTATTTTGGTTGATCCTTCAAGCCCATCGATGGGTGTTATAGGGGGAACTCTAGTGATGTCCACCTTATCATCCCTTAGTGCTAATGAACCTACATCTTCTTTTCTCATTTAAATAGGTGTCTCCATTTTGGGGATGTCAATCATGTATGTTTTTCCTTTAGTTAGTATGCCTAGCATTAGCATTCTCATTCCATTTGTTTTGATTCCCACACCTGCATCTCCATATAGTGGGGATCCTAGCCTTGGTTTTAATACCAGTAGTGGAACTTCTTCCACCCCCAACGTCCCTATAGGTACCCTGGTGATGCAAAATCTTGGTTTTCCATTCAGTTGGAACATGTCTAGTGGATTTGGGGTTATTCCTAGTCAATATGGGGGTAGCAGTGTTTCTGTGGGATTTAACATCTCGTGGGGTAGTACATTGTTTCCTAGAATATTTATTACTTCCACATGTACCTTTATTCCTAAGAGAAATCCTCTTGGGGGCATGTATGTTCTAAGGAGTAGTGGGCCTTCTGGTTATCCCACTATTTCTGGGGGAATTCCCCCTAGGGAATTTTTTTCTCATTGGGGTAGTTATCCTTTTATCCATGTGTATGGCCCCAATATTTTCTTCCCTAGGGATATTTATGGTTAGGGGAGTATTTTTCCATTAGGTTCCATATCTTATTCTAGTGATAATCCTTTACGAGGCATGTTCAGTCCTTGAAGAAACAATGTTTATGGAGTCATTTTATCCCTAGATGAAATCCTACTAGGGGCATGTTCGATCCCAAGAGAAACCATGCTCCTAGGAGTGCTTCCATCCCTAGGGGAACTAACCCTTTTGGAACTCCTTATTCTTTTGAAAACATGAACATGGGGGGACATAATGGTCCATCCAAATCATAGGATGCTTCATCATCCACCCAATATTTATTTCCCAACACGTTGTTTCTTTTCTTGGTGATGTTAGACTTACCTTATTTGTCAGGTTTGAAAAATGACCCCATTCTTCACGATCCACATTGGTTGTACATACCTTCCAAGCTACCTTCTAACATGTTGAAGTTTGATGGAAATACAGGAGAATACCTTATACACATATCATGACCTATCATTTGTTGTGTTCATCCAACTCTTTGATGGATGACAATGTTATACTATGTATTTTCCAACAATCCCTACCTAGAGGTGCCACAAAATGGTACATAGAACTTAAAGGTGCTTCCTTTTCTATCTTCAATAACTTGGCCATGGCATTTTTGACCCGTTTTCAATTTCCCATTAGGTATGAAACTGGAATGGATATATTGACATCTATGCATCAAGATACATCTACTCACATTTTTTATCATATTCATGAGTGGATATGATGGCGTAGAATGATAAAATCCCAAATTCATGACCAACTCCTCATGGTGTGGTTCAAAAAATCCCTCTTGCCACCAATTTCCAAGGATGTTGCTATGGAAGGGGAAAATTCCAAGGAACAAGCTATCTTATGTTCCCAACACTTAGACCTCATTTAATCTCAATATGGAACCCTATATGATATCATACCCCATGATTTGAGGTTGTCAATGAATCCTTATAGGCCAAACATAGGATCCCATTTCGATGGTGTGGTTGGTTATGTTTCTAGTGCATATGTGGGTCAATTGGATAGACAATTGGCTAACATGCATATTTCATCAAACCCACTAGCTGCTACACTCACCACAAAAAAATTTCAAACTCCCATTCAATCCTTCGAGGTGAATTCGGTGCAATACATGCAACCAAATAATCCTCAGAAACCTGGGAGGGAGAATAAGAAGAAGAAGAAAGTTCCAAAAATAAATTTGGATCCCCTCAATCCCAAAGAAATGTTGGGGGAGACATAAAAGAGAAGAAAAAGAGTAGCTTCCTTTGCAAAATCTATAATGAGTACCATCCTACTCATTGGTGTCTCAGGAAGGATAAAATCCATCAATACCTTGTTCAATAGAAGGATTCCCAACAAACTATTGTCTTGACTCATCCTTCCCCCTTAGCCTCAACAAATGATTGCATCAAATCCTACCCATCCACAAGGGGGCATGGTAGGTACTCCTCAATTTGAAGGGTCATACTCATCTTCCAACATCATGATGTGTGACCAGATCATTTCCATACAAACTCAATCATATAATTATGATACTCACAAGTTAGGTCCTACAAATCCAAATCCAACTTCCTCTTCATATCCTAGTGTTCCTCTCCAAATATATAAGTAATCATGTAAGACATTGCTTCATTCACCAAAGGTTTTTCTTTGATGCATGAAACATGATATGAATACATGGGTTGCCCACAACCATAGTATTGTGGAAAAATTGACCCAAGAACCATGTGCTATGTCTTCTTTATAAGTCCTCCAAAGTTTCCCCATGTATAAAAAATATTTATTGTCCGCCATAAGCAGGGTTGATCCCTTAAAGTCTAGTTTTATTATGTTTAACACGGACCAGGATCATAATCAACTTTCCCACCAAAACTCTTTTCATATTAAAGTGAGAGTACTTAAGACCATGTTAAAATATTTTGATGTAAACATGTTTATGCCTCATGGTATTATCGATGCATTCCCATCGATTTAGGTGGCAAGACAATCTTCGTTGAGGAGGAGGTTGTCGATGCTCCTTTGGAGTATAATTTTCTACTTGGATGCACTTGGTTCTATGAGATGACCATTGTAGTCTTGTCAGTATTTAGGATCCTATACTTTCCTCACTAAGGAAATATTACTACAATTTATCAACTTGTGTTTTGTACCCTAGACCTTAGAACCAATGAGAATTATAATATACCCTTTTCCACTGACTCCCAAAATTATTACATGAGTGTTAGCATGAGGATGTCCAAAGACTCCTCACTCATGGGAACATTTCCCCTTCCCCCACCACCTTCTTCTTCAACTATTGCTTCGATCAATATGATCTCTGAGTTTACTAGTGGATCCCTTGAGTCTTTTAATCCTTGGTGGCTCCTCATCCAAAGAAAGTTGAGTCTTATGAAACCAGTATGTCACTTACAGTGGCTAAGATTTTCTACCAAGAAATCCAGTCAACATTTGTTTACCATACTCCATATATCCAACAAGATGTGGAATCCAATCAGTATCTAAGGCCTTATTAGTCCATCATTCCTCTTCATGATTCACATGACTTCCTAGATCTATAGTTACCTTCTGAAGAGGATATCATGGAGTTCATGGATTCACTTGATAATCCATAGGATGACATGCATAATCATGTATCATTTATTCCTGATTTGGAATGATTAGAGGATGACATTACAAACCATGTTTCCCCTGATAATGTTCAATGGTACCAATCTCCCATCTTGACTAAATACGTATTTTCATAAGGGAATTTGGCCAACATCTCAAAAATCATTGCCATTGGCATTTCCCAAAATCCAAGTGTCATGGAACACATATTGATAAGTGTTGATTGTTCTCCTCATGAAGTTGAAATTTATACAACCCTATTCAAATAATTTCGCGGCGTTTTTTCTTGGTCATATAAAAAAATTCTTGGTATTGACCCTCAGATTGTCAAGAATGAAATTAAAAAATATGACTAAGCCAATCCTATTCAGGAAAATATTTGGTCGTCTAACCCAAATAAAGATACTTCCATTAAGGTGTAGGTAGAAAAACTTCTTTATGCCTAGTATATCTATCTGGTTCCCTTAAATGAGTGGGTATCCAATCTCGTTTCAATCGCCAAGAAATAGGGCACCATTAGGGTCTATGTAGATTATAGGGATCTGAACAAATAATTTCCTAAGGATAATTATCCTACCCCATTCATTGATCATATTATTAATGAGTGTGTTGGGAGTGAAATATTCTCATTCATTGATGGTTTCTCTAGCTATAATCAAATCCAAATAAAACTAGAAGATCAACACAAGACTGCCTTCATCTGTCCTTGGGGTACTTTTCCTTATCAAAAATTGTCATTTGGGCTCGAAAATGTTGGGTTTACATTCCAAAGGACCATTTTATATGCATTTCATTACATCAAACATATTTTTGAGGCATACTTAAATTATTTGTTTGCTCATTACAAACAATGGACAGATCATGATGGTCACTTGCAGGCCATTTTCGCTTGATGTCATTACTATAATATTCATTTGAACCCACATAAATCCATATTTTGTGTGGTATTTGAGAATATTCTAGGATTTATCATAAACAAGTATGGGAACATGGTTTATCCCTTGAAGGTTGAGGTGATTGTAAAATTTCCTCCTCCTTGCACTATAAGACAACTTCAAAGTTTGCAAGGGAAGGGAAACTTTTTGAGTAGATTCATTTTCAACTATGTTGACATAACTAAAAGTTTTAAGAACTTATTGAAGAAATGTGTACCTTTTTCCTGGGATGAACAATATCAGTGGTCATTTGATGCCTTGAAGAAGGCCTTGATGTGGACTCCCACAACAACAAAACATGTCATTAGCACGTAGAATAGTGTCGGAATTTAGTGTTTTTGAGTGCATGAATTGGGCTCAATGGCTGGTGAAAAACCCAGTCCCAAATGGCATGTTCAATTGGGCACCAGAATTAGCACCTGGATTAGTGTCAGATTTAGCGCCTAACATAGCATTGGATTTAGTGCCTAAAATAGCACCTAGAATTGTAGCGTCCAATTTTTCTTCCTTCTCTACTTCTATTTTTTCTCCCAATCATGCTTCTTATTTTTCTTCTGGTATAGCATTGAAAATAGCTTTGGGTTTGGCTTCCAAATTTATGCCAATCTTTTCTTCCATTATTGCGTATTTTTTTTCTTCTAAAATGGCTTCCATGATTGGGTCTTTTGTTGCTTCTAAAATTTCTTCCATTTTTACTTCTTTGTTTTCTACCTGAATTGTTTCTTTTTTTCTTCATAGGAAGTGCCAAGTTTTTCTTCCAATATTGCTTTTGTTTTGGCTTCCATTGTTTCTTCCTTTTTTGTTTCCAAATAAGTTTTTTTTTTTTTTTTCTTCCGAAGTGAAACCAGGTTTTGCTCCTTAATTGTAACTGAATGTTGCTTCCAATATTGCTTCCTTATTAGCTCCATGGTTTGCTTCCTTTTAGTTCCAAGGTTTTCTTCCTTTTTAGCGCCTGGTTTCACTTATTTTTTAGGTCTAAGGTTTGCTTCCTTTTAGTGTTGGGATTTGCTTCTTAATTAGCATCTAATTTTGCTTATTGTTAAGCAACCAATTTAGCTTCCTACTTAGATCCAGAAATAGCTCCAACTATGGCTTCTAATAATGTCAAGTTTTACTTCCATTTTAGAGCCACATTTTTCTTCCATTTTAACAACTCATGTTGCTTCCTTTATAGCTTCCATTTATTAATTTAATATTTTTTATTTCAATTTAATTAGTTAAATATATCATGCCTCTTAAAAAACTTATATTATTATAGAGTAAGTCATATTTCATTTGAAGTATTTTATAGGATAAAATTTATAAAGAATTTTTAGGGAATCATACATCCAGACAAACTAACAACATCATTATACTTATTAAATCTCCATCAAAATAAAATCTACAACATACAATATATATATATATATATATATATATATATATATATATATATATATATATATATATATATATATATATATATATATATATATATATAATAACAAGATAATGATTATAACATGATCATGATCTATAATTAAAACAAGTGAGTAAAATATATCAATATTAGATAAGTATCATGTCAAACCACTTATATCTTTTAAAAAAAATGATATCTCATTTGAAATGTATATCATAACATTTTTGGAGATCTTAAAAAAAAGACAAATATCGCATTTCAAATTTATGTCATATCATTCATGAAGAAATTTAATTGAATTTGTCAACATCCATCCTAAGTAGTAAAGTAAAATCATCATATGTAATAAATATCCATTCAAAAATCATCGACCACTTCCAATACATATATATATATATATATATATATATATATATATATATATATATATATATATATATATATATATATATATATATATATATATATATATATATTAACAAGTCAATACTAATAAGATCATCATCATATATAACTAAAACAAGTGAAATTCAAATATTCCAGTAGATCAATAACATGTCAAAATGATATAAGTGAAAACGATAAATGATGTAACTCAAAATGATATATGTCAAGATGATACATGTCCAAACGATATAATTCAAAATGATACAACTTGATAATATGGTATTGCGGGTGAAAATGATACATATGATAGCAAACATGAAAACAAGAATCATAACGATATATCAACAATGATCCATGATGGTGTCTATATGATCAATGTCACTGGCTACTACAAGAAACTGGCTCATCATCATCGTCACTAGCATGATCATCATCATTGTCTACCTCGATGTCTTCTGCATCTGCCTCATCATCATCATCTCCCATGTCTATACCAAACCCATTATAATCTAGATCTATATCATGAGGATCAATTGGATGTTCTGGAAGACTCGTCTTCTGCAAAAAAAAAAAAGCATTCAAAATGAAAAGTTATTATTTATTTCATGCAATAATTAATTTTTATGTTATATTTCTAATATTACAACATATGAAATGAAAGCATAATCATATTACATCATATCAAAGTTCACATACCATAATAAAATTTCAAATAAGTTACAGATAATATGTCATTCCATTGATGTAAAACATGCAACAATTCCAATAAACGTTAATAAACATCATAAAAAAAATTGTTATACAATTTAAATATCAACTGTAAATTCTATTACATAACTGTAAGTGCCAACCCTCTCCATTTTTTGTTATATATGATTATGTTTTCCTCGAAGATCCTTTGAGAGTTAATTGTTTTATATATCTTCTTCTCTTATATTTCACAAATGAATATTTTTCTATGACATTTTGGCACTGTAATATGCTTCAAAGTTCCTTCGAGAATTAACTAGTCTATAGGTTATTATGAATATGCTCTCGATACTTATTCGACTAAAACACATACAAAAGTCAATACTTTCAAATAAATTATTTGCATGTTTATGTCAAACAATATTCACTTCCATACATCCTCTTGCGCATATAGAATTCCCAACCTTAAATACATTAAAGCAATGCAACATTTGGAATAAGAGGTCCAATTTATGAAACTATGCCACGGGAGCGAATGGACAATGTGGTCACCTAGTCCATGCCTAAACAATATTGGATCATCTCACTGAACTCAAAAATATTGATCCATTAGGTTTGTATTCCCAAAGGAGGTATTGGTCAAGAGTCCCTGAAATGGTTTAGGATGCGACTTGCAACTGCACATAAAACAAAAACCAAGACTCATATTGAGGAATTGTCAACTCTGATGGATTTCTGGTATAGGATTTCAAATAGAGCACCCCTCACTCTTAAGTTCCATGCCTTGGAATTTACTTTACCCATTGATTTCTAGAACTAGGGTTTTTCTCAGTTAGAAGCAATGCAACATTTAGATTAATGGGTCCAATTTATGAAACCGTGCCTTGGGAGTAGATAGACAATGTGGTCATTGTTGGCCCTTGACCAAGTTTTGAGGAACACTTGGTCATAATTGACCATTTTTGGGACTTCGACATCTTGTCGAAGACAAAGCGGAAATTGCGGAAGCTAGGCCTCCTTTTGGGTCCTTTTTGGGTTTTGGGGAATATGTAATGGGAAAGGGATGTCAGCCCGTGGGTTTACCCATGTTTAGGCCCACTTTTTTAATGTATAAATAGAAGGATAGGAAATGTAAGAAGTAGTATATGTGATTGCTTACTGCAATTGGTAGTGCATCTATGTGATGTTGAATAAGTTCTCTGTGTGAACTGTGTAAGGCTTGCAAGGCTAAGTGCAAGTTACTGTGAGGTTTCTATAGAAAGCTAAGTGTTGTAACGCAAGGAAGAAGGATCTAGCGAGCTGTGCAGATCTTATGTCCTATGAGAAGAAGGGTTTTGGAGGATTTTTGCTTGTAACAGATTGAAGACAATAGTAAAGAAGAAGATCTTATGGATGTAGCCCCAAGGTGGGGGTGAACCATGTAAATCTGTGTGTTATGCTTTGTGCTTTGATTCAATGTGTTTATCTTTGCTTATGCTATGTGATTTCATATATCCACTTATGCTCTGTTCTTATTAGATATATATGATTGTTAGATCTGATGTGTATGAGGATGCTTAGTGTTGATCTACTGGATCTGATCTGGGTTACTATGGTTAAGTGCTGAAATACTATAGATCCAAGTATACACCGCGATGCTATGTGTTGTCTGCAAAGTATAATAAGGGTTGAATATTGATGAATGATCGATGATAAGTTCTTTGTAAATGATATAATCACATATCTGTGTCCCAGCTAAGGTTGCAGACACCTAAGTCTTGCAACCACCCCTGCCTTTACCTCGGGTGAGACTTCATCTGCTTCGCAGGTGTTGCCGAAAGGGATGGTAGTTAGGGCTTTGTTGGAATTCTCTTGAGTGTTGAACCCTGGGTTTGCCCCTGTGCCAACAAATGGTTCCATTTTCGGGACTTGAAACTGTGATTGTTGGGAACTAAGGAAGAAGAAAATTTGTGCAAAAGAAAGCTCTGTGCGTAGATTTGTTTCCCTAGTGCGCAACTTTTTACTCAACCTGTGAAGTTTTATGCCAAGAATAAGGTCAGATCTGAAGAAAGGAAGATAAGATATGAATAAAAGAAGCAAGTTCTGAACGCCCTGTCCTCTAAGAAAAGTAAAAGTGGAAATTTCTGAAAGAAAGAGGTCAGATCTGTAGAAAAGAGGTAAAATCTGTAAGCTTTGTGCTCTAATAAAGGTAATAATAGTTAAAAGTTCTTAGATCTGGAAGTTTTGTTCTCTGTAGAATTAAGTTAAGTGAAATTTTTTGTTTCTAGAGCATGGATCTAGGTATGTTTGATAGATTTTGTCCTAGATTAAAACCTAGGGCATCAATAGATGAAAGAAAGTTTGATATGAATAGATCTAATAAGTATAATGATAGATATGTTATACCTATGCATAGAAAGAATGTATGGAGTAACAAATGGATGCAAGATCCTAGAAATAATTTTTTGCAGGTTAGCTATCATGATTCTAATGCGCAGTACAGAATAGGTTGGGGATCATTTAAAAGAAAGCGAGGATTAATTCTATGTTACAGTTGCAGAAAACCAAGCCATCTAGCTAAGGAATGCCCTGGTAGAAGACCTAGTTGTCTTTGTTGCAAAGCTATGGACCATGAGGTATTGGATTTCCCTAGAATGATCGCTAAGCTTGAAAGGATAAATCTGAATCAAAGAGACCATAAGGCATATCTAGAAAAGGCAGAAACCCAGCAAGAATCAGAGAAAGTATTAACACAGATGAAAGAAACCCTGAAGGAACATAAAGATGTCTGATTACCAGAGATCTTCAAAGAAAAGGAGCAAGTCGAAGCAATAATAGGGGACTTCGACATTGACTGTATTCTTGATGAAGAAACACAAGTGAACATTATGCCAGAAATAATTTGGGAAGCTACAGGGAAGCCTGCCATGATTCCTTCATTTGGAGGAATAGGACTATTCAGAGGAAAACTGATGATGTTATGTGGAAAACTCACTCAGATACCTATGACAGTCAATGGAACTTCGACAAAAGAATATTTTGAGATTATCAAATTGATAGAGGACAATGCCTCGTTTACTATGCTACTCGGAAAACCTTGGATTGAAAGAGATCAAGCCAGAAAGAAGGAAGAAGAAGAGGTTTTATAACAACAGAGACAAGAGTTAAAAGATTTCATGACTAAAAGGATCTCACAGTTGATAGAAGAACAGGAGAACCGCTCGAAGCCATTTGACACTAGAAGCCAAGATGTCGAGGCCAAAGCTACACAAAAGGCTAAAATTTCTACCCCAGACAAAGAAGAAGTGATATACCAAAACTTTAGGAGAGAATCTCACCAGCACAAAGTGACTATGTCCAAGGAAAATAAGAATCAAAATGGGACATGAATCATTGAGACGAAGCTCACTGGAAAGAAGGCTAGAAAGATAAGTAAGAAGAAGGTTAAGATTGAAAAATTACAGAAGATCCCAGAGGGTACCTCACAGTAATACACTTTGTAGAATTGGAGCTTCGTCGGGATATCAGAATAGAGACATATGCCACTTCACTAAGGCGAAGTAATATAGCCCTTGGAAGCCCATATAACCATTCGAATGTCACTTTGAATGGGTCAGAAAGCATTTATGGCTCACCACTAGACCATTAGACCATGCCATAACAAACAGAACATAAGTTAATGCAGCCTCATACCAATTGCAAGCAACCCGTTTCTAAGTTTCCCTACTTAGTCCGTCGCACCACGCACCAAGAATACTTTTTTCTAAGTGAGAATTTGAGCCTGAACCTGAGATTACTTCACCCTGTGATCATTTTCGACCTTGATCAATTAGATCCAAGACTTAGTATGCAAGGCCCTGACCCACAAGAGTTTTACCCTGGAAAGACCTCAGACCGACCACTAGCGCAGAGGATAAAAGAAACTTATGGTGATGTGGAGAAAGGCACGCAAGGATACAAGGTAGCCTCTATCCAGAGTGGCGCAGTGTGCCTTGCCTGTCAGTTGTTCATGGGAAATCTAGTTCGCAAGAACATACCAACACAAGTGACTGGATTCCTAGTTGACCTCGCGGGGAAGTGTGTCGAGGGACTACAAATGAACTGGGTGCAGTACCTTGTAAACCAGCTAGATCTTGATTGCAGAGAAGCACAAGACCAAGGCAATGAGTTCCACTTTAGTTGGTTTCTCATACTAATCGCTTTCATCGCTCGGGAGCTACCAGAAGGTGCCACTTTTCTGGAGATCGAACCCTTTGAACCACTGGCCGCGAAGTTCTGTATGTTGTGGTACTCCAACAACATGAACAAGCAGTGGTAGTACAATGTCGTCTTCCATGCCTATTACAACCAATTGAAGAATGCAATCCAGTCTACACTGCGCCTCACCCCAAACACACTTCACAGGTTTAGACCTTTGATAAAATTTAGCACGGACCGCCACTTCACGTATATCACAACGTGCACTAATGAGCACAAACAGTAGCTCCAGTCATACTACAAGTTGATAGAAGAAGACTTGGAGGAGATTACCAAGGAATGGTTGGTGAACCTTCTTGTTGCAGTGGACCCTGTAGAAATTTCTGATGTGGATAGCCCTGAAGATATGTCGGATACACCTGGACCAAGAAATACTAAGAAGGATGATGAATTTCAAGATTTCCATAGCACATCCACGAAGACTACTTCGATCTCACCTGCGCAGGGAGGTGATGGTGAAGAACTAGGTGGCACAGAAGTTGAGCAAAACAAAGGCGAGGTTAATCCTCCTAGAGAGGAGGAGGATCCCTCTAAGAAAAGGAAGATTACCCCACCAAATCCCTCATCCCGAAAGAAAACTAAGGCCACCTAGACTATGATTAAGACTACCCTCACAACGGATGACTTTGACTTCTTAATCACTGCACTGAATGATGCTTCACTAGAGATCGCAGAAAAGCAAGAAGCAAAGTAGGAGGAGGTATTCAGCCGAATCAAGGGTGAACTTAAAGAAGTGTAGTAGGCACTCCAGTCGAGCCGAGTAGTTTCTACTGCACCCTTGACAATTGGGACAACGGGAACAGGCGATGAGCCCACCCAATTACACCAGATCACCGATAAAATCGAAGCTTTCCTTCGAAAAGCTCAAGAAGACACATCGCAAGCCACCCAGGCTTTGACACAAGTAAAACACACACTTGTAGAACAACAGAGTAAGGAAGAATGGGAAAATATTTCCCTACAAGTGAAGTGGGATGAGGAAAAAGAACAGTTATAGTAGAGCAAGGACCAGTTGCTAGCAGAGAAACTTGAAGTATAGGAAAGGGTTCACAAAGCACTTCGCTCTGTGGCAGTCATAGAAGTGAAGATTGAAGAACGTGTCCCACAACAGGTGGCACAACTTGAAGAATTAATCCAGCAACTTCAGCAACGCATCGCAGATCTGGAACTTTGTACCGTGCCAGAGACTCCTCAAGAAATAAGAGATCTAAGCGAGGCAACTTCCCGCAGCACAGTTGGCCAATTAAAAACCTTTTCCTTGGAATGCAAGCATCTGAGCGCTAGAAGCACCCAAACTTATCAGAACCTCACAGAGAATCCAGAGTTGCGGGCATTGGAGGCACAACTCTAAGAAGCAAAGTAACATGCAGATACGCTACAGGTGCAGGTGAAGGCCTTGACCCCAGTCAAAAGAATGAAGAGATTTCCAGAACAATGCACCGCCCAATAATAGGTACACATGTTGCAAAGTAAAGTGATGGAAGTCTCCCAACAACTTCAACCAATCCAAGAAAAGGCATGCCAACTGTTCACTGAAGTTGAAAGCTAGGGAGATGAGCTTGAATAGTTTGTCATCACCGCGAAATAATGCCTGGAAGGGCTAGTAAATGATGCAGTGATCCAGGAGTTCACTAAGTAAGAGTTTTTCGCAATGCAGCAGGTCGAAGCAGCTCGAGCCAAGCTCGAGGCATTCGAGGTGGAATTGATCAGACCATAGTGACTTGGGACAAGTCACAGGTGAGTGTTGGGGGCTTGTTGGCCCTTGACCAAGTTTTAAGGAACACTTGGTCATAATTGACCGTTTTTGGGACTTCGATAGCCTGTCGAAGACAAATCACAAAGCAAAGCATAAATTGCGTAAGCTAGGCCCCCTTTTGGGTCCTTTTTGGGTTTTGGGGAATATGTAATGGGAAAGGGATGTCGGCCTGTGGGTTTACCCATGCTTAGGCCCACTTTTGTAATGTATAAATAGAAGGATAGGAAATGTAAGAAGTTATAGATGTGATTTCTTAGTGCAATTGGTAGTGCATCTATGTGATGTTGAATAAGTTCTCTTTGTGAACTATGTAAGGCTTGCAAGGCTAAGTGCAAGTTACTGTGAGCTTGCTATAGAAAGCTAAGTGATGTAACACAAGGAAGAAGGATCTAGTGAGATGCATTGTTATCGGATAAATCGGAAGGTACAGACACTAACAGATCTCCCTAGATCCACCTAGATCCAGAACAAAATAGGACAGGACACGACTCTTTCCCTAAGTTGCAATCATTGAATATACTACTAAGAAGGAATGAGTGACATACTTTTATATCGCTTCCTTAGGTCTCTATTGTTGCCGCTTCACTTTGGTGCTCTTGTGAAATCAGGTCCAAGACAACAAAAACCAACCAAAGTGAAGATAGAAAAGTATATTCAATGTCAACCTACGCATATGATCAAGGAGTTATGTAATAAAATAAGAGTGACTTTAAAGGGACATGTTGTTGTATTATATTAAATGAAAGTAGAAGATACAGCCGGATCGCCTTGATGTCGCAAGCTTCCTCTCAGTGACCCTTGGTTCCAACACACACACTTGCTTTGTATTTGCATGAAGAAGATCCAATACAACTTAATAGACCAGATAGAGTCTTCAAGCTTCTATCCAAGAAGAGTTCTTCACACAATCATTTCACCAATTCTTCATTCAATCTTGCTTAACCTTTTCCATGAGAAACCTATCAATATATAGGAGAAGGAGGGATGGTTACATGGATGAGGATGATCCCACCAAATCTGAGAAGTCAGTAGGATGCCAACCATGCGAATGACAACTCATTTTCTAGAAGATTCCCTTCTAGAACCTTCATGACCTCTTCTCTTCTTCAAGCTTAAAAACAGGTTCGCACCCTACCTATAGAGAAGACTGCGAACAGTTCGCACCCTAAGTGTGAGTGGCCTGCGAGAATGAGGGATTTTCGCACCCTATAACATAGATATCATGTGAACTCATCTTAAAAATGTGTTTTTTGGAATAAGATAGCGGTCACCTTTCTCAGGAAAAAAGTCCTTGTGGGAGCCTAAATACATCACTTGTAGAGACATCACCAGAGTGACCAAACCATGTATAACATGCGCAAATATTCTTTCCTATGCGAAGAAGGGTTTTGGAGGCTTTGTTCTTGTAACATATTGAATATGATAATAAATAATAAGATCTTTTGGACGTAGCCCCAGGGTGGGGGGTGAACCACGTAAATCTCTGTGTTATGCTCTGTGCTTTGATTCAATGTGTTTATCTTTGCTTATGTTATGTGATTTGATATATCCACTTATGCTCTGTGATTCTTAGATATATATGATTGTTAGATCTGATGTGTATGAGGATGCTTAGTTTTGATCTACTGGATCTGATCTGGGTTACTATGGTTAAGTGTTGAAATATTGTAGATCTAAGTATACATTGCGATGCTCTGTGTTGTCTGTGAAGTATAATAAGGGTTGAATATTGATGAATGATTGATGCTAAGTGCTATGTAAATGATATAATCACATATATGTGTCTCAGCTATCTATGTCCCAGTATAATAAGGGTTCGCACCCTACCTATAGAGAATACTGCGAACAATTCACACCCTAAGTGTGGGTGGCCTGCGAGAATGAGGGATTTTCGCACCCTGTAACATAGGCAGCCTGCCAACTCATCTTAAAAATGTGTTTTTTGGAAGAAGAACACAGTCACCTTTCTCAGGCAAAAAGTCCTTGTGGGAGCCTGAATACATCACTTGTAGAGACATCACCAGAGTGACCAAAACCATGTGTAACAGAATTCCCCCCAAAGTATGAGGCTGGAATCTGTGACAGCCGAAATACTTTGTAAACTGCGTGTGTGTGTTAGAAACCAGGAGTGCACCTAATCAAAAAACTATAAACAACCAAGCATTTGCAAAATATAATACCAGTTCTGAGGTAGGCATTCCCATGCTCAGATCACAAATGAATGGAATCATAGACGTAGGTCATGGCCACCAATCATACACCGTGGATCCATGCCTTCAAAATGATGCATAGCCACTAGGAATACACTGTGGATCTATGCGATTAGACTTGAATTAAGATGACATAGCCACATGACATACAAAGTGGATCTATGTGCTGATACAAATCATACATACTCCATCGCAACCTGGATCAAAAAAGATGAGACCCAGTGTCTTCAATCCCGTCACCTGAAAGTACGAATCTAACCATGTGATTACATGTGATGAAGTTGAACATGGTAGAAACCACTTGATTACCGATCATTGATGAAAACCATTAACAAGTGTGAGGGAAACCATCATTGATGTCAATGACTCCCAAGGTACCAAAGTACAATCTGAATGAATGCGAATGCATGGGATGAAGTTCAACACTCGACAGAATCTCTCGATCAGGGATCAATGATGTGAAACCCCTGTCAAAAGAGAAGAGACCTGCCATTAATGCATGCAGGTTCCAAGGTACTAAATGATTTCTAAGTCTCATTTCCGGATAATGAGTCGGATTCAACGGAATAAGACTCGTCACAGGAGGGCCTTGATGTATCCCCCATCAATGACACGAAATAAGTAGCAGATTTTGAGGATGAAACAAAGTATGAATATAGGTCGAAATGGACACAGGGAAGGCCGACATATTAAGAATGGAAAACTACAGATGGTTGACTCAATAGAGGGCTCGTGTGAACTTCTCTTGAACATATGAACGACACGACCAAGGACTTTGCAGCACTGACTCAAAGACGACCCAAGATATGACCTTGTAGCAAGTTGAATGAGAGACAAATGGATTTCCCAACCCAGATTCAAATGACGAATACGGGGTGTCATGTTCAAGAGCGACACTTACTGCCATTAATATGAATACGAAAACACATCCCTTTCCCAAAATTTCCCCCACCATTTCTGGGGAGTACCTCTTTATTTTTACACAAGCTTGAGGAGGATAACGTATGCTTGTCGATGTAAGCTCATCCTTCGGACGAGTCCCTCGGAGTATGTTTAATGAACCCTAGGAAGGAGTGGTTCGGTCCCATTGTGGGTCTTTCGATGTTTGTTTAACAAGTCCAAGGATAGAAAACTCAGGGGTTTTCATGTTTTGAGAGTCTGAAAAACACTTAAAGAGAACTCTCCCAGTTCCTTTTTCATAACAGAGTGCGACGAGACCGAAAAAAGTGATAAACTATCGCCCGTCAAACATTTTTTCAAATACTTTAACGAGCGTGAAAAGAACAAGATCGCTCGGCTATCTTTTCGTTTTTATGGAGTGTGAAAAGAGCTTAAAGGATACTCCTTAACGTTCATTGTTTTCATGTTACCATGACGAGCACGAAAAGACGAGAAAAAGTATACTCGGTTACGTTCTCATATATTTTCGAGTGCGAGAATGAATGAAGATTGAGCTCGAGGTTTTTCTAAAAACCCTAAAAAGTAGTCGTACATGCGAAAAAAACCAAAAACAACACCCGTACCCCCTCGTTCGGACTTTGAAGTTGCTATATCTGTGAAAAACCACACTCATAAGACTATTAGGGCATTAAGTTTTATAGACAAAATAATATAAAAAATAAACAAAAATGGTAAAAAGTGAATAAATATAGGTAAAAAGGGCTTTTTACCATTTCATTGTGATTTTGCCAAAAACTTGTCCAACATACCTCATTTTCCCTCAAATTTCTTTGCTCGATTGCGGGAGGCAAAAGCGATCATTCGGTAAACCATTTCAACCAACGAGGTAAGCTCTTGATCTTTCAACTTTTCCATGGTTTATTTTTAGTTTTTATTGGCAATTTTTAGGGTTTTAGGTCCATTTTAGGGGCACACCATGCGCTCAAGCATTCTCCCAGGTGGGCCTTGCGGGACCTACGAGAATCTAGTATTCTCGTTGGTGGCCTTCAAGGCACCTGTGATAATCTCACATTGTGCAAAAGGGCCACTTGCAAGGGCCAAAAATTGGATTTCAAAGTTTGGTTTTGCTCAATAAAAAATATGCAAGAGTTTAAAACAAGTTGCTGACTCCCCTCTCATGGCTCTTTTGCAGGTGTTTTACCATCACAATGATGGAATGGAGAGAAAGGGAACATGAGGAGGATGATGCTATTGTCAGGAATGACCCGGGTACAGTCATTGCCCTCCGAGACTATGGGCTATTGAAATTCTTTAGGATTCCGGGCATGAGAGCCCAACTCAGGTTGTTGGAATACCTGGTCCACATGTGGGACGTGGACCAACAGTTATTTCACATGGGAGTCCATATGCTGACCCTAGATATCGAGGATATCTATTTTCTAACGGGGTTGTCACGGTGTGGATTCCATGCTACTTTGATCGGAGGTAGAGGCAGCGGGCTCCCTATGAGTGGGTATTGTCACTAGTATTGTGTTCCTGAGGCCAAAGAGGAGAAAGGGTAAGGTTTCCATTTGGGGGGTCCAGGATTTGACCCTAAAGACCATCTTGTTCACTATTTCATGCATGGCTAGGAGCGCAACTCCACACATGGCTTTCCAGAGCTATTTCCAATACACTATAGAGTGCACAAAGCCTCAGGTCTTCAACTGGTCGGATGCAGTTATCCGCAATATGAAGAGACAATTGACGAAGTGCAGAAAGGGTGACTTGAAGCAGTTTGGGTATGGATCACTTTTGGTGTCATTCTTCCTCGAGAGGGTCCCACTACTGCGACTACAAGTTGATTGGGGTTTACCGGCTCCACAGGATCCCAGGATGATGAGGTGGTGCAACCTCATGGCTCGACACGTAGCAGGGCCTATAATCAAGTACAATGATTCATTTTTCGACTGGTTGAGGCCCCATATGCTGATGATTGATGACTATGCATATTCTAGTTTGGATTTCCGAGGGGATCCAGATTTGGCCCTGCTTGATTTTGATTTGGGTAAGAAGTACACATTTTGTTCTTTTTAAATGTTTTTGTAAATTTTATCATATGAAATGTTTTTATATTTATCCAAGAACTAATCAAAAAATCTCTTTTTGATGACACAAATGTGGGGCCATATCGACCTCTAGGAACGTCTCCCATTCAACGACGAGGAGAAGCAGCTCCAATGGCGAGATGGGATGCCAAATACTACAAGGCAGTGGAGTAGAACTTGGAGGGGTTGACCGCAGACGTCCCGGATATTGCTATTGGGGAGATCCCAAGACGTTACCAGCGTCATACTGTGGACGGTCCGAGTCTATCAGTTGACTGCTTCGTAGGGTGGCCCGAGAAGTTGTGTGTTATTGTGAGCATCATCTGTGATGCTACTTTGTAGAAGCTATGGGCTTCGTATTTTGAGATTTTGATCCTTGGACAGAAAAATTTTGTAAAAAAATTTGATCATTATATACATATATACGGCTTCTACCGACTTATTTTGTGTTTTGTTATATATGTGATGTGTGATTGGTTTATAAATGTCCCAAATGTCTATCTAACACATAGTTAGCTAATGCATTAGTCAATGTATTTAGACATCTAGGAATGTCCTGATATTCGATATAATCAAAATAACGTTCCAAGAGGCGAATTCGTAAATATACCCGTAATAAAGTAGGACTTCAGATAGCATAGACGTTACTTAATTGTAGTACTACTAGCTGCGAATCGAGTCATATAACTAGGTGGTGGATACCAAGCGAAATAGCATCAATCAACAATTCGATGACAATGCTATATTCTGCAATATTGTTGGTCGCACGACCGAGGCACACACCTCATAGACTGATAAGTTCGCTCATAGGGGCGTAAATTTCCCATGCAGCAGAAGCAAGGTTTTGAGTACTACAGCTAGCGCCATCGGTGAAGCCAATGTTGGGTGACAAAAACTCCGACATCTGGAAACCAAGAATAGCGCAAGATAAGTGTTCGAGGGAAGAGACCCAAATAACGAAAAAGCACACAAAAAGTATGATACAATAAAATACAAGCACTCATGCACAGGTGGTCTAAAGCATAGTACTTATTTAAGTATAACCCATTTTTGAGTTCACTCAAAGGGATACCGTCGTAGTCCACTAACTCGTAAGCTCCTTTTTCCAAAACTCGTCTGACGATATAACGACCTCACCACATAGCTTCAAATTTTTTGGATCCTAGCATATCTTGATCTTGTTCATAAAGGAGAACCAGATCACCTTTGGAGAAAACGTGTCGCTTGACATGTTTGTTGTATTGGGATTTGACGCATTTCTTCTGGTCTTCTATAACTAGGGTGGCATCGCAACGAGTTTCGTCTAATTGCATGAGATACAACAGATGTTCTTCTTCGGTAGAAGTTTTTGGGAGAAGTTTGATGGCTAGTTTTAGGGAGGGTATCTCACATTCAATCGGAAAGATGGCTTCTAGACCATAGACTAACTGGAATGGTGTAAACCCGGTAGCAAACTTAACAGATGTTCGATAAGCCCACAATGCTAAAGACAACATCATGTGCCAACTCGTTTTGTGAATCCCTATCATTCGTCGAAGCATGATAATGAGGATTTTGTTTATTGCTTCAACTTGGTCGTTGGCTTGTGGGTAATAGGGTGTTGATTTTTCATGGCGAAGACCCAACTTTTTAGTGAGTTCGGACATCATGAAGTTTCTAAAGTGGCTACCATGGTTAGTAACGATAGCTTGAGGAACACCAAACCAAGCAATGATGTGATTCAATATAAATAATGTTGCAGTCCTTCCGGTATTTTCGAATGCCAGCATCGCCTCAACCCATTTTGTAAAATAATCTACGGCTACAATAATATATCCATGCCCCTCGACTGAGTGAGGGTGACATGTCATGAAATCGATACCCCATTTCGCAAAAGGACCAATGAATACCACAGGGTGTAGAGGAGCAGGGTGTGATCGTATTTTATTTTTGTAGGTTTGGCAAGCGTGGCATTTTTGGACGACAATTATACAATAATTGAATAAAGAAGGCCAAAAATACCTTGCTCGTAAGATCTTCTGGGCAGTAGCATACCCAGACATGTGACCACCATAGGCTCCAGAATTGCAGTCATTGAGGGCTTTCTCGGCTTCGTCAAATGTGAGGCATCGTCAAAAAATGGAGTCAATCCCACGATGATAAAGAGTATCACCGAGGATAATATACTGGTGGGCTTCGTAGCGTACTCGACAACGATCAGTGCTAGACAAATTGGGCTGAAAAGTCTGGGTCTGGAGATATATGATGATATCTCCGTACCAAAGGTCATTGGAGCTAATCAGGAAAAGGGATTCATCGGGTAATGAATCTGCTGCTACATTTTCCGTCTCAGAGTAGGGAAGGTCACATATCAACTCGGAAAACAACAAGGATTTCTTGGACTTAGCACGTTCGAATTCTAATTCAAACTCCTGGAGTATTACGATCCATTTGGAGTATTTTCCCCCTAGCAGTTGGCATGTAAGAATGTGCTGCATAGGGTTGCAGTTAGAAATTACCGTAGTTTTGCGAGACAGGATATAGTGTTGAAAACGTTGAACTGCTTGGACGGTTGCCAAGGCCAGTTTTTCAACATGTAAATACTTGGTTTCGATAGTTGTGAGACTCCGAATCAAATAATAGATGACATGTTCATCATGAGAATCATCCTCCTAGATGAGAAGCATAGCGATGGTATAGTTTGAGGCTGCGAGGTAAAGGAAATAATCCCGACTGTAATCAGGTGGGAAGAGTAGCGGGGTATGTGTCAAAGACAGTTTCAAAGCTTTGAAAGCTTTGTTGGCAGTGGTATCCCATATGAACTCAGAACCTTTCTTGAGCAATCGCGTAAATCCAAGAGTTAGCTCAGCATATTTCGGGATGAAATGACGGAGAAAGTTTGCCTTCCCTTGTAAACTTTGTAACTGGCGAAGTGAGGAAAGAGGAGGAAGATTGAAAATCACCTCGACCTTCAAAGGATCTACCCGGATCCCTTGATGTGAAACAATAAAGCCCAAAATTTGGTCAGATTCTAAGAAAAAAACACATTTGTGGGGATTCAAGCGTATATGGTAAAATCGACATCGAAGGAAAATGGCACAGAGGTGTATTGGGTGATCTACATGGCGCATGGAATGAGCGGGTAGTCATCTAGATATGGCTGCATGATGTGCTTTATATCGTGAAAGGTGTAAGACATAGCACATTGAAAAGTCGCGTCGGCATTCTTTAAACTGAATGGAAGTTTCTGGTAGGAGAAAGTGCCCCAAGGACAAATAAAAGTGGTCTTCTGTTGGTCTGCGGGAACAATATTGATTTGATTATATACGGAGAAACCATCCATCAGAGAGAATATTTCACTTCTGGCACAATCGTCGACTATCTGGTCAACAAAGGGGGTAGGAAAGTTGTCTTTAGGACAAGATTTGTTAATGTCTCTATAATCAACGCACACACAGATTGTGCCTTGTTTATTGTCAATCAAAACAAGATTGGAAACCCAGTCAGTTAGAGCCACAAGGTAAATAAAGCCAACTTTGAGAAGTTTCTCAACTTCAAGCTTGATGGTGGCTTCTTTACGTGGGTGGACGGGACGAAGTCGTTGTCGAACGGGTTTAGTGGCCAGGTATGTCTTAATCTCATGCACCATAATGTCGAGGTCAATCCCCGACATTTCTTCATAGCTCCATGTGAAGACGTCACAAAATTCTTGGAAAAGAGACTTGTAGGTGACAACTTCGTCATGGGAACACGAAACTATGATATGCACATTTTCAACAACTCCAGGTTTTATGGATATGTCGAGGGGGATGGTGGGTGAGATATTACTTAAGTTCCCTTCATAGAATATATCGTGTGTAGACTCGGGAATAGTGGAAATGATGACAACGGTCGACGAGGTCGAGAGTCGTTGGTAACCCTCGATGGTGCATTGTTCCAGGAAAAGGATGGAACGATGATGTCCATTGTCCCAAGGTGTATCTTCCATGGACATAACAGACATAATCATCTCGTCTATAGGAAAAATGACACAGAATGGATCTGGAGATAAATCACCAAGAGAGGGGGTTGCCAATTGAATGGCTTGATAAGCGGATTCGACCAGACTCAAAGGCATTTCATCACCATAACGAAGATGATCGTCGGGGTTGGGTACCATCCACGGGTCGTAGGGCGTAGGGGTTTCGTGAACAAAGGTGGAGATCATGTTGATCAAGGTGAAAAACGGATGTGGGACATTGGGTGGTGGAATGGGGAAAGTACCCATTAACAAGGAATTTTTAAGAAGACCCACACTGACATTTTCATATCCAGGGGGAGTTTTTACAATGAAAGGTAAGTTGTCGGTACGTGCATCAGAGTGAAAGAAGGCTAATTGGTCTACGGTAACAACTTTTCCTTGATGCGGGAAACGCACGACACGGAAAAGAGTGGACACAACTGCACACATGGAATCGATCCACCTACGGCCAAGTAGAAGGTTGTAATTGAGAGGAGCGTCAAAGACCTCCACTTCAACATTGACCGTTTTTCCTTCTAACGTAATAGGCAACGACGGGAGTACACCGTGTTGAAACAGATCTTAAAATCTTTAATCCTTAAGGCCTAGATTTTTATTTTTTGTGTTTTTCAGGTTTCGGCTTTCTTAAAATAAGAATTTCGTCATTTCTAAATTCGTGACACCTTTTTATCATTTATTTTTTTGAATAAATATGGGGAAAAGTTTACAAAAATATAAGTTTTCCAACATTCTTTGAAAAATTATTTAAGTGGGTTGTAATTCAAAATTTGCGATTTTTAAATTTAAACGTGAAAGAAATCGGGATTCGGGGTTTTTTGTAAACAAATGTTCGATGCTAATTGAATCACGAAACCCCGATCCCCGATTTCCTGATACATTTAAGTCCTAATTAAAACACGAATTAATTAATTCTCTTTTAAGAAAAATTAAGAGTTAAGATAATTATGTCGCGATTTCGGGATTCGCAGTTTTGTAAGAACACGTCTATTGTCATCATATTTCCGGAAATCCTGATTTCCAAAATCCCGATTCATAATTCACGTTAAAACTAAACTAATTTTGTTTTGGCCTTAATCTTGATTACTTAGTTAATTAAGATAAGTTAAGTCATGTTTAAAAGAAACAGGCCATCGCGATTTCGCGATTTCGAGATTCGCAATTCTGTAAGAGCACATCTCATGTCATCAGGTTTCCCGAAATCTCGATTTCCAGAATTCCGATTAACGAAATCCTGAAAGGGTCTAATCTCGATTAATTAACATACTAAAAACGTTTAAATCTTAAATAAAACATCGCTATTTCGCGATTTCGGCGATCGGGTTTTTTCGACGACATACCTTTCAACATCATGACTTCTGAAACCCCGAAAATAGATGTTTTCAGATTTAATCCATACTTAACACTAATAAATCCTCTTTCCAAAATAGGTTTAAAGTTAATCTTTCTTTAAGTGTACATTAATGCTTCTTTTTCGATTAAGTAAGTTTCTCGTTTTATTTGAAACGCCGAGAGCGTCTAAGTACGAACATTAAATGCATATCTCCAAAAATATCTTTTGCATTAAGAGCTTTATCTTCATGACAGATGTACAAATCTCATTATTTTTATGATATATTGAAAATAAACATTCGAACGTCTGTATTTTCATTTTAAAGCTGAGCTTATTCATTCACTTTCTGTGACAGGTTCTCAAGTCAAACGCAGAGCTATGGCACCTAAAAAAGCACCGAAGAAAAACGAAGACCCACAGGACGGTGATATTATCTCGGATACTTTTCCACATGCCATACACTCCATCAAAGCATGGGCTCAAATATCTGAATTGTTGGAGGATGAGTTAAAGTATGCAGACCCTGATTCTGAAAATCATCTACGGGACGTTGCTGAGTCTGAACTTCATAAGGTTGTTGTGTGTCCGAGGCTGGTGGCATATACTGATATGGTCGGCTGGGCTCTAGATAAGGTAGATATCCCAACAAGGAGTATTCAGAACGATTAAGGAGCTATCGTCGGCTCATTTCGGCCTGAGCACATTCAAGTAATGTATAAACTATCGTCGAATTATAAACACACCTTTAATGCTGAACTTCAGAGAAAATAATGTATTGAGGTAGAACAGACATACCCAGACATGATTAAAGGATGGGTGAGGTCTGAAGCAAAGTTTAGGACTAATTCTCATGGGATTTATGCTACAACTTCCTTAAATGAATATATGGTTTATGTAGCCATGATGTGATTTGAAAATAGAAGGCTGACTTGTTATGCTATGCAAGCACCCTCTACTTCATAAAAATAAACTTTACATGACCTTGCTTCATGTGTATAAATATGCAAAATAAACTTATGTGTTAAGTTCATGTATCTTCTTGTAAATTGCTTATGTGTGAGGAAATGTTCTTTTAGATGGTTAAATATGTACTTTAAACAAATGCATAACAACATAACTTGCAGCAAATAAACCATCAAACTCACAACAAGAACAAGATGATAAAGGAGTTCACCCCCCTCCGGGCTACATCTCCTTGAGCCTCCATCAATGGACTTGGCTCTCTGGGATTAATTAGTCAAAATTTCGTTTACAAGCTGTTGCTCAACTCCAATGGAAAAAAAGACTGTACCATTGATATTAGAACACATAAAAACCCCAAAAATGACTAATAGAACTCTGAAAACGGATCATGGCTCATCCGGGCATGACCTCTTCTACATGTGGCCATAAACTTTACTGAGCTTCTCTTTGGAAAAAAAACCTGTAAAAGTCCTCAACATCCTCTGAAACCTGTCCCAATGTGTTCATAGCATATCAATTAGCCAAAAATGATTATTCAATCACAGAAAACAAACATAGGCTCACCAAACCATGTCCTCAAGCAATGAGGGCTTCAAGCTCCCTAGAGCTTGCTGAAACTTAAATGGTGAAAAACTTGCAGAAGAAGTCTTCAATAGGCTTTGAAAACTGTGCCAATGGATTCAGCACGTCCAAAAACCCCTAGCTGGGCTTTTACGGCACCTCAATCGGCCAAAGGATGAAGAAGTTAGGCCTCCTCCATTTTTCTCCTTCAAGCTTTCTGAAACTAGCTCTACAAAACACACCTCTGTGTGCATGAACCAAGAACATGCTCCAAAATGCACGTTAAAACCTGGCACCGGGCGCAACTGCACCAACGGTGCAAACTGTAGAACGATTAGGGTGCCTCCAGCCCCTAACCGCCTCTCGGGCATATGGGGGTCAATGTGACCGCGCTCTTGGCTAAAAAGTGGTTGAGTTCGTTGCAACGGGCATAACCCCCCACGCTCCGGATTGGGGTCATATGCCAATACAATAACCGTGGTTTAAAGTAATATGAACCCCAAGCCAACCACCGCGCATATAACATGGTTACATGTGTTGTATAATAGGACCATGGGTTATATATAAACCCGCGCGCATTTATATTGTAATACAATGTTATATGGTAAAGTAATGAAACCGTGGGTCGTTTACATATCCGCACCATTTAACAAGGTTATGGTCATATATAAAGGCATGCGACCAGGGCTGGGGCTAAGCTCCAGCCCGGACGCGCCCCATATAACATTTCAAAGCAATTTAAATATAATAAAACACATAAACCTTATAAGAACCACCGTATGGCGCGTTGGAAATGTGGAGTTTGCAAAGGATTTGGTAAAGGGGAAGGTCCGGGGGTCGAACCCCACGGCCTCCACAAATTTTTAATAAACAAACCATTAGCCATAACTGGGGTGCCACGTGGCAGCCCATGATTGGGCCATGTGGCACCTCACCATTCGCCAAAATCATGCCACGTGTCGCAATATAACTCGCCCACATCTGCCAATAATGGATTGCCATGTCACCTCTTCCATGTTAGCGTACGGGCGTATGGCCCTGCCATGTCAGACCGTACGGACTGTACGGACTGGTACAGTCAGCATCATTTTTTTACTTGTTTGACTTGACGAACAGATCACCATATCTCTCGCTCCCGACGTCCGTTTGAGACGAAACAAATTGTGTTGAGTTCGTAATGGCGAGGGCTACGCTCTCGTTCGTTTTGAGGCAATTCCGAGAACGTTGATTTTTGAGGTAAAATTTGACCCCTGGTCCAGATTTTGATCACACCTTCCCACTGAAAGGCTTTTGGACCCACAAAATCTTATCTATCTGCTTTCAAGTTATATCAAAATCTTTTCGACAATCACCTTAATACTTTGACATGTCGTGCACTGCAACTGACTATGTCCTTCAACCACTGCTCTCTGGCTGCTGTTGACCCACTGCTCTCTCTGTGCTTGGAAGACTACCAACCTTCCCACTAAGAATCAATTCCCTCTTTAGAACTCTTTGGCATCAAAAAAATAAACTCTCCAATGGCTGCAAAACTTTCCTGTGACATCTTGTCACAAGCCAAGAAAACCATCAATCTTGAAAACAAATTATACAAGACTGAAAAATAATGCCAACAAAATCTTTTGTTCTTCAAACAAACTGTCGCATCCTGTACTTCATCAAAGTACATGGAGTTTTCCTGCATCTCGATGTACTCAAAATTGACTTACAAGCCAACAAACATCATCGACTAAACACAAGTCGAACAACACGATCGACAGAACATAGTCGTCAGAAAATCATCAACACCAGTCGAGACTCATTTGAAACATCTCAACCTTCCAAAATGAAAAGTCGACAAACATGATACATAATCATGTAACAAACATGAATCACTCATGATGAACCATCACCAGGGTCACTGCTTATACATACATAAAAACAAATGCATGTTCATGACTCTTCAACTTTCCTTCCAGTACAAACATAAGTACATAATCCCCGTAACAAGTGGGTACATAAGAGATGAATATGAAAAATATAAATGGCTGCAACTTATCATGCTTCCCATAAATGCACACATAACACTGAAAAGTGCATTTACAACAGAAAAACGCAAGCCTCACTTGCTCAAGAAATCCAACCATTTCTTACCAAGCCAACTCAACGGTGACTTTTTCTGCTGGACATCGTCCTCTTGTGAATCATCTGAACTCACATCGATGATGAAATCTCCTCTTCCATTCTTTCCAAACTCTTTATCCAACTACTTCTTGTGCTATGGATGAGTAGTTGGATGCAATGTCCAACATTGGTCAATGAGATGACCCCGCTTCTGACAATGAGTGCAAATCTTTTGCATCCTCTTTTCACGTTGTCTTTGTTTAGAAAGTTTCCTGAAATTGGCCAATCTTTTCCAACACTTTGAAACATGATGGTTATACAAACCACAATATGTACAAGGATTCTTTCTTCCAAATTTTTCATGCTTAACATAATCAAATGCAACTGAATGATAAGAAGAATTATACCTTGAACATTCACCTTTATCGCCTCTTTGAGGAGGTGAATCTGAAGAGTTATAAGCTCTCCTTTGAAGATCATCAACAGTGTTCTTGTCCTCATCACTGTCACAACTTTCTCGTTTCACACATTCGCATTCATCTTGAACACAAGCCTTGCATGCTGGAGGGATTGAACTTTCAACAAAAGTTCTTGAACTTTCACCTTTAAAGCCTTCTTGAGGAGGTGAACTTGAAACAAAGTTTATGCTCAGAACTTTTTCCCTTGTCTCCTCGACTTTGG
>ML783260.1:469205-486354 GCA_009831015.1 Picea engelmannii | reverse complement strand
ATAAACTTTACAGGACCTTGCTTCATGTGTATAAATATGCAAAATAAACTTATGTGTTAAGTTCATGTATCTTCTTGTAAATTGCTTATGTGTGAGGAAATGTTCTTTTAGATGGTTAAATATGTACTTTAAACAAATACATATCAACACAACTTGCAGCAAATAAACCATCAAACTCACAACAAGAACAAGATGATAAAGGAGTTCACCCCCCTCCGGGCTACATCTCCTTGAGCCTCCATCAATGGACTTGGCTCTCTGGGATTAATTAGTCAAAAGTTATTTTACAAGCTGCTGCTCAACTCCAATGGAAAAACATATTGTACCATTGATATCAGAACACATAAAAACCCCAAAAATGACTAATAGAACTCTGAAAACGGATCATGGCTCATCCGGGCATGACCTCTTCTACATGTGGCCATAAACTTCCCTGAGCTTCTCTTTGGAAAAAACACCTGTAAAAGTCCTCAATAGCCTCTGAAACTTATCCCAATGTGTTCAGAGCATATCAATTAGCCAAAAATGATTATTCAATCACAGAAAACAAACATAGGCTCACCAAACCATGTCCTCAAGCAATGAGGGCTTCAAGCTCCCTAGAGCTTGCTGAAACTTCAATGGTGAAAAACTTGCAGAAGAAGTCTTTAAATGGTTGTGAAAACTGTGCCAATGGATTCAGCACGTCCAAAAACCCCTAGCTGGGCTTTTACAACACCTCAATCGGCCAAAGGATGAAGAAGTTAGGCCTCCTCCATTTTTCTCCTTCAAGCTTTCTGAAACTGGCTCTACAAAACGCACCTCTGTGTGCATGAACCAAGAAAACGCTCCAAAATGCACATTAAAACCTGGCACTGGGCACAACCATGCCAATGGTGCAAACCGTAGAACGGTTAGGGCGCCTGCAGCCCCTAACCGCCAAGCTCTCGGGCATATGGGGGTCAATGTGACCGCGCTCTTGGCTAAAAAGTGGTTAAGTTCGTTGCAACGGGCATAACCCCCTGCGCTCCGGATTGGGGTCATATGCCAATACAAAAACCATGGCTTAAATTAATATGAATCCCGCGCCAACCACCGCGCATATAACATGGTTACATGTGTTGTATAATAGGACCATGGGTTATATATAAACCCGCGCGCATTTATATTGTAATACAATGTTATATGGTAAAGTAATGAAACCGTGGGTCGTTTACATATCCGCGCCATTTAACAAGGTTATGGTCATATATAAAGGTGTGCGACCAAAGCTGGGGCTAAGCCCCAGCCCGGACGCGCCCCATATAACATTTCAAAGCAATTTAAATATAATAAAACACATAAACCTTATAAGAACCACCGTATCACGCGTTGGCAATGTGGAGTTTGCAAAGGCTTTGGTAAAGGGGGAGGTCCGAGGGTCGAAACCCACGGCCTCCACAAATTTTTAATAAACAAAACATTAGCCATTACCGGGGTGCCACGTGGCAGCCCATGATTGGGCCACGTGGCACCTCACCATTCGCCAAAATCATGCCACGTGTCGCAATATAACTCGCCCACATCTGCCAATAACGGATTGCCACATCACCTCTGCCATGTCAGCGTACGGTCGTACGGCCCTGCCATGTCATACCATACAGACTGTACGAACTGGTACAGTCAGCATCATGTTTTTACCTGTTTGACTTGACGAACAGATCACCATATCTCTCGCTCTCGACGTCCGTTTGAGACAAAATGAATTGTGTTGGGTTCGTGATGACGAGGGCTACGCTCTCGTTTGTTTTGAGGCAATTCCGAGAATGTTGATTTTTGAGGTAAAATTTAACCCCTGGTCCAGATTTTGATCATGATGTTATGCAGAATTTTCAGGAGAAAAGATCCCTGTCACTTTCATGCAGGCTGGGTACCCTTCTTAGAGGAAGTTTCAGAAGGAAATATTTTTAACTAGCATAAAATTTTATCGGATAACCTGACACAAGAAATTTTAAATTACAAAGCAGCCAAGTCAAAAGGACAACCAGTGTCTTTTTATATCTCTGCGTATATTATGGATGTGATCTGTTTTATGACCCCCTTTCCATTAATGAATTGGAGTTGGAACATCTCATGTCTAGAACCCATTCATGAATACCACTCAGCCCTTTGGGAGGAAAAACCTAAAGACGTTTTTTACGATGTTTGTCACTTTGTTATTATTCCTATGCACAAATTATTTTTTGGATGTGAAACCCCTCGCATTTCTGATGCAGTCATAGAAAGTCTTAAATCAATTGATGATTGGTTTATTGAGGAAAATTTTTCCTATATTAGGGTCTATGGTTGTTCCATTCCCCCTCACGCACTCCCGAAATTCTTACCAGACAGATTGGTATGCAGAGAAGTAGCTCATCAGTTAGCCAAGGGTGGTATTGGGTTGGAATTAAAAGTACTTCAGAAAAAAGCATGGCCATCTTTCCCTATTCATGTTGGGAAATTTCCTTTATCAAATTTAGGTCATTCTAAGGTAGAGGCTGAGTCATTGGAAGAAGTGAAGCTAGTTAATATTGAGCACAGAAAATATGACCCCTACCAAATAATAAGTAAGCATTACATACATTGTAATTTAAAAGCATATGAACATGAAGTCTTTGTTTATGATGATATTTTTAAAGATGTTAAGTCTTATGAAGAAGTGTTGAACAGAGTCCAGGCCTTGCCACCTGAATCACGAGCTGGGTTTTCATCTTTTCAAAGCCATAGGCGAAGCTGCCTGCCTAAGATTTTACAGGGTGAAATTTCGACCCCGTCGCCAGAACAGGAAGAAACCCCTCCAGGGTTTGAAACTAATACTCAGGGTAAAAAAAATGACAAAGGTAAGTTGAAGGATACTGAGATACTTACCCAAGATGCAGAAGGTTCTCAAACAAAAGAATCAGGAATGGATAAGGGAAAAGAACCAGAAAAAATTCTAGAAATCATGAAGAATGTTCCAAAAAAAATAGAAGGAACGGCTTCAACAGAACTTGGCAGTCCTATCACCTCTTTAACTCCATTATAGTCGAATTTTGGAATCCCCCATGAAGGAGTTTTATATGTCAATGATTTAGAGCTGATTTCAAGAGATGAAATCCCCCCATCTAATTACTTTTTCAGTAAAAAGCGAAGAGCAGTCTTGAAACAGGAAATTCATCGAAGAGGAGAAAGAACGATTAAACAGCATAAAGTTATTATAGATGGAAAGAAACTCAAGGATGGAGAGTTTGCTATAGAATTAGCAGGTACAATGGGTGCAATAGCATCAACAAACATGTATTATGTCGGTAATTTAACAACTCTGCTTGAACAAAAGGACCAAACAATAATCCAATTGCAAGACAAACTAAAAGAAAATGAAAGAAATATTAGTTGGGGAATACAGAAGGGTCTAGAACAAGCTATACTTAAAGATATGCAAGAAATCCAAAAATTAAATAAAGACTTGGATGAGGCAAAACACTTAATACAGGTTACACAAGAACAGGTTCGAAAGCTGGGAGAAGAAAATAAAAATTTGCAAGATAAGATTATTTCTATTGCTAACCAGGTAGTTGAACTTGAAAATTTCAGGACACAGGCATCGGAGATATATGTAAGAATAGAGGAGGAACAACAAAAAGTATTCTTGAATCTGGAAGTAATCCAGAATTATTTTCAGGAATCAAATAAGTCCTTGGAGAATGTGTTCCAGAAAGAAAGAGAGGCGAAAGCAGCTAGGACAACTTTTCAGAAAGCAGTCGCTTTCTCATCAAAGGAAGAAATTGGAAAGGCTCATAAATTATCTATTTCTGAACAGGTTAAAGGGGATATAATGATTAAAGTATGGGAAACAAAGCTGGACGAATATAAATGGATCACAAGAGAAGTTAATGAAGATTGCCAAGGAATCTTTGATCTCTTTGAAAGAGATTCATTGAATATCAGAATAGATGGTTGTTTTGGATTGTTAGGCGAAGTCAATATAGCCAAGCATCAGCTGAGGTTTAGAGAAGAGCTCGAGGAAAATAAAGCAGAGATTTCAAACATCAAATTGATCAACATCACAGAGATCAACAAGTGGATGGTGACTCCGAGTTTAAAGTTGAAAACTGTTAAATTCACAGAAAGAATGATAGAAAGTCGGTTGCCCGAATTACAGAGGAGATTTTTCTCATTTGAAGCAAATGAGATGCCCGAAGCTCCCAGGATCTTAGTAAATTTTTTGGGAAAATGTGTTCAGTGTGTTGATGCAGAAAAAGGAAGTTCGTCAACGCAAGCTTGAAACCTTTTTTAAACCTTTTTATTATTAAAAATTAAAAAGAAATTGTAAACGGTTGACATTATTTTTATGTAACCGTAATATTAGGAATTTGGTTAATGACCAACGAGAAACTTTGATGAAAATGTATAAATATAGTTTCTAGAGGCTGAGAAAGGGCTTCAGAAATTTTGGAGAGAGCCATTTTGTAATATCAGTTTTCAAATACATCAGAATATAGATTGCAAACGAGATTATGGATCCTGCAACTTTGTAGCTATGTGTCTTCTCCCAGTTTATCATACTCTATTTATTTTTTCCTTTTAATGTTATATCTAACAAGTAAATCAATTTGAAGTTATATACATCATTGATTTATATTTCAGATTGGTTTGGATGTCAAATGATTTACAGTTTTTCCTCTGAAATCGCTTTTAGTAATTTCAAGACCTGTGAAGCTTTTGTTCCTTAATACTTAACTCTTGTTAGAAACCTCATTTTTCTTTCATCACTGTCTATTGAAATATAAGATTCTTTCTTGATTAAAGCCTTATATTTCTCTGTATTGTTTATTTGTTGTTTATAATTCTCGAAATTGTTACAAAACCAGGAAACGGCCTTGAATGTGTTTACATTACTGTTTTAGATTTTTTAAAATTTTTTTCCTTCATCTCATCTCTAGAAATCTGAAGTAACCTATTGGTTGAAATCCATTTACAAACAAATAAAATGTTATCATCCATGACTGTCCCTAGTAGCAGACAACCTAACGTTGAAATAGGCCTTCAGGACCAAACTAGCATTGTCTTAAATTTATTCAATACCATTTTACAAACAATAACTAACGGAGTTGAGTTAGAACGATCATGGGCTGATATTGAGCAAGACATTAACATCCAAGAAAAACAAGAAGCAAGACAAAGACAGTTGAGAAACTGAATCTGTTCTGATCTTTCTTTGATTTCTTATTCCAAAATCATTTCTTTAAATCATTTACGGATGCCTTGACGGTATGTTTTATAGCCTTAAAACATAAACTCAGGAACAACACACCATAAGGCTTAAAACCAAATCCATTGAAGGATTTGAGCGTGTTGTGGGATTCAGTCAAAGGAGGAGAGTCGATGGCTTTCCAGCAGGTAATAAACATGACACACGTTAAGGCACCCTCACCAATAACTGTTCTACAAATATTTTTGTCGGAGATAATAACTTGGATTTGGAATGCAAGTTGAGGGGGTAGCCTTGGAATGTGATATTCCAAGTCAAAAATTATTAAATTTGTATCTGTGGGGTCGATTCCACCAATAGCTTTCAATAGTGTATTCCATTGTATAGGACAACTCTGAAGGACTTCGAAGGCTGACATTATGGACGATGCTTGGGCCAGATCTTCGACAATACTATAGTTTTGGGTAGCACGTGCATAGGGATTGAAAGCCATTTTTCAAACAACACCCTTTGGAGGAGGGCGAAGGACTGTAGCTAGGCTCGTTCGTTCGATATGAAGAAGATTGTTGGTAGGTGGAGTCGTGGGAGATGGTTGGACCAATGAAGGAGGTATTGCATCAACCTTCTCTTTGGAGGAAGAATAATCTTTGGCTCGAGTGGTAAGTGTGATGTCATTCTGCTTTGAATCACCTATACGCATTAATACATATGGTCGGAGGGGGAAGGTTGGTCATGAATGACCAATTGGGCCTGTTGTTGAGAAGGGAAGGGTTGTGACAATATGGTCGGAGTGGGGGGTTTCGTGGTCCCTTGAAAGAACTTAGTAACCTTAGTTCGTCATGGACAATCCTTAGTATAGTGATCATCATCACAGATAAGACAAGGTTATCGGGGTTTGCGCTTATCCCTATCATCAATAGGTGGTGTTTTGGTTTTCTCAGATTGCGGATTATTTTTATCCTCCTTGTTCTTAACCTTTCCTTTTTTGGATTTATTTTTTCCGGCGGGGGTAGATTGAACAGAGTTTACCTCAGAAGTCTTGTCGGTGGGAGGGGTAGGAGATGGAGCATTTTGAACATTAGAGGAAATGAGTTTGGGGTTGTTGCTAGAGGTTTGGACATAATGAGGTTGGGCATGGAAAGTTCCAATCACACCGTCAACTGCATGAGAGGCAGTAGGAGTAGTTGAAGTAGTGGAAGTAGAAGGACGAGGAGCATCAGGGAGTAAGTCATAGAGAGTCCATGTTTGTGAATAAACGAGGTCGAGGTATTGAGCATGAAAGATTGCATGTTCTTCTGTGACAACTCCACCCATGGCGATGTCACGAGCGATGCCATTCATGAATGATTTCGTGAACCACTCTTCCAACAACTGATCGAGAAGTTCGAGTTTGATGAGACGTCGTCTCCGTCGCCACTCATGAATGTGATCAGAGATATGAGTGGCTTTGGTTTGTTTGAAAGAACTCAAAATCTCGTTTCCCATTTCGTAGCAAATTGGTAACTAGTAGTGGGGGAGGAAAGCCATAGCGAGGGTGTTGAAGTTGGTGAAGAAGCCTCGTGGTAATTCTATGTACCACTTCATGGCGGAACCCGTGAGGGTTCGCTGAAAAAGGCGTAAACGAATAGATTCATCCATCAAGGAGTTGGATGAGCACCAAAGGTGAAATGTCATTACATGATTGTTCGGGTCCTCTCCATGTTTATCATCGAATTTAGGAATGTCGGATGGTAGTTTGGTCAGTATGGCGGGCCATTGAGGAGAGTGACGGATCAGATCATTTAAAATCCTCGACAGATCAGGGAGGTCCAGCGTGGCTAAGAAGGGTAATTTTTTATTCACATGTGGGTACTGGTGACTTTGGGGAGGGAGTCCCATCGGTATACCAGTGGGACCATAAGCAGTTTGCATATAATGTGAAGATCTGAGTAGATTCGGTGGTTGGTGTGGAGGCAAGTAATTCATAGGGTTGTTCCCTTGAACAGGGGCGTGGGGTTGAGCGTTCGAGCCCCAAATAGGATTAGACATGCCTGGATATGGTTGGCATGTACTAGGGGGTATGACAGAGCTAGCTTGAGGTTGTTGCCCCCTAGTCGAGTGAGGATTATGTTGTATAAGATAATTCCAATACTGGGCCAAGGATGGAGGTATGTTTTGTCCATAGGGTGGGGTCGGTGGGGGTTTCCCTCCAATCAGGGGTTGTGTCCCTATTGCGATTTGTCCTACAAAAGGGGATTGGGTTTGGCCTCCTTGGTGAAATTTTCCACCAATGGGAATCTGGTAATTAGGTGTGAAAGATGGGATGGTGCCACTAGGGTGGGTGCCTTCGATAGAGGATGGAAGAGGTCCTCTGGAAGGGGGTCAAGGAAGTGTCGGAATAAAATCAAGAATGAGATGGTGCCCAAAAGAAGTGGAAACACTAGGAGTCCCAGATGAGATTTGTGTAGGAGCGAGAATAGAAGCATTCAACGCATGATATCCGGGTGGAAGGGTTGGGGTGAATCTAGGTGAAAGCAGTGTGCTAATGGGGGCTTGGATAGCCACTCTAGTCCCAGTGTGAGGACTCATAGTATATGGGACCATTTTGTAATGGACCGTTTGTAGAGGGATAGTCAAGATGTGGTTAGCTGGTGGAGTGTCTGTACCAGGAAAATAATAAGTAGGAGTGAAAGGTACTGCGTCTGGATCAAATGTTTCGGGCAACTCAGGTGCGACGGTGATATCAATGCCTGTTCCTGAGCCAAGGAGATCCCGTTGAAAAATGTCAGTAGTCCAAAAAGGATCTTGACCCTCAGGTCCTATGAAAGGTCCGGTTGGTGATCCAAAATACTGGACAACTATATCTCCGGAAGAATTCACTCGAACAATATGTCTCTCGAAGTGGGGAGGAAGTCGGAAGTCCTCTCGAGAATTGGTAATTTGGAATCGTTCTAAAGATTTATTTCTTTCCACTGGTGGAGTGGCAACATCTTGGACTTCACTCTGTTGAGGATATCCCTCCGGTGAGTTGGTAGGCAAGAGTTGAGAACCTTCCAAATCTTCTAGGGGTAGGCCTTGCATTCTACGTGAATGGTGTGGAGGTTCAATTGTGATCGAGTTAGAGTTTTACGAAAGAAATTATATGGCCACCTTGGGTAAACAAACAACACACGCTAGTAAAATCTAGGAAGCAAAACCAAGCAAACAAGACCTTCCAATTCAGAAGTCACTAGTTGGTGATGAAATCCAACGTCGCGACGACGAGACAAGAAGGGGATGGGCTAGGGTGGAAAAGTTACATTGACGACCTGCTTAATGGACTTACACCCTAGTGCAATCTCCCACACACAATCGTCGGTATACCCTCCAAGGAGCCTAAGTGAGTCTGGCCAACGTCGATTCCAGGTACCATGAAAACTTACCCCTTCACAGTCACCTTGTGTAAGACTCTAAGAAGATAGGCTACTAAAGTTACCACGAACAACAATGATGTATGGGGGAACAATCGACAGTCCGATCCACATGCAAGGGCAGGGTATCTAGCCCGAAATCAGCTTGAGAGGCTTCCACTCATCATTGTGGGTATACCTTCAAGCGCCCCCATAATACGTGCAATCTCTACACCGATATCAACAAAGCAGGGTGAGTAACTCTGTCAATCTCAATGCGACCTCAGGTTTGAACCTTGTGTGAGAAGGGATTCCTAGGACAAAATGCTACAAATGGAATTTGACACTCCTTATCACAAGATGTTATTGTGTGTTTTGTGCTTTGGAGAGTGTGTCTCACTACCTATATCAAAGCTCTAGCCTAGCTAATGTTGGTGTAAAAGAGCCCTAGAAAAAGTTACTAGTTGAATTTTAAAATTGCGCTATATTATTAAAGGTTGTTGTTACTCAAAAGGAGACAGAAATGAAACTGATGTTGTGTGAGACTCTGACCCAACAATGCATAAAATAGGAATGAATGATACAATTTTTTTTCCGATGAATCCTATTTACAGGAGGGAAAGAGGAGTTTTTTGGAACAATGTGAACGACGATGTATGATATTCTCTTAAATGTAATATCAAACAACCATGAACAATGAAAATTTCCTATTCGTTCTCTTTCAATACTTGAATGCCAATATTTTCGAATAAAAAGTTTCTTTAAAAAAACAAAATGTCTTTAATTTTTATTAGAAACCAAGCAACAGGGATGGAACTAGGAAAAAGTAAGCAACCAATGAAAAAGAAATACACAACAAACACCCAAATCGATCTTTCAATGAAGACAAAAATAACAAACTGACAAGACCAGTCTCTTCAAATGCACATGGGTAACAGTTTTCCAAGTAATAAGCAATTGAAAAGAACGATTAATCTCAACTTTTAATCCAATCAAAGGCTCTAGACCAAACAAGCACTCGGATTTCTAAACCGGAGATTATACCCTTGTTAAGAAAAGGTCAAGAGGTAAAAATTGAGAAAAAATGATCAAGAAGAGATTTCGATTTCCGAAAACTAATCATTCGCAAGAATTGAAGTCAAGAAACATTCAATCACTAACCAAGAAAGTTCTTCCTAGACACACAAATACATCTGGGCATCTGAGGACACAAAAGACTTAATCCAAAATTTTACAAGTGAGTTCGCAGGTTGGCAGTGGAGTACAGTGCAAAAATTAAAGATTCTCGCAGGCTAGACATAGGCAGGGTGCGAGAAGTTCACACTGAACTGAACAATAGGGTGCAAACCTCAGTTATTCTCGCACGCTACAGAAAGGTGCAGTGCGAGAAGGTTTGTAATCAAGAAAATTTTGGAAAAAAGACAAAACCTTTGAGGGAACTTCTGTATCTAGGGAGTCTGTAAGGGTATCCTCAAGACTCAAAGATTGATGGGAATGAAAAAGGGCAGGTCAAGAGAAAATGGCCAAGAAAAAACCACTAAAATGGGTTGTCTCCCCAGTGGAGTCGCCAATTTTGTTATCAGATAAATCGGTAGGTGTGGACACTAACAGATCTCCCTAGATCCACCTGGATCTAGAACAAAACAAGACAGGACATGACTCTTTCCCTAAGTTGCAATCATTGAATCTACTACTAAGAAGGAATGAGTGACATACCTTTATATCGCTTCCTTAGGTCTCTATTATTCCCGCTTCGCTCCGATGCTCTTGTGAAATTAGGTCCAAGACAACACAAACCAACCAAAGTGAAGATAGCAAAGTATATTCAATGTCAACCTATTCATATGATCAAGGAGTTATGCAATAAAATAAGAGTGATTTTATGGGAAAGGGACATGTCGTTGTATTATATTAAATGGAAGTAGAAGATACAACCAGATCGCCTTGATGTCACAAGATTCCTCTCAGTGACCCTTGGTTCCAACACACACACTTTCTCTGTATTTGCATGAAGAATATCCAATACAACTTGATAGACTAGATAGAGTCTTCAAGCTTCTGTCCAAGCAGATTTCTTCACACAATCCTTTCACCAATTCTTCATTCAATCTTGCTTAACCTTTTCCATGAGAAACCTATCAATATATAGGAGAAGGAGGGATGGTTAAATGGATGAGGATGATCCCACCAAATCTGAGAAGTCAATAGGATGCAATCCATGCGAATGCCAACTCATTTTCTAGAAGATTCCCTTCTAGAACCTTCGTGACCTCTTCTCTTCCTCAAGCTTAAAAACATGTTCGCACCCTACCTATAGAGCAGAAATGCGAACAGTTCGCACCCTAAGTGTGGGTGACCTGCAAGAATGAGGGATTTTCACACCCTGTAACATAGGTAGCCTGCGAACTCATCTTAAAAATGTGTTTCTTGGAAGAAGACAACAGTCATCTTTCTCAGGAAAAAATTCCTTGTGGGAGCTTGAATACATCACTTGTAGAGACATCACCAGAGTGACCAAAACCATGTGTAACATGCACAGATATTCTTTCCTATGAGAAGAAGGGTTTTGGAGGCTTTGTGCTTGTAACAAATTGAAGATGATAATAAAGAAGAATATATTGTGGACGTAGCCCCAGGGTGGGGGAGAACCACGTAAATCTGTGTGTTATGCTCTGTGCTTTGATTCAATGTGTTTATCTTTTCTTATGCTATGTTATTTGATATATCCACTTATGCTCTGTGCTTCTTAGATATATATGATTGTTAGATCTGATGTGTATGAGGATGCTTAGTGTTGATCTACTGGATCTGATCTAGGTTACTACAGTTAAGTGTTGAAATACTGTAGATCTAAGTATACACCGCGATGCTCTGTGTTGTCTATGAAGTATAATAAGGGTTGAATATTGATGAATTATCGATGCTAAGTGCTTTGTAAATGATATAATCACATATCTGTGTCCTAGCTAAGGTTGCAGACACCTGAATCTTGTAACCACCCCTGCCTCTACCTCGAGTGAGACTTCATCTGCTTCGCAGGTGTTGCCGAACGGGCCGGTAGTTAGGGATTTGTTGGTGCGCTCTTGAGCATTGAACCCTGGTTCTACCCCTGTGCCAACAGTCACCTATTCAATGCCTAAAAAATCTTGCAGCATCTTACAGAACTCAAAAAATGTTGATCCGTAGGTTTTTATGCCCTAAGGAGGTATTGGCCAATATTCCCTAAAATGGTTTGGGATGCGACTTGCAAATGTGCATAAAAAAAAAACCCTCGACTCTGATGGATTCCTGGTATAGGATTTCAGCTAGAGCACCCCTTACTCCCAGGTGCCATACCTCGGAAGTTGATTTACTCATTGATTTCAAGAAATAGAGTTTTTCTCAGTTAGAAGAAATGTAACATTTGGATTAAGGGGTCCAATTTATGAAACCATGCCTCAGGAGAAGATGGAAAATGTGGTAACCTAGTCCATGCCTAAACAATATTGCATCATCTCACAAAACTCAAAAATGTTGATCTGTTAGGTTTTTATGCCCCAAGGAGGAATTGTCCAAGAGTCCCCGAAATGGTTTGGGATGCGGCTTGCAACTGCGCATACAATGAAAACCGATACTCGAAATGAGAAACCATCGAATCTATTGGATTCTTGGAAGACCATTTCAGCTAGAGCACCCCACATTCCCTATTCCCATGCCTCAGAGGTTGCTTTATTCATCGATTTTGAGAACTAGAGCTTCTCCCAATAAGAAGCAATCCAACATTTGGATTAAGGGGTTCAATTTATGAAATCATGCCTCAGGATAATATGGACAATGTGGTCACCTATAACATGCCTAAGCAAGCTTGCAACATCTCACGGAACTCAAAAATGTTGCTCTGTTAGGATTTTATGCCCCGAGGAGGAATTAGGGTTTCACCCAGTTATAAGCAATGCAACATTTCTATTAATGGGTCCAATTTATGAAATTGTGCCTCATGAGTGGATGGACAATGTGATCACCTAGTCCATTCCTAAGGCATCTTGCAGCATCTCATAGAACTCAAAAAGGTTGATCTATTAGGTGTTTATGCCCCAAGGAGGAATTGACCAAGAGTCCCCGAAATGGTTTGGGATGAATAATATAATAACCGAGACTCGGATTGAGGAACCGTCGAATCCGTTGGATTCCTGGAATAGGATTTCAGCTAGAGAACCCCTCACTCTCGATTCCCATGCTTCAGAGGTTTATTTATTCGTTGATTTCAAGAAATAGAGTTTCTCCTAGTAAGAAGTAATGCAACATTTGAATTAAGGGGTTCAATTTTTGAAACCATGCCTCGAGAGTGGATGGAAAATGTGATCACCTATACCATGCCTAAAAATATTTTCATCATCTCACAAAACTCAAATATATTGTTTCGTTAGGATTTTATGCCCCGAGTAGGACTTGACCAAGACTCCCCGAAATGGTTTGAGATGCGGCTTGAAACTGGGCATAAAATGAAAACCGAGACTCATATTGTGGAACCTTCAATGTCATTGGATTCTTGGCATGCGATTTCAACTAGATCACTCCTCACTCTCGGGTTCCATGCCTAGAAAGTTTCTTTACTCATTGATTTGAAGAACTAGGGTTTTGCTAAGTTAGAATCAATGCAACATTTGGATTAATGTGTCCAATTTATGAAATTGTACCTTGGGAGTGGATGGAAAATGTGGTCACCTAGACCATGCCTAAAAAATATTTCAACATCTCACGGAACTCAAAAATGTTGCTCCATTAGGTTTTTATGCCCCAAGGAGGAAGTGGACAAGAGTCCCCGAAATGGTTTGGGATGCGACTTACAACTAGGCATAAAATGAAAACCTAGACTTGGATTGAGGAACCATTGATTCCATTGGATTCTTGTCATATGATTTTAGATATATAACCCCTCACTCTCGGGTCCCATGCCTCAGAGGTTTCTTTATTCATTGTTTTTTAGAACTAGGGTTTTGCTCAATAGGAAGCAATGCAACATTTCGATTAAGGGATCCAATTTATGAAATCGTGCCTTGGGAACAGATGAAAAAATTGGTCACCTATTCCATGCCTAAAAAATCTTGCAGCATCTCACAAAACTCAAAAATGTTTCTCCATTAGGTTTTTATGGCCCAAGGAGGAATTGGCCAAGAGTCCCTGAAATGGTTTGGGATGCGGCTTGCAACTGGGCATAAAACAAAAAATGATACTCGGATTGAGGAACAATCAAATATGTTGGATTCTTGGCATAGGATATCAGCTAGAGCACCCATCATTCTTGATTCCCATGCCTCAGAGGTTGTTTTATTCATCAATTTCGAGAACTATAGTTCCGCGCAGTAAGAAGCAATGCAACATTTGGATTAAGGGGTTCAATTTATGAAATCGTGCCTCAGGAGCGGATAGAAAATTTGGTCACCTATACCATGCCTAAAAAATATTGTAACATGTCATGAAACTCAAAAATGTTGCTCTGTTAGGTTTTTATCCCCCGAGGAGGAATTGGACAAGAGTCCCCGAAATGGTTTGGGATGCGGCTTGCAACCGGGCATAAAATGAAAACCGAGACTCATATTGTGGAACTGTCAACTCCGTTGGATTCCTAGCATACGATTTTAGCGAAATCACCCCTCACTCTTGGGTCCCATGCCTCAGAGGGAATAAAAAAAGATTGCAAATTGGGACAGATTATGGGATGATTGCTAGAATCTTTGGAGGCGTTTTGCTCAGAAAATCAACTTCGAGGACATTTGAGGATTGACTTGAAGAGACATTAGATGATTGGATCCCTTGGAGGAGGATTTGGGGTTAGTATTATGCCCAATAGGGTGGAACATAAATCTATGGCCATTCTAGTGTTGCTTGGAACTAACCCTGGTATCACACTAAAGTTGGGTCTGCCACTTGAACTAAATGTTGTAGAAGGTGGAGAATCTATGTTTAAATAGGTGATAATATGCCAAAAAGGGTTTGTGTGTTCTGGCTTAGAAATTTTCACAATGGTTAATCATAGTCAATTTTCAATAGTAATTCATCTGGGTCAATCTTGATGAAATTTCATTTCCTTAGAATCAAGCATTCGAACAGGGAAACTCTTCAAGCCATCATATAGAACATATAAATTATCAATCATTGATGATAGGATCATTCAGAGAACTTAAGATAATTGTTAAAAATGGAGATGGTATTACTAACAGTTAGAGACAATTCATGGTAGAAAGGTTAAGGAACCTATGAGTAGGACATTGAAATTATTATATCTACTACTGATGGTCGACAATGAAAGCAACTGGAACTAGTTATTAATAAAAAATCGCAACCCTATAGTTTCTAGTTGTATGTGGTAGTATTTGTTATTGTGTTTAATGGTGTATGTTGACCTCTATTTGTGAAATAGTCAATGGCTTTGTGTCTTTCCCCCATATTTGTTACACATATTTTATGCTTCCCTTGCAAAAGCCTGATCATCTTGAGCTGCTTGTTGTAGCCCTCTTTGACTTACTCTTTCCTACTAGCTTACCCATTTTCACCTTAAGACAAATTGAAAATATCTTAAATTTATAATTTCCTTAGCATCTTAAATCCCCATTCTGGGATCTTGTTCCAATGGATAGTTAAACAAAACTATTTAGCATACCCTGAAAAGAAGCTATCTACAATAATATGGGTGGCATTGTTCAATGTATATGACCAAGTAAGCATGGAAGGTAAGGGTTTTGGTTTAAATATGGATTTGGAATTGAATAATAATAGTAACATAAGGTACATTGAACTTAATAACCAAAATGCAGGTAGTAAGTGAATCAAAAAAAGAACTCCAAAGTCTGGAACATTGATTTCTTCTAGAATAAATCCCCAAGCTGACCATAGATACAATTTTTAGGGAGGCATTACATGATCATGGCCTGGAGAAGAAATATTGACCGAAACTTTACATAAGAGCAAGTGAATCAAGGGTAAAGTTTCCTTAGATAGGGTTTTTTTCAAAAGAGGGAACCTAGTTACCATAGAACCCTCATTAGTAGAAGGATAGACTTAAAATTTGGATTGATTGGCATCATTAGGGAGGTTATTTGGTATACCCCCAACCCAAAGGTATGATGAGCTTCTATCGAAATTCAATGCCAAGCAACCTTCCAAAATAAATCGGGATTTGCAAGATCCTCTAATAGATTAAGGATTCTTTATGGATGTACTAAGGAAAAACAAATTCAACTTGAAACATAAGATATACTAGGCTATTTGAATAATTAGCTAAATGATAAGGATAGTCTAAATGGATTTAGGAGGTGTAACCATGGCTATGATTGTAATATGGGTGAGAGGAGTAGATCCATGGCTCTAATAATTATAGGTGGAATCACTCTGGTCATTGACCAGTAATCAGATCTAGGTAGAAATGCATTCAAACTTAGGGTAACAATAAAGGAAGTTCAGGATATAGGATGGACTCTACTCTGTAATATGATCTAAATTAATCTATATCTCCATCCCACTCATGAGGCATTGTAATGATCCCAAGCCATTATGCAAGGATCATCACTGTTTTGGTGTCTTTTTAAAACTTTTTCTGAGTGAGGTATTTCGTCAAACACTTTGTTGATCTACCTTTTAGATGTGTTTATATGTGTGTATGCAACAAATAACAGAAAGAGATAACCATGGAACATACCTCAACCATATGCAACAAGATAGACAGGCCAAAACATCTCAATTCTTCTTTATTCATAAAATAGAGAAACCTACTACAATGAAGATGTCGATCTGGAATGCTCAACAGATGGCCAAGGAGATAGACAATAGATAAGAGCTGCTACAAAATGCTCCCACTAATACAAAAGATGCCTCCAAAGGTTGAATAAGAAATGAAGATCAATACAAGAAGATTTGAATGCCAAACTCTCCAGCTGAAGAATGCCACACTCCAATAGAAGGCTAAAACCCTCAATAACTCGGCCCTACTGCCAAAAGTGTCCAATCACAATAATAAATATGCCAACTGATAGATCGGGTGATGGTAAGAACAAACCAGGTGACCGAATCTCCAAGATCCCTCTCAATCTCTATAGATCTGAAATCCCCCACTGAATGGTGCACCCCACTGGATGACTGAAACCCTAGATAATTCGGCCCTGCTGAACGAGGCCTCCAAATGCTCTGAAACTCTCCAGAAATATAGATCAGGACACTACAAGTCACTAGGTAAAGTCTCAGGGTCATATCTAAAGTGTAACCCCTCCAAACGGACTAGATCTGAATCTCAAAAACACCCTCCTTCTCTTCAATTCGCCCCACTGCTCAAGAAATAATCTGAGCCATAAAACTGTCTTAGAAAGCACTAGATCTTATGTCCAAGGCCCTACAATGAAAACCTAAGTGATAGAATCCTCAATGGCCCTGCCAATCTCCTACAACAAATCTCTCTCCAAAGATGGTGCCCCCCTCTTGCTGGAATCCCTCAACTGGTGCGCCCTCTCTCTATCTGCACATGAAACTGATGTAGAATCCTCCTGCAACTGAGTAGATCTAGAAATAGAATGGTGTGGGAGAGTATTTCATATCCAAGATGAAGCTTGGGACAAGATAGGTG
>ML783260.1:419057-443772 GCA_009831015.1 Picea engelmannii | reverse complement strand
TGGTTGGGCCCGCCAAACAGGTGCAAGTCGCTGCTTTACTCTGTCATAGATTTAGTTATTTCAGTGTGTTAGTGTTTTCTTACATGATAGCTTAAAGTTTCAGAATTAACTCGTTCAAAATCGTGTTTATTTATTCTTCAACCAAATCGTTCCAGCATACTGTTATCTTTTACGTTGATGAGTATTGAATGCATGAATGATGCCTGTAGGGTTTGGAACTTGAACTATGTTTGATTAGTCTCTGGTTTTCAATTCAAATATCACTTAGAATTGGAATGAACTTTGCTTTGTCAAATAGTTAGTTACCCTGCTTAGTTAGGATAGTTAGATTGCATTTAAATTAGAGGAAGCTTCTGGTACCAGTAGGGTAAGTAGGATATATCTTTGTTTTCCTGTAGACAGATTTAGATTCATTTGTAATGTTCATATTAAATGCATTTTAGGAAATACTCTTTTTTGTCATGGCCTGAATCGAAATGGTGATGATAGATGATTAAAAGTAGTGGTGGAATAATCTTGTGGAATCACACTTCTGAATGGAAATAGAAGCACCAACATTTAAGCATAGGACTGTTTTATGTTAATGACTTAAATAGGAAATGCTAAGTTTCAGGATAATCATTAGGATTCAAGTTCTCAGAGTGAGTTTGTGTTTTCTTCTAAGGATAGCATTCAGATGGCGATTAGAGCCTTACCTGCACATACAGTGTAGCAGCTCAAATTTTACCAACCCTGGTTTGACAATTTAGTGTTTCAGGTCATTCAAATCTTCAATTTAGCAGCCTGACAAACCGTTGAAGGCATGATTCCTTCAACATGTTCAAAAAATCCTTCCTGACATATAAAATTCAAATTTCACCTAAAACCATGTCGTATTTTATCCTTGTATCATAGGTACCAATGAAAGATCCAAAACATGTTGTTGTGGAAGAAGTTTGGGTCCCAGGAGTGGCTTCAAAATTGGAGGTCCCTTCTCTCTGTTCCAAATTCTTAGAGGTTATCATCAATGATTTCCTCCTTGATCTTTTGCTCAATCCAAGAGTGGTTGGGGAATCAATTGATTCCCTTTGACATGGTTGATTTTCTTGCAATGTTTCAGGAGTATTAGCGGATCATTTTTCTATATATCTTGCAAGAATTTTCAAGTCTACACCATCAAGTTTTTTGACAACCTCCATCCCCAATATCGAAGAAAAGGCCTCTTTCTCCTAGTCAGTCTAATGTCCTTGGATATATAAAATATTTTTTCTGTTTTAATTTTTTGCATAAAAAACTAAAAACTTAAAAAAAAAAATGAGACAATTAGAAATATATAAATTGACAATGAATTACCTCATTGTGGCTAGAATATGTTTCCTTCCCTTTGCTTGACATTTTAAGTGAACTAGGTAAAATACCTTCTGTCATGATTTGGGCAAGTTGACTTGGTCATGATTTGGTCACGATTTTTTAAGGTGCGTATTTCTTCTCCCTTCTTCCTGGTTTTTTTTTCCTCTTCTAACAAGGATAACCAAATATCAAAATCATCTTTATATTATAGTGTTGTTTCAAATACAAAGTGTACATAGTATTACAAAGAAGATAGTGATTGTAAGAGCAGAGATGCTTTCTCAAATGATTCCTAAGAAGGTTTTTGGTGTCCATGTCTAATAATAGTGTTAATATAACTCTCCCATGATTTATTTATGCTAATATTGCAATATATTAGACCATAAAACATGAGGACATTTATAGATCAAGAAGTCCAAATCTAATAGTTGTGAAAGTTGATAATTTTGTTACCTGAAAATTGTGGAAAATGAACTTTTTGGGATGGTGATACTTGATGTAGCATCTCATTGGATATTGACTAGTGTTTCCATATAATCATATTCCCTTGTTGAGGGATGGAGGCTTAGGTGCATTTGTTGCTACAGTTGTAGTCTTCAAGACAACCCACAACCTAAGCCTGTGGCCTTTCTGTTGTGGAATAATTTGGGTACCACAATTAAATCATGTGGGTTCTACAAAGGAAACCTTTGATGTTGTGGAATGTGAAGAGAATGCATACAATGTCAGGAAACCTTTGTTTGACCTCAGGAAACCCCCAATCCATGCTTTTGTCGCACCTGTATTTTGAAAATGTGCTTTCCTTCTGGCTCGTGGGGTTTTCTCCTTTTTTTTGGTTGAACCATGAGTCAGCATAATCTACGTCGACTTTAGCACCAACTTAGGGAATCAATATAATCTATTTGGGGCATAAGATTCTGTGCAAAAAGTGCCTAGTGTAGCGCCTAAACTAGGAGACTTAGAACACCTTAAAAGGGATGATGAATACCAAAGGGATATGCATAGTAAAAATAAAATCTCATATGGCACAATATGTTTTCCAACAGTGGCCAAGGTTCTATGCTAACTTATCCCTTGGTCTTTGTGAGCCTTGATGTTTGTACTTCACTAGTGTGGTTGCATGATGTCAAATTTTGTAGCAAAAATCATCTCACAATGATGATAGAAGTTATGGTTATGTGATCTGGGTCCTAACAATAGAATCAGGAACTTAACCAATGATGGTGAGATTCGTTGGACCATAATCATGCTCATCATGGTTAAACCCTGATTAAGGAATATCACCCACTCTACTAGAACAATTATGTCTTTAGCTAGGATGCAACACCAAACAATTCCATGGCAATTGAAGGGATGAACTTATGATCAACAAATGATATGGTAAGCTATTGCACATTCCACTCAAATTCTTGTTGTATATTTCATTTCAGATTTCTTTGTTTTAACAATAATTATGTAGAGATAACAAACTTGATGAAATATGGGGTTGATAAGTGTGTTGTTTGAATCCAAGGAACATATTTATTCAGGAACTTCATCGTCCAGATAAAGTTGGTCCCTGGTTATTTTTTTAGCACTGCCATAGCCTTCTATGTGACTGTATTCATATTAATCTTTGTGCTTTTATTTTCTTAAGATGATTCCTACTTATTGTGTGTGTGTTTTTGTTTACGATGGGAAACATTCTTTGTGAATTGGAAAAAATAACAAGATAGACTTAGAATTATTGTGCAATAAGTTTGGCTAACACTACATTATCTAGACCAACATATTCATTGGGGTCAAGGGTAAAAGACAATAACATAGATATATCTATTTGTTTTCCCTTAAAGAAAACCTTCTAAGGTCCCTCACTCTTCTTCAAAATAAAATATCTCTTATTCTACCCCACCAAGGATTATCATTCCTATCTAGATCTCTAGAATGCACCTCTCTCTCATTCAATATGGATTGGTGTCATAACCATCTACATGGGTACATTCACAATAATCATTGTGGTTTTTTTTTCTAAATTTGTTTCATACTTATCATGCATGCATTCGTTTGTGGTGGGTAGCTTTATTTGTAGATTAGAGACCAAGGTGCGATTGACTTCAAATTTTAGGTCAATAAATCAAAATAACCCTACATTATCTAGACCAATCTATTCACAAGGAGTAAGGGTGAGAAAGAGACTTGAATATATCTTGTGTTCTACCCCAATAAAGATTAGCATTTATATGTAGTGTTTTGGAAAATTTACTAGATTGTGAAAGCTCCATATATGAATCCATGGAGTTTCCATTAAACTATATTTCAAACAAATCCAAATTAAGAAAGTGTGTTATGTAATTTTAGAATGCACCTGCTCTAGGTGAATATGTATTGATGTCATGGTATTGATGTGAATATATATATATATAGTTGTTTACTTCTTGTTGTATGTATTTATTGGTTCTGGGAAATTTTCTTCATGAAATGGAGAGCACAATGAGATAGACTTCAAATTCTTGAGCAATAAGTCTAACCAACCCTACATTCTTCATAATAAAATATCCATAGGAATAAAGGTAGAGAGAGAGAATGTCATATATATTTGGTTCAATCCCACCATTGATTATTATTCCTACATAATGATCTAAAACATTTACCATATTATGTAAGACCCCATAATCGAACCCCTAACATTCCCATTAAGTTTTGTTTCAAACAAAACCAAAGGAAAATTTTATTATGTAATTTTGCAATGCACCTCTCTCTTGTTGAATATGGAATGGTGACATGGCCTTCTACATGAGTACATTCATAATAATGATTAAGATTTTTTTTAAAGATGCTCCTTGCTTACTTTATGTGTATTTTTTTGTGGTGCACAATATTATTTGTAGATTGGAAAGCATGATTATATAGACCTTCAATTATTGGGAAATAAGTTTGAGCAACCCTACATTCTCCAAACCATTGTATTCATGGGGGTAATATGAGAGAGAGAGAGAGAGAGAGAGAGAGAGAGAGAGAGAGAGAGAGAGAGAGAGAGATTTCACCAAGGCCTATATTCCTTTTTCGTGTGTGAGGAGGGTTATGCAAGGGTGAGAGAGGAGAGAGCATATATCTCCAGTTTGACCCCACTAAGGCTAATTTTTCATATTCTAACTATCTTCATTTGTGTGTATGTTGGTTGGTGGGAGGAGGGTGGAAAGGGTGAGAGAGGGAAAGAACGTATATCTCAATTTTGACCCCATCAAGGCTTATAATTCCTATTCTAACTATATATTTCTCTCTATGTGTGTGTTCAAAGTGATCTTATATGTTCTTATAATGAAGTGGCATTAAAATCATAAATTCCAACTCTTCCAAAGTTGCAATCACAATGTTACCGTATTGGATATCTAAATCCATTTTATCCCACCATTAAAATCATAGATGTTAACTCTTCCAATGTTGCAGTCACAATATTGTTACCTTATTGGATATTTAAATCTATGGTGTGTCACCATTCTTTTGCAGTGCCTTCCGAATGTGAGATAACACAGTGTGTGTTCTCTTCATCTTCCCATGGGTTTCAACAAAATAATTTTTTGGCCTTGTCAACTCATATTTGAGGTTGAATGTTTGAGTTGTCTCTAAAAAAGTTGAAATCTTGATCTTCATTTTTTAGATGGTTTATGAATTTTTGGAAGGTGATTGGAGATTTATCTCTTTTGACTACTCTAAAATATCTAAAATACATTGAACCTCCAAATTTAGGGTCCATTCCTGATATGTGATTTGATAAATATGATTTATTTATGGATTAGATCCTTTGAAAGGAACTTGTCCTTGTCACTTAAACTCTCAAATACCCTTATCTTTGAGATTCACCTCAAAAAATTCTTTGAGGGTTCCCTTGGAAATCCTCTCCATCCTTGTTTGGGGCAATTTTAGTTGAATTCTCGAATTAATATCATTATCATATTCTGCAAGTGATCATTTATGATTTGTAGTACAATATTTAAGTCTCAACCATGATTTCCACAACCATTGTTTTATACTTCCAGTCCTTTGGCATGATGTCGTTTAAATTGAACATTGGAAGTAAAATTGCAGTAGCGAGAATGTAAGAAATTGAGCCATCATGGTAGTCATAAGAAGACTTCAAACCAACAAGTAAAGTAACTCTATTTTAAAAATAAACAAAATCAAAGATGACAAGTCTAAAAAAGTAACTATGAATATCATTAAGACACTATAAGAAAACATGGATTTCGCACCAAAATTTAGTGTATAATTTTTATGGTGAAGCATTTCCCAATGCTATAGTCAGTGCAATATCAAACTTTGTAATATGTGCAATTTTTTCATTGAATTTTACGTTGGGGTTTCCATCAACATTAGCATCGAGTTTGGCATGGAATTGCATTTAGCACTGATCAATGCATTGTGTTTAGCATTGTGTTTCATCATCAAAAACAACAACATTAGCCTCCTCATGTTGTTGATCATTATCATCAACATCATTTGATCCCTCTGATTTGTCAATCTCAACAAATTCTGGATCATCATCTTCCAAATACTTATCTTGAAAATAAATAAAACATGGGACATTGTCAGTGGAATTCATTTTATATAATTAGATATGTGATTGATATATGTAAGTCATACAAAATAATGCCATAGGACTGATGATACTAAGAGGGGGGTTGAATCAATATCAAGTACAATTTAAAAAAAAATCAACTTATACTTCAACCAGATTATATATTCAATTATATCCAATGAGAAATGAACAATAGTAGAAGAGTTACACCAATACACCACAATACACCATGCACAATATATGATAAATAATCAGTAGTTATTGTTCAAGGGAAGTAATGACTTCCAAAGGTAGCTACAACTTCCAAATATAAAGGGAAGGATAAACCTCCAAAAGGAAGATACAATCCTCCAATATCAACAGAGGATTGACCTCTACATCCTTGCCCCTTCCTTCCACTCAAGAATATATGAGAGATAATAAAACTTTACATTAAATTATCACCATCAACAAACCATCACATAGAACCTGATAATGCTTCCTGAGACTTCTTCAACTTCTGCAATTCTTCACTTCTTATAATAATTTGATCCTGTAGATAATATAACTCAATGTATTCTATGAAATGCCTCCAAGTTTCACTCCTTGAATCCTCCCAGAAAAGGAGTTATAGAGAAAATGGTATACCTTATTCAATTCTGGTTTATTCAGGAGAGCAAACTTGTACAACATTCTCCACGCTCAATATTTAACATGATATTCTAAAATTTCTACACAAGAAACTACAACATGTACTCTTTCCAATCCAATTGGTCTCACTTCATTTGAATTCTCTATGAAGATGTTATGATTGTTTTACTTGGAACACATGTTTATGACTAGCTTCAAGACTAGTCAAAAACCCTATCTTCCACGGAGTGTATCTCCAAAATTTTAGCGAATAAAGAGTTGTTATTTTTACCACAGGTACCTAGATATGCCTTCTCAGTAGAATATAAATTTCACCATATGAATCATTCTAGAAAAAATGTTATAGCGAAAATGGTAAGATGACCTATAAATAACATACCTTAGAACTCATCACCAAAAGACTTCATCCTCCCTTGAAATTCGGCCTTCCTTACTTCAGATTTCCTCTGAAATTCGACTTATATCTCCTTGTTCATTAAAAAAATTGTGTGTGTTAAAAAATGAATGTATAATGAGATTTATTTATACCCTTTATGTCACTTCCTTTTAACATTAGCGTCGACATGTAGTTTCTGCTTCAATTCACATTGTCATCTTCAAAAATTTATTTCTTCTCAATCATGAGGATCCACGTTGTTGGGGACCTATAATCATAGGTAACTCGATTCTTCGACTGTTGATTTGACGTTTCTCTCATGATGACGAAGTCTGGCTCGGTTGATCCCGTTTCTCCCCTCCATTCATTTCGCTCGATCCCCCATCGCCCTGTTGAATCCTTCATCCATGTTGCACCACTCATTCCCTTGTCTTTTCGTCCCTGAGCCACATCTCTCCCACCACCCATTCACAAATAAATGAACTTAATATTAAAGAAAAAATAACAATAAGTTAATTAGATTAAATAATAGTATTGTTAGTATAGTTAGAATAGGTTAAACTAGTTAATAAATAACTAGTTAATAATTAATTAATTATTAATTAAGTTAAAAATCTAAGTTAGTAATTAGGTTAGAATTTAATTAATTAAAAAATAATACAAATGAAACAAATCATAAAACATTAAAAATTAAATTAAAAAAAAATAATATTAAAAAAAACACAAAGCAAATTAAATAAAAAGAAAAACATTAAAACAAATTAAAATTTAATAAATAAAACATAAAATATAAAAAACAAAATATAAAAACCAAAACATATAATATAATAAACAAAACAAAAAACATATTAAAACAAAACCAAACGTAAACAAAACATAACAAAACAAATTTAAAAAACAAACATAAGGAAAACAATAAATAAAATATAATGAAACTAAAACAAACATATAAAACAATAAAACTAAAACTAAAATGAAATAAAAATTAAAAACTTAAAAACTACCCTAAGTCCTACCCCTCGCGCATACCTTCACACATCACATCAAAACAAATCAACGACTTCTAAAAATTCCGGACCCCCTCACTATCTGAAACTTAACAAGAGGGGGGGTCTGGAATGATGGTTTTCCAATACCACCCCCCGGACAGGTGTCGTCTCTCCATTCCAGCGCACCCCTCCCCCTAAAACCGCTTACCACCTCAGGGGGGGTCTGGAATAACACCCATCCCGAAAAGAAAACCACTTTCCTCATTTTTCGCCATTTTTGCCTATTTCGGTATGTCTTCTTTCAAAACGGATTCTGGGCAAATGAAGATGGATTTTCAAAATCCAAGAGAGACTGTTTCTCAGCATGGGATGAAGAACAAAAACCTCTCTCATGGGATGGGGAGAATCGAAGCCATCTTCGAGGCCCTTTTTTCCAGATTTTAACTTTTTTGTTACAGTCCTGATTTTGCGAGAGCTGTTACGGCCAGCTGGAGGCAAATTTGGAAAAACCGAAGGAGGTTTTTGTCCAGAACATGCCCATATACAATAAAATCCTTCATTTTTTTACAAGGTGTCAGCGTTGAAGAAAAAACTATGTTTGTTCGAACCCCTTTTTCGCAGAAATTAGGCCTGTCTTTCATGGCGGACAGTTCCAAATGTTTAGGGATTTATGGCTATTTTTGGCCGAGGTGGTTGAAACCGACTTTTGAAACTTATGGGGAGGTCTCTCCTATTTACAGATATGATTTTTAATGTAAAAATTTTGATCATTCGAGGACCATGATTTAAAATTTTGTAAAACAGCTCGCTAAGCTTTTTGTGTTTTTTCATCAATTCAATGAGACAGTGCTATGATGCAGGATTCTTGTGACTATTTCAACTGGTGATGTGCATCCTTCTGTGTTAATTTGTTTCTCTATTATCATAATTAATGTCTTCCTCTGAATTATTCCAAGAATATTAAGAACATAATTGGTTTTAATGCACCCTATGTCTCTGGCTTGGTATAGTTTTTTATGTTTTCCACTAAAGATTAAACTCAGAATTCTTAGTTGTTCTGTGTTTAATTGGATTCCTTGACCTGTTTCGTCTCACCCATTTCATTTAAATTAAAGGATCCAGTGATTTGTCTACCTTGCCCTGCAAATATTAGATTGTTAACATGGATTTTTTACCATTCGTTGTAGTGACTCCATAGCCCTTGGTTTCTTTTCTCTGCCCATACTCAAAATCCATAAACAAACCTATGTTCTTCATAGCTAGCCTAATATTCTCTTCAAACAAAGTTATATCAGATAGAGAGATCCCTCTCTGAGTCTTGGAGGGCTAGATCCAAGACTCGAAGTGGTTTTGATGTTGCCTCTGTGACTGTCATCACAACCTTGGGCAAATTACAGAGTGCTAACAGAATGGCGACCATACCGGGGACTCTCCCCAGTAGTACACTTCAAAGCTTCAGATATGATCATTGATGGTGGATAGTGACCAGACACTAGAAGGTTGAGATCATTCACTTGGCGACTCCAATCAACTCCAGACAGTGCCAACTCGAAGACCCCACTGGAGGAAGAACCTAAAGCATGGCCAAGCAGCCTAGAAAGACCAAGTACTCAAGCTCAAATTGCATTCAAGACATATTTGGTTTTATCTGCAATTATGTTTTATCTTATTCTAAGCCTGATCAAGAGTATATTGCCGAATATTACATCAACCACCTATTAATTGAAGAGCCTCAAGAGATCAGATCCCCAATCGTGGATTATGTACATACTCATACACCTGTGCACACCCCAGATGCATATGTAGAAAGCCTAGTGAGACATAAGCCTCCTGCTTTATCTCCTACTCTTGCAAAACCTCTGGATGGTTGTGAGCCTCTTGCTTCATCTCCTGTGTTTTCAAAATTCCTAGACTAATACCAGCCTCTATATTTGCCTCCCATTCTCCATGACCTCCCTGTCAATTACATCAATAATCTGCCTAGGTTTGATGGAGAAAATGGGAAGATCACTACTGAAAAGCATATTAAAAACCTTGAGGATTTCCTTGACCTTTATGAGGTTGAAGACGATGATGTCTGTATCAAGATGTTTGCCCTGTCTTTGCAAGGTAAAGTTAAAAATTGGTTTAGAAATATGCCAGCTGCAAGCATCAGAAATTGTCATCAATTCATGCAATTTTTCTTAGATAGGTGGGTGATCATGGGAAATATTTTCCTCATCCTAGAAGAATATGACCACTTGAAAAGAAATCCCGGAGAGACAGTACAACAGTTCTCAACCAGGTTCAATGAGGTGTATCATTCAATACCTGTGGATGTAAGGCCACCTCCTAGTTTAGCTAAATTGCATTTCCCAAAAGCCTTTGATCCAGAAATGACATTCTAGTTAAGAGAAAGAGACACCGCAACCCTAGAAGAAATGAAAAAGGTCACAATTGATGTGGAAGCTAACTTGTTGAATAGGAAGGCAAAGCTAGAAGCAGTGAGAAAAGACAAAACAAAAAAGGAGCAGCTGAAATCTTCAGTAGCTAAACTGGACATTTTGGCCAGTGCCATGGAAAAGATGATGCAGAGGATCAATATGAAAGATGAGCTTGTTGTCCAAAGACATCATGATCCATTGATTTCAAAGAAAGAAAAGATCATTGTTCCCAAACATTTTGCTGCTCATCCTGGGTACCATGGTTTGAATAATGATTCTTTCATGTATTCAATTCACACACAGTCAAAGATGAAGCTCCATCTCAACTTGTAGAGGAACAACCAGCTGACATGATATGCATGTTCAATGGCATTTCATCCATGGATGATTTACCCAAGTGTGACCAGTATGATGATGATCATGAAGCTGAAATAGAGGTTGAYCGTTCAAAGAAACCAGCAGCATGTTTTTGGCAGAAGGAAGATCAGTTACAGCTCAGATATGACAATCAATCTGGACATGGAAATTATGACAGCAATGATCAATGTGCAGAAAATCTCAGAGTAAGTGAAAACACTTTGCCCTTATGTTTCTCATCTTTTCAATTTCTGAAAAGAAACTCTAGGCCAGTTGTAAATAGTGAAGACAGAAATTCCTCTGATCAATCATTTGATGATGCCATTAAGGATATGGAGGTTGTTCTAAATCCAGACTCGCAGCCCTTGACCTACATTGATTTTCAAATTCTTGATGAAAGCTTAGAGCTTGAGACAAATTATGAGTTAATCCAAAACAACTCTGTACCATTATGCTTTAATTCATTTCAGTTTTTGAAAAAGAATCTTGAGTATATGCTAAAGGATAAATACACAAAAAATCAAGAAGTTGCAGTGGAACCAATGCAACAGTTAGTTCAATTTCTATAGGATCCAATATCTGTTGTGTTGGATGACTGGTGTTGTCAAAGTCTTCCTCCATCATCCAGCTATGGGATAAAATGTTGTTATGATATTGACATGATTAGGCAGTCAACTTCATTGTCTTTTTCAGCAGAAGTCACATTACAAAGACCATCAGAGCAGTTGCATCCATGTCAAGAAATGCACGAGGATGAAAATAACATAGATAAAGTGCTAGAGCTTCCATCCAAAAATCAAGGAACATGTCATTTCTACCTTGATCCTATAGCTACCTATATGGAGAATTTTTTCACTATAGAGCCTCAATCTATCTCTGGCAGTACTTTTGTTCTTCAAGATTGTCGAGGTCTCTATGGTAAATATCAATCATGTTTTCAGCAGTGGCCTTTTCACTTTGCATTTTTTAGTCGATGGGCAAAAGTTCAAGTTGTGCTTTTCACTGTGCTAACGAGCAGTCAAACAGTCTTCTGGTCTCAACAACTACTTGATTGGCTGCATTGGAATTATAGTATCATTTAGAACGATGAAATTGTCAATAGTGTAGGGTAGGTAGTAGTTTCGAATAAGCTCAACATTCTGAGCATCTCTTTTTCAGTAGTGTTTATCTTTATTTGGTTTCAGTTGCAAGATCAAAACAGGTACAGGTTGCGGAATAAGATTTTGGGATCATCCCAATGGATAAAACACCAGTCTGCATGTTTAGAGGTCTGTGGTACTTGACACCTCCTGAAAGAAGCTACCATCCCCAGGTGGAGCCTATGTTGGGGACCTATAATCATAGGTAACTCGATTCTTCGACTGTTGATTTGGCGTTTCTCTCGTGATGACGAAGTCTGGCTCAGTTGATCCCGTTTCTCCCCTCCATTCATTTCGCTCGATCCCCCATCACCCTGATGCATCCTTCATCCACGCTACACCACTCATTCCCTTGTCTTTTCATCATTGAGCCACATCTCTCCCACCACCCATTCACAAATAAATGAACTTAGGATTAAAGAAAAAATAACAATAAGTTAAGTAGATTAAATAATAGTAATGTTAGTATAGTTAGAATAGATTAAACTAGTTAATAAATAACTAGTTAATAATTAATTGATTATTAATTAAGTTAAAAATCTAAGTTAGTAATTAGGTTAGAATTTAATTAATTAAAAAATAATACAAATAAAACAAATCATAAAACATTAAAAATTAAATTAAAAAGAATTTAAAAAAAATAATATTAAAAAAAACACAAAGCAAATTAAATAAAAAGAAAAACATTAAAACAAATTAAAATTTAATAAATAAAACATTAAATATAAAAAATATATATAAAAACCAAAACATATAATATAATAAACAAAACAAAAAACATATTAAAACAAAACCAAAGAAAAACATTAAAACAAATTAAAATTTAATAAATAAAACATTAAATATAAAAATATATATATATAAACCAAAACATATAATATAATAAACAAAACAAAAAACATATTAAAACAAAAACAAACGTAAACAAAACATAACAAAACAAATTTAAAAAACAAACATAAAGAAAACAATAAATAAAATATAATAAAACAAAAACAAACATATAAAACAATAAAACTAAAACTAAAATGAAATAAAAATAAAAAACTTAAAAACTACCCTAAGTCCTACCCCCCATGCATATCTTCACACATCACATCAAAACAAATCAACGACTTTTAAAAATTCCGGAGCCCCCCTCACTATTTGAAACTTAACGAGAGGGGGGTCTGAAATGATGGTTTTCCAATACCACCCCCGGGGCAGGTGTCAGCTCCCCATTCCAGTGGACACCCCCCCCCCTAAAACCGCTTACCACCTCAAGGGGGTCCGGAATACCACCCATCCCGAAAAAAAAACCACTTTCCTCATTTTTCGCCATTTTTGCCTATTTCGGTATGTCTTATTTCAAAATGGATTATGGGCCAATGAAGATGGATTTTCAAAATCCGAGAGAGGTTTTTTCTTGAAACGGGTGGAAGAACAAAAACCTCTCTCATTTTTTGCATAGGAACCATGATAAAGGAGAATCGAAGCCATCTTCGAGGCCCTTTTTTCCATATTTTCACTTTTCCGTTACAATCTTAATTTTGCAGGAGCTGTTACGGCCAGCTGGAGGCAAATTTTGAAAAACCAAAGGAGTATTTTGTCCAGAACATGCCCATATACAATAACCTCCTTTAGTTTTTTCCAAGGTGTCAGCGTTGAAGAGAAAAAGATGGTTGTTCAGACCCCTTTTTCGCAGAAATTAGGCCCGTCTTTCATGGCGGACAGTTCCAAATTTTTAGGGATTTATGGCTATTTTTGGCCGAGGCGGTTGAAACCGACTTTTGAAACTTATGGGGAGGTCTCTCCTATTTTTAGAGATTATTTTTAATGTAAAAAGTTTGATCAGTCGAGGACCATGATTTAAAATTTTGTAAAAGAGCTCGTTGAGCTTTCTATGTTTTTTCATTAATTCAATGAGACATTGCTATGATGCAGGATTTTTGTGACTATTTCGATTGGTGATGTGCATCCCTCTGTGTTAATTTGTTTCTATGTTATCATAATTAATGTCTTCCTCTGAATTATTCCAAGAATATTAAGAACAGAATTGGTTTTAATGCACCCTCTGTCTCTGGCTTGGTATAGTTTTTTATGTTTTCCACTGAAGATTAAACTCAGAATTCTTAGTTGCTTTGTGTTTAATTGGATTCCTTGACCTGTTTCGTCTCACCCATTTCATTTAAATTAAAGGATCCAGTGAGTTGTCTACCTTGCCCTGCAAAGATTATCCTGTTAACATGGATTTTTTATCATTCGTTGTAGTGACTCCATAGCCCTTGGTTTCTTTTCTTTGCCCATACTCAAAATCCATAAAAAAACCTATGTTCTTCATGGCTAGCCTAATATTATCTTCAAACAAAGTTATATCAGACAGAGAGATCCCTTTCTGAGTCTTAGAGGGCTAGATCCAAGACTCGAAGTGGTTTTGATGTTGCCTCTGTGACTGTCATCACAGCCTTGGGCAAATTACAGAGTGCTAACACACGTGACGTGCCACATACCACCGGAAGAAGCATGACTTATACTATCCATCCATTGGTGTTGTACCTGCATGTGTAATGTCCTTCATGTCTATCTACTTCGATCAGCTGTTGGGTCCAAAATCCAATGGCTAGGGTTGACATCAATGACTACAACCAATGACTAGGGTTGACATCAATGACAACAAGCAATCTTCCAACAATCTCCCCATTTTTCATTGATGGCAACACTCATTCTCCCCTTGTCATCACGATACCAATTTATCTCCCCCTTTGACATCAATGGAAAAGGGTGGGGTTTCTCCCCCTGAGTTCAATGGCATAAGGTGACCTTCTTCTTCGAGGTTTTGGCCCCTGAACATGTGGCACTCAATAATACTTCATCCTTATTTCTGGTATTTGGGAATTTTTCTTCCTTGGAATCCTTTTGTATGGCTTATGTATTCTCTCTCTTCTTCATGTCTAGGATGTATATGTTGTTTGGTCTTCTTGTTGCAGTTGCAACTAATCTTCCTGAGTTATTTTCTCTAATTTTACATTTTTGGGAGTCAAACGTAAGAGTGTATCCTTGATCACATATTTTGTTGACTCTGAGGAGATTATGCTTCAGATCTTCAACTAATAGGACTTTTCCTTCTTTTACATTTTCACTTCCAATATTTACAGTTCCTTTTCCAAGTATTTTGGTAGATGAGTCATCTCCAAATGTAACATTTCCACCCTTTTTCTTCAAGCTAGCAAATTTTCTTTGATCTCCGGTCATATATGATGAGAACCCACTGTCTATGAACCATTCATCTTCTTATTTGCATTCTTTAGTGACCAGTGTTATTCGATAGTTTTCATTGTGTGGAATTTCTTTCCTTTTCCAAGTTGTAGTTGGTATAGGGAAATTTGGCATAGGATTATCTTCATTCATCTCTCTGCAATATTGTGCTTTGTGACCAAGATTATTTCACTTGTAGCATACAATATTTTGATCCATTAATGGGTCAAATGGATGATAATTTTTGTTGACAGGTCTACAAACATTTCAATATCTACTATTTGCACCATTCTTGTATCTTGTGTAGTTATTCCTTTCATTGATTCTACAATTGATTGCCTTGTGTCCAAAATTTCCAAAAGTATAACAATGTCCAAGAAAGAAATTTTGATACCTGGGAGTAAGTGATCTTCTTTGTGGTGTAGTCCATCTGGGTTCATGATCTAGTCTTTTGTTGTTTCTTTCATAATGAATTCTTTCATAATGAATTCTTTCATACCTAATGGGAGAGGATCTTCTTGATGTCCCATTCCTTTTGAATTCTAGTATTCTATCTTGTTGTTCAACTTGATTTGGAGTGTTGGTTTCATCCTTTTCATCTTCCTTCTCTTGTTTTGTTGTCTTCAAACTATCATTGTATCCTAGTCTTGTCTTGTCGTTTGGAGATCTTTGACTGCTAAATATCTCATCTAATTTTTCAGTGTTTTTTTCGAACTTCTTCAACTTTTCTATTGTCAATAGTAGCTCCCCTTTTGTGTGATCCAATTCTGCTTTCAATTTATCATAATCTTCTAATTGTTCCTTCAAGATACCAATGGTATTTTCAAGCTTGTAATTATCTTCTTCACAACTACTCAATTCACCTTTTAGTATTATGTTTGTGTTTTTAAGCTTGCTATTTTTAGTTTCAACATGCTTCAATTTTTCAAGATTCTCATCTTCTTGTTCACTCTCTACATTTTCTTTGTATCCCCAAAAGGAATCAAGGTTGGTTTCTTCATCTGAATATTCTTCAAAAATGATTTATTCTTCTTTAGAACTCTTGTGATCATCATCCTGAGTTTCTTGGGTTATGAAGAGGACTTATCCTCCATCATTATCTTCTTCATCACTCTCATCTGAGGAGATGTCATCATCCTTGGAGTAGAAGCTCTTTTTATTTTTGAGACTTTTCTTTTTATAGTAGCAGTTTTCAACAATATGTCTTATTCTACCACAGTTAAAGCATTTGAGAGGAGACTTACCTTTGTATATTACAGTTCCCTTCAGGAACCTTCTTACGAAATTTGTTATTTCTTCATCAATGTCGTTATCCTTGTATTTTGTCTTCTTTATGGCTTTAAAGGCTGCTTCATTGTTTGTCTGGTCACTTTCTGTACCTTTTCTCATTTCATATGCTATAAGAGACCCATGTAATTCATCCATTGTCATTTTGGTCAAGTCCCTAGTTTCTTCAATGGTAGAGACCTTAGAATCATACTTCAAGAGAAGTGATCTCAACACTTTTTGTACAACCAAGGATTCATTGAGATCTTCACCTAATCCTATGATAGCGTTAACAACTTCATCAACTCTAAGAAAATAGGTTGCAATATCTTCCTTTTCATCCATCTTCAAATTTTCAAATTCTATTCTATGTCGTTGAAGCTTGACCTGCTTAACTTTTGGATCACCTTCATAGATACTCTTGAGTTTGTCCCATACCTCTTTAGCAGTGTTGCATCAATTTGTTGGAAATGGTTGGTTCCAATGATCCTAGAATAACATGTCTGTCTTTTTAATCACAACTCATAAGCTTCTTCTCATTTGGATCGGTTGGAGCATTCTTTGGGATTACATATCCATTTACAACTGAGTACCAAATTTATACTCCCAAAGTTGTTATGTAAGTTTTCACTCTATCACTCCAATGTGCATAATTTCTTCCATCAAATCGTTGAATCCAATTTGGAATGTGCTCATGGTCATCCATCTCTGCTCAGGATTTTCCTTCCAGTGGTTAAACTATTCTGAAGGCAATCGACATTCATACCAATTGATGATACTGAGAGGGGGTTGAATCAGTGTCAAGTACAATTTAAAAAAAATAAATCAACTTATACTTCAACCAGATTATATATTCACGTATATCCAATGATCAATGAACAATAGTAGAAGAGTTTCACCAATACACCATGCACAATATATGATAAATAATCAATAGGTATTGTTCAAGGGAAGTAATGACTTCCAAAGGTAGCTACAGCTTCCAAAGATAAAGGGAGGGATAAACCTCCAAAAGGAAGATACAATCCTCCAATATAAAGAGAGGGTTGACCTCTCCATCCTTACCCCTTCCTTCCACCCAAGAATATATGAGAGATAATAAAACTTTACATTAAATTATCATCATCAACCAACCATCACATAGAACCTGATAATGCTTCCTAAGACTTCTTCCACTTCTGCAATTATTCACTTCTTAGAATAATATGATCCTGTAGATAATAAAAATCAATGTATTCTCTGAAACGCCTCCAATTTTCACTCCTTGAATCCTCCTAGAAAAGGAGTTATAGATAAAATGGTAGAACTTATTCAATTTTGGTTTATTCAGGAGAGAGAACTTGTACACCATGCCCCGCTCTCAATATTTAACATAAGATTTTGAAATGTGTACACAGGAAACTAAAGCCCATACTATTTCCAATGCAATTGGTCTCACTTAATTTGGATTCTCTATGAAGACGTTATGACTTTTTTACCTGGAACACCTTTTTATGACTAGCTTCAGGACTAGTCAAAAACCCTATCTTCCACAGAGTGTATCTCCAAAATTTTAGTGAATAAAGAGTTGAAATTTGGACCACAGGTACCTAGATATGTCTTCTCAATAGCATACAAATGTCACCATCTAAAGCATTCTATAAAAAAATTTATAGTGAAAATGGTAAGATGACTTGTAAATAACATACCTTAGAACACATCACCAAAAGACTTCATCCTCCCTTGAAATTTGGCGTTCTTTACTTCAAATTTCTTCTGAAATTCGACTTATATCTCCTTGTTCATTAACAAACTTCTGTGTGTTAAAAAATGAATGTATAATGAGATGTATTTATACCCTTCATGTCACTTCATTTTAACATTAGGGTCAACATGTAGCTTCTTATTCAATTCACATTGTCATCTTCAAAAATTCATTTCTCCTCAATCGTGAGGATCCACGTGATGTGCCACATACCACCAGAAGCGGCATGACTTATACTATCCATCCATGGGTGTTGTACCTACATGTGTAATTTCCTTCATGTCTATCTACTTCAATCAATTGTTGGGTCCAAAAGCCAATGGCTAGGGTTGACATCAATGACTACAACCAATGACTAGGGTTGACATCAATGACAACAAGCAATCTTCCAACAAGGACATCTCAATTTTTTAGCCTAGTTAACCAACAATTTTTAACATGGTTTTTATGTCGAGCTAACTTTCAAGTAGAATTAATGTTGTTTTAACCCATGCAAGAATGATAAGACAAGTATAATTTATAGACAAGAATGATAAGACAAGATAATACTACCAAATAAAAATAAATAGTACAGATTCTCAAAGTAAGGAGAATGCAATGGGAACAATTGTGGTCATTAAATTTAATATAAAGAATTCATGATTAATGTATAAGATTATGACTTGTTTTTTTCACAGAAGGAATGTTATAAAAGAATAATCAGTTATTACAAACATCAACATGCCTATGTTCATTCTTATCCATATATCTTTCTTTCTTGTTCTATCCTTACTTGGACCAAATGTCAATGTAGAAAACTCTATTCAAATAATTTGAAGTTGAACAATATTTATTTTTTGCAATTCTCTTTGCGAACTCACTTAAGAAAGCATTAGCGATGTTTATACATATGAATATAATTGATGTTAATGGTGTAATACGATATAGAAATTACATTATGAGTCAAGTGAATTTTTGGTCCAAATCTTATAAAAGGATGAGTTGCACTAAATATAAAAGGAATATGTAGATAAATCAGTTAGAAACCAATTTTAAGTACCCAATTAAATGATGAGAGACCATGACTCAATATGCATGGCTAGTCCTCTATTTATATATGTTTCCAAGAAGGGATTATTGTACTAGACCATTAAGCAAATAAGTCAAGATAAACCTCCTATGCTAAGTTATATGTGTAAGTGTGAGGTTGAATCACATTTCTTTAAGTACCATATTGAGTGCATGTACCTAGTTATTAGTTGTAGAGTGGAGTATTTTGGTAGAAACTATGGGACCCATTGACCCCCTTCCTAGGAAATCTAATGATAAGTATTTTATTATTGAAACTACCTATCTTACCAGATTAGAAGATAATGCACCTACCTAAATCTATTCAATTAATACTGCAACACAAGTTATTTTTAGAATATCATTTTCGGTTTTTGTTTCCCTAGGATTTTAACAAGTGGGCAAGGCCACCACCTCTTAAATTCTAAAATTGCAAATTTCACTTAGGAAAAGGGACAAATTAGAGATTATGAAAGGCATAAAGAAGGTGAGAGAAGTGTTTCACGAATGTCTAGTAGTAAATGAGACCACCAAGGAAAATGTTGAGGGCATATATTGAAGTAGTAGTTGGAGATTGAGTGAAGCCACCAACTCACATTTGACAAACAAGATTGAGAAATAAGAAACCCCAATTATGAGATATAATTCTAGACAAAATATGATTTCTTAGAATTTACTTACAATTGATGAGTGTGGAGGAGGTCATTCATAATTTGCACATGTTGAATATGGGTATTCCATGTCTAGCTAAAAAAAGAATATCGTCAATATATATCACAATAATATGTCCCAGTTGTAGTCTAAAAATGATCCATATGGATATTGTTAGCCACCCACCTACTCCACTGGCTCAAAATAGAGTTTTCCACCTCGACAGTTTTTCGACATCTTTTCAGGACCAAAACTTTCGAGGTCGTTTTGAGGCCCTAAACAGCATTTTTAGGGGATTATGTGCCCAAGAGAATATTATAGGCACTATAATAGGCTAGTTGGAATGTGTTCTTCTCAGCTAGACCTTTCCAACAGTGTATCAAGATCCCCAAACGGAGATAGTATGCAAAAGTTACACCTCCGAGAAGTTGATGTATCAACTACCACCATCGGGGCCCGCAAACCTTTTGGATTTTCATCTTCTGGGGTTAGGGTTTTGTATTTTCCTTATGTTAAAAAGGCATTTGAAGCCTCATTGTAAAATAATCTTCTTGCGAATTTGAGTAGCCTTAACATCTCTTCTCATAGATAAGCTACCACCATTCTAGCGATTCTTTCACTCTGTATTTCTACAGTTTTGTACATTTTGCTTATTAATAGAAATTATGTATTATTGTATCTTTGTGTTTATTGTTCTATATCTGATAAATATCTATTATATTATTGGATATATGATATATCTATGTAAATTTCTTTATTATATCTCCGCTCTCATTTCGTGCCAAATATAATCTGGATCAGTGGTATCATAGCATGTTACTCTTGATCATTTTCCAATGCATATCCCCGACAAGGTCCGAGTATAGAAAGTTGGGTCTCGAGCTTGTCTCTCTTGAGGAAAATCTCTCATGCATGCCCCAGAAACCCTCCATGGCGAAAGAAAAGAAAAACAACGGAGCAGAATATTCTATTAATTTGTTGCTTGAGCAAGCCCTCACGCGACAAAGGGATGAAATGATGGAGAATTTTTCCCACATCCTTCAATGCTTGTCAATAACAACAGGCATGTCTTCATCAAGCGGCCATTTTGGAGGAACCTCTCTTTTCAAGGTACAGGCTAATTTTTATAGTCTTGTATTTGAAGGTCAGATAGATGCAAATGCCCTAGAAAAATGGTTAAATCTCCTAGAAGGTTATTTCTCTGTTCACAATTTTTTCGACAAGGAAAAGATCACATTTTCACTCCTTAAGGCTCTTCCCCATGTAAAACATTGGTGGGAAACTTACTGGGAACAAATTTCCATAGAGGAGCCTAAAATATATGGGGATGAGCCCACTTGGTATTTTTTTGTGGATGTGATCAAGGAAAAATATTACCATGTTGGTAACTATGACGACCAGTACATGAGATGGACCATGCTGCATCAAGAGAGGGGCCAAGAAGTGTTGGAGTTCACCAATACCTTCCATACCTTGTGCACCAAGTTGGGTATCAAATATTCTGAGTGGAATTTGGTTCTCAAATACTGTGGGGCTCTACACATGTACATCCAAACTGAAATGGAGTTTCTGGACATATCATCATTGGGAATTTCCTATCAATATGTTGTCAAAATCAAGAAGAAATTTAGGCACCAGAACAAACAAGAGTTTGGGTCTAAAAATATGCAACAACCAAAGTATTATAAAGACTATCCTAAAACATAGCCTCATGAAAACTAGTCCAAGCCATAGGAAACGAAGCGTCACGGAAATATGAAGGACACTAGAAAGTGGTGTGATTTCCACAAAATACCGTGGAACAACACTGATGAATGTCTCTCAAAAAAATCATTGGTGGATGAGATCAAAGAAAAGGAATTGAACCCTGACTCAAAATCTGATTCAGAAAATAATGGAAGAAGATAGATCATTTACTCTGACCCCACTGCTATTGTCACAACCGCAATAATTCAACCAGAAGAACCAGCAGATCCTAAAGAGGGGGAGCGCCTTTTTCATTCACAAATGTGGGTGAAGGGGACCCCTTGCATTTTATTATTTATAGCGGAAGCCATAAAAACCTCATCACATCACAGGTCGTCAAATAGTTGGGATTGTCGAAAATACCACACCGGCAGCCATACAACATCGGGTGGCTTCATCAAGGACAAGATCGTTGTGTCAACCAATAGTGTTTCCTGTCCTACAACATCAATCCCTTCAAGGATGAGGTATTGTTTGATTTTTCCCCTCTTGATGTTTGTGATGTTCTTTTGGGTCAACCATATATATGGAAATGGCATGTTGTTTATGAGTTTTGACCCCGTAGTGGCATTGTTACTCTGGGGGTTTAGCTCTACAGGATACTATAGGTAGTTACGACTAATTTCCCACCTAAACAGTGTCATAAGGTAATATATCATACTACAAAATTCAGCCTCTTCACAATTTGTTCAAAAGGTGAACATAAGGACACTCCAACCACTGCAACCTTGGCCCAAGACCTTTATTTCCAACAGAAGCAGATTGCAGAAGAGAAAGAAGTTATTTTTAATTCACCCTTAAGGGTGACTACACACTACCTAGTCAAGACAAGATACAATAGGTTGGTTTAATAGATTCAAACCCACCACCAACATTTTTCTGACATCCTTCAACAAGCTAAGCAATGCAACTTCACCAGCAAGGAAAGCAACTCACCAAGATTCAGATTCAGCAAATGCTTTCCCCTCTCCACCAGGAACTCAACGCAATGGAGACCATTGCTTCCTAAGGAGGGAGGATTGATCCAAATGGATATTGGTGGCCACCTACCTATTCCAATGGCTCAAAATATAGTTTTCCACCTCAGTATTTTTTCGACATTTTTTCGGGTCCCAAACTTTTGGGGTCATTTTGAGGCCCTAAACGATGTGTTTTGGGGATTTCAGGCCTTCAAAAAATTCAAAAGGACCTAGCTTGGGCCAAACAGAATGTGTTATTCTTGGATAGACCTTTTCAATGGTGTATTGAGTGCCCCAAACAGAGATCGTATGCAAAAGATACACCCTTGGGAAGTTGACGTATCAACTACCCCCATCGGGGCCCGCAAACCTTTTGTCTTTTCATCTTCTGGGGTTAGCGCTTTGGATTTTCCTTATGTTAAAAATTCATTTAGAGACTCATTGTAAAGTCATATTCTTGCAATGTGAGTAGTTGTCACATATCTTCTCAGAGATAAGCTGCCACCATTCTAGTGGGTCATTCACTTTGTATTTCTACAATTTTGTGCATTTCGCTCATTAATAAAAATTGTGTATTACTATATCTCTATGTTTATGGCTATATATCTGATAAATATCTATTATATTATTGGATATCTGATATAAATCTATACATTTCTTTATTATATCTCTACTCTCATTTTGTGCCGAAAATAATCTAGATCAAAAAATATCATTGATAATTTTCATGAATATTGATGGAGAATTGCTAAGATTGAATGGCATTACAAGACATTCATACATATCAAATTTGGTTTTGAAGGTGTTTTCGATGGATCACATGAATTGATTCAGGCCTAATCATACTTGAAGGTGAGATTCTTTTTGTTTAAATACAAAGAACCCTTACATTGATCAAAGACTAGAGATCCTTGATACATGACAAGGGTATAGATTTTTTTATTGTAATCTTATTAAGGGAATGATAATTTGTTACATGAATACATTCATTATTTTCTTTTTTTGGAATAATAAATTCTAGTGATCCACAAGAATAGGTACTTGGTTTAATATGGCCTTAATTGATGAGTTTAAAATAGTTTCCCAATTTCATTGTGCTAAACCATGGAGAAGTAGTAGGTGGGGTAATTAGGAAGGGAAACACATGGAATGAGATCAATAGAAAGGTGGATGGGACACAGTGGAGGTAGGAAATGAGGCACAATGACAATTTCATTGTAGGTATCTATAATATCTTGGAGTGTAGTGGGGAGAGGCTTGTTGAATTTATCTACCTTGAGTTGTTGAATGACACATAAAGGTAGTAGTTGAGTAAGGTTTGATGAACAACAATAATGCATATTAATAAATGGGGTTTGTAAGGATATGGAGGTGTAGTAGAACATAATTGGTAGCATCGACATAGGAGCTCATTAGTATATGTGTTTTGATTCCCATCATGGATGTCTCGTGATTAATATAACAAGGCTATGCTAATATCATATATTTGTAGTCTAGTGGAATTGCATCACAATCTATTGTGTTAATGCAATGTTCAATGGAAAACATAATTTGGTGGCATTGTGTGATGAGGATAGAGGTTCCCTAAATTTTGACCGATCCTAGATGGTAGGGTTGAGTATGGGGTATAAAAAGAATATGAATTTCATAAACTAGCTCATGGGATGTGATATTTCATTCACAACCATATTCAATAATCAATTGGGATAGGTATTGTTTGATTCGGAATTTGTGATGGTAAAGAGAGGAGTTAGTGGTTGGGGAAGAGGTGGTCATTGAAGAAAGAATTTTATAATGGTTGGAGGGGTTGTATAAATCAAGGAGATCTAGTTTTGGCAGTGAAGGTTTGTCTATGGTTGTAGCAAGTAAACATAAAGTCATGGAGATCTTGCAAGGAATGAAAATCCATGATATCATGTTTGAATGTATGGTGAAAAATACTGAATTCATGGTTATGTGGGGTGATGAAAAAGGTGTTGGAAATACTATAACAACTGAGAGGGGGGGGGGTGAATCAGTTGTTTATAAGCTTAAACAATTTTATGCCTTTTAAACAATTATTAATATTTCTTCATGTGTCATCAACCAATCATATAGCATATGAACAGTAAGAGTAAAGATCATCAATCACACATAAGATACACACACAGAGACAGATTTTCACGAGGAAACCCATAAAGGGAGAAAACCTCTTCTTCTTCGAAATGATAGGCAGTCTTTTTTTGTTCTGTACATCATTTACAATTGAGCACCAACTCAATGTGAGGCTG